>CM056951.1:18101834-18329334 GCA_029856935.1 Cyclocarya paliurus
TAATTACCATGGAAACATAACCATCAAATATGTTCTTATGTACTATGAGGTAGTATTAAAGAAGACATACATATTTAAACAACATGGATTATTTATTTATTTTTAATCCATAAACAGAAACATGTAGTGGATAACATAAATGATCTCTCATCATCTGTAGGACAACAGGAAAGGAAAAATATTTCAACCCATTATGGTAACCAAGAGGCAGCCTAAGTTGTAAAATGCAATGTCTACTAGGACTATGCATGTATGCTCCTGTACACGGAAGATCCATGCCAGTAATATAACATCATATTGAGTGAAATCCCTTACCATCGAATGACCATTATAATTCCAAAATCATCTTCTAATCACAAGTACCTTGAATGGGCCGCTGGCCCACCTATCACATAACCACTCCCAAACAGGTTTCTCCACATGCGACATCCCACCGGATAGTGCCTCCTCATGCGATACATATTTGAGGTAGTGCTTGTGCAGTTCATAGTGGTATACATTGTATTTGTCAGTGAGAGTCGTTACCACAGCTTCACGGTGGTTTTCCTTCATCCAGTCCAACACAAAATCTACCTGCAAAACCAAATTCAGATTCAAACATGGTTTGTCACAATAAAAAATGATGAATTCGATTTGTAAATAACGTTCTAAATAATAGTTATATTTTATAAACGCCTACTCTAACACGATTGATGAGCTCGTGCTTCTCCTTCTCATCTACTGCACTCCAGCTTGCATGCCTCATTTCTGCATGCACTTTTACCACCCAGCTCACTCGACTACTGAAGATAGCGGCATTATCGCATGATGGACCTCTGTGCCCATCCTTTATAATTATAGCAATCTTGCCCAACTTACGTAACTTTTCAAAAGCTGTCCTCTTCACAGGCCCTCGTCCTCATTTTTTTATGGGTGTAACTATAATAAGAAGTTAGTAATTGTCATATAGATATGCACAAGAAGAATATTATCCCCTAACCAATAAATTGACAAGCTGAAAACAATATATAAGTAATATATATTACTACCACACCTGTGATAATATCCTCCTGATTTTCGTCATTTTGTATATCGTTTGACTCTTGTTGGCCGGCTTCAGGTACTGCTTGAGGTGACTCATCAGCTTGGGGATCTTCGACCTCATCTATTAGGCTCCTTGTCGGAGAGAGTGCAGCTGGAGTATCGTCAACAATGCTTGATACCAGCAGTGGACGTTGAGGTCGGGGTCGAGGTCGGGGACGGGGTAGTCCCCTCCCTCCTCGAGTTACAGTCATCACCTTGATGTAGTTACATTTACTTATCAAGTTAATATAGATATTGAGCAAGCCTACTATTGGAAAATCATAGTATGCCTAACCCACTCACTTATTGATCAAGTGGCTGGAAGGTTGCAAGATGCAACTTATTGATCTATATAATGAAACGGTAAGAGGATATGAACTGATACTTCCTCAGGTTATTGTTTTAATATGAATATGATTCAACACTTTAATTTGCATAGTACAAATATTAACATAACCAGAGAAATCAGAGGCACTTTAATTTACCTTTTCCTTCCTTTGAAACTGCCTCTGCTCACACTGGATGAAGAACAAGTAAGATGCTCCACTTGAACTCCAGAAAGGGTTGGGTTGTGCGTACACTCAGCTAGGAACTCTAACACTTTCAGCAACCCTCTGGAGTATCTAACGAGATCTCAGCTGATTGCTTCTTACTTACCCTTTCTGACATCACAACTGTTGTACTAAGTAGGAGCTACTGATGTAACTGCTGCTGGAAGTCCCTGATCCCGCCACTTCACATTTCCCAATTCTTAAAATCCCACATTTTGCTTCTGTGGGACTTCTACGCGTGACTTGTGGATTATTTGGAGAGATTTGCTTCTGGTGGTAAGTGGATGAAGGCACTGAATTTTGGTTGAGACTTTTTTTGATCTATAACCTTTTGGTCATGGATTTTCTGAAGACATGTCTTTAAGTTATAAATGGACAAAAATTTGACTTCTTATAATATTTGGTACTAAATATTAGCATGTTGCTTTGTGTGTATATATATATATATATATATATATATATATAGATATAATAGATGCTCGTGAATAGAACATCCAGATTAGTGTGGGTTGGTTGGCATACGTGGCTGGCCTAGAGAATTTTTGAGAGATATGATTGTCTGGTTCATGCTGTACCATATAATAAACTCACTAAATAAAAGCGCGATGCTTTATATATATATTATATATATATATATATATATATATATATATATATAATAGATTGCATGTGAATAGAACACTTGCGTTTGTGTGAGTTGGGTTGGCATACGTGGCTAGTATAGAATATTTCTCAGTATTATTGGTTTTCTGCTTCATGTTGTACCAGAAAATATAATCACTAAAAGCATGTTGCTTTATATATAATATATAATAGATTGTATGTGAATAGATTTTGTCTTCTTGTGAGTTGGGTTAGCATACGTGGCTGGAAGAGAATAATGCTTGGCAACATTGGTTTCCATAAGGGGGACACATGTAATTTAATGAGACATCTCACTAGATTTATTTTCATGGAGTTATTTTCATGCACCAGGATATTTTCTGAAAATTCTTAACGTTGTGGTCAAGGAGCTAGCTTTTTGTTTGATATTCTTTATACTATAAATTCACAGAAATTTTTGTACTTATATTTTAAACTTTGTCCCGTTCATGAATACTCCATAATATTTTCATGCAATTAAAGCATGGTGCTTTATATATATATATATATATAATATATAATATATATATAAATATTTTCTTGCATGTGAATAGTTTTGGTCGGTATAGTTGTGGGAGTTTTTAGTTGCTTGTACAAGCTGAAGAGGACCCATTTTGATAGCTGCACCAAGATATTGCCAGTTCATATCATCATTGTTTGGGCATGATAACAAGGCAAATATGGAATAATCCTAGTATATATCATCATGCAGCTGGTTGTCACAAGCAATTATATCATGAACGGGAAGATGCCTTAGCAATTGCATAAAAACCCATTTCATAAATGTTTCGTTGCAGATAATTATCATCAAAAGGAAATAATTACTTCCCTATACCTATTTATGAAACTCTAAAAAAGTTTCAATAATAATATTACATTTTTCTTTACATATGTTGGCTGGCTAGCTTAATATATAATATTTTCAATTAATTTAAAAATAAAAAATTCAACCCAATTGTCAATCCCTGATCACCATGTATATGCAGGTGGGAATATCACCCTAGCTAGCTAGCTAGAAACTGTACCAAGAGATGATGGTTTTGTAAAATGTTTGCTCAATCAAATCTGTTCATGGCTTTACAAGCAAAGATAATTGCTTTTGGAAAATCCTTGGAAAAATTGATGCAGTTTAATGTTTAATTGCTTTTCTATTCATGTTTAATTACTTCTCATGTTTACTTGCTTTTCTATTCATGTTTAATTGCTTGTTCAATCAGATAAAAACACGGTCTGTTGAGTTTTCTTTTTAAAGACATTTTCTCTAATCCAGTCTATCAAATTATCATGTATACAATGCCACAAATTACACAGATTACACATTACACAATAGAATTTACACAAGCTTCACAGATTCACATCATATCATCACATCAGATTACACAATAGAATTTACACAAGCTTCACAGATTCATATCATATAATCACATTAGATTACACATTACACAATAAAACCCAAATAAATTTCACAGATTCACATCATCAGAAATTACGCAATCAAATTGTATCTTGCCAAAACAGAGCAACGGTGCCATCACAAATTACACAGAGAGAAGAGGAAGGGAGAAGACAAAGAGGCTCACCATGTTCCCAGAAGATGGCTGTACTGGACTTGGGCAGGCGGAGGTAGTTGGGGAAGGGCGGCTCCCAGGGTGAGGTCGCGATGTGGGGTGGGGGGGACTGGCTCTCGACTATTGGGATGGATATCTTGGTAGGGGAAGCGACTCGATCGTAGTCGCAGGGAGAGAGAGGTGCAGTGGTGGCTAGCAATCACCGGGAGAGAGAGAGAGAGAGAGAGAGAGAGAGATGAGATCGACGCGGGGTTGGAGGGATTGGGGAAGAAAGGGGAAAGGGGCCGGGGTATATATTTTATTACCTTTTGCGGTGACTTTTATTCGCCGCAATAATACCTAATCTCGCCACGAAAACTAAATAAACTATAATGTCTTAATTAATTCAGGTAGTTTTATTTGCGACGATATTTAGTCGCCGCAAAAGTTGAAAACTTCGTCGCAAAAACTTATAACCCACGGACCATTAACCAAACTATTTGCGGCGATAAAAAGTCGCCGCAAAAGGTATGTTTTCCCCGTAAAAACCTATTTCCCCACAAACAGTTACTTGCCGACAATATTTCATGGGATATAGGCTTTTTATTTCCTACGAATGGTGTTCGTGCCATTTGGTACTTATTTGCCACGACCGTGCGTCTTGAAAAAAGAATTCATGGCAAATGGCCATAATTCTTGTAGTGGGTTATGCTAGTGACAGAACGATTAAATGTAGACAATTATCACTCTTGGGCAAGATCAATGTCTAAAGACCTCAGTGCAAAGAATAAGATGGGTTTTATCAATGGAACCCTTAAGAAACCCTCGAATGAAGAATATCTGATTTGTTAGGCATGGATTCAGTGTAAGAATATTGGTTCAAGCATTTTATACATTGATGTAGTGGCTGATATGAGGAGAGATCTAAAAGAGTGACTTTCACAAGAAAATCGACCAAGAATTTTTTGACTAAGGAAAAAATCAGTTCTCTAAAGTAAGAACAGAAATCGGTTAGTGAAATCCACTGCTATGTTCCAGTGAAATCCTAAATTTTTTTGAAGAATCACAACAAGAAGAATATATGATGCAGTTTTTTATGGGTTTGAGCGAGTCTTTCAATAGTTTGAGGAGTCAAATTTTATCGATTGAACAGTTTCCCTCCATTAACAAAGTTGTTGCACTTGTACTTCAAAAAGAGAAATAAAGAGAGGTGCTTATCAATTCTACCATAAATCTTGAATCAATTGCTGCAATACTAACAAAAAAGCACCGAATCTTGAATCCATTGTTGCGTTGATAACTAAATATGGAAAACCTGGAAACTCTTCTTCCAAACAATCTGGCTTCCGCAAAGATCGACCTATGTGCATCATTGTGGATACACAGGGCATACCTCTGATAAATGCTACAAAATTCATGGTTTTCCACTAGGCTTCAAGTCTAAAAGAGCTATAACACATTTAGCAAATCAAACATCTTCTTCCTTTACGGGTCAAGTAAAGAATGAAGTTCCACTGTTGACATTTACTCAAGAGCAATGTTAGTAACTTCTTGCAATTCTTAAACCTTTTGTTGCTACCCCTCACTCTGGAAATCAGACTATTTTCTCTCCACAAGAATCAAACTCCACATCTCTTTCAGCATCGGGTATACAAATTTGATAGACTAGGCCACATCTCTTATTGTAGACTGAAATTTCTCAATAAATCTGTATCAGATATACAAATGTCAGATTCGACAACTTCCTTTCCTTGTACAATTTGCCCATTAGCTAAACAAAAATGCTTGCCTTTTACACCTAGTGATAATGTTTCTACATCTCATTTTGCTCTCATTCATTGTGATATATGGGGTCTATTTTCTATCTCTGCTCTTGATGGCTCTAAATATTTTCTAACCATTGTGGATGACTACTCAAAGTCTACTTGGGTTTACCTCATGCAAAAAAAAATTTCAAACCAAGACTTATTTGCAATCATTCTTTAATCTAGTGGAAACACAATTTCAAACACAGATTAGAAAAATCAGAATAGACGATGGAGTTAAGTTTCATATGCCTGAATATTTCTCAAACAAGGGTGTAATTCATCAAAGAGATTGTGTGGAAAAACCTCAACAAAATGGTACAACTGAGAGCAAACAGCAACATCTTTTGAATGTTGTCCGTTCCTTACGTTTTCAGGCATATCTACCATTGGAATTTTGGGGTGATTGCATCTTAACTGCAACCCACTTGATTAATCTAATTCCAACTCCTTTGCTATCAAACAAGTCACCCTATGAAGTATTGCATTCCACTCCTCCTTCCTATACTCATCTTAGAGTGTTTAGTTGCCTTTATTTTGCATCCACCTTAACTAGAAATTGAACCAAATTTGATCCTAGAGCAAGAAAATGCATTTTTTTTGGGTATCCATTTGCTATCAAAGGATACAAACAATTTGATCTTTAGACTTACACTACTTTCATTTCTCGGGAAGTTGTTTTTCATGAAACAATTTTCCTCTTCTTCTTTTCTACTTCTCACCCTTCTCTTCCACAATAATCTTCCTTTGTTCTACCAAAAACAATGCCAGATATTACTGATTCTCTTTTCTACACCTCATCTCTTCTTCTACTACACATTCTTCCCTTCTCACCAACTTCTGACTTCTTCTACTTTCTTCTTCCCATTCTCAATTCCATTCGCAATCAACAAACATGAAAAAAAAAGTTTTTGCAATAGGATGAGTTTGCAGCTGGCTGCTTCTCATCCATTACAATCTGTTTCCTTGGCAGATATTTCCTTAGGTACAAAGTTTCCTCTCTCTAACTTTCTTTCTTATCATAAACTCTCTTCCTCTCACAAACACTTTGCCTCAACTATATCTTCACACACAGAGCCTACATCTTTTTCCCGAGCCTTCCATATGCCTGAATGGAAAACAACAATGAATGCTGAAATTAAAGCTCTCGAGGACAATGAGACTTGGATAATTACTTCTTTACCTGTAGGAAAGAAATCTATAGGTTGTAAATGGGTTTATAGAATTAAATACAAGGTTGATGGTAGAATAGAAAGATAGAAAGCCAGGTTGGTTGTTAAAGGATATACTCAAGTTGAAGGTTTAGACTTTCAAGAAACTTTTTTCTAGCTGTAAAACTAACCATAGTGTGATGTTTGTTAGCTTTGGTAGCTACTAAAAATTGGCATCTACATCAATTAGATGTAAATAATGTCTTTTTACATGGTGACCTTAATAAAGAAGTTTACATGGATATACCTCCTGGTTATGCACAAAAAGGGGGCCATCGTGTTTGTAGACTTAAAAAGTCTCTTTATGGCCTACGACAAGCATCTAGGCAATGGTTTCACAAATTATCTACTGCTATACTTGCTTATGGTTTTCATCAAGCACATTTAGATCATTCTTTGTTTATCAAGCCTGATGCTTCTTCTTTCATTACTTTGCTAGTTTATGTTGATGACATAATCTTAGCAAGCAATGATCTTCAATCCATTACTGAATTGAAAACTTTTCTGGATTACAAATTCAAAATCAAGGATTTGGGAGTTTTGAAGTATTTCCTTGGTTTAGAAGTGGCCAGATCATCCAAGGGCATTTCTTTATGTCAAAGAAAGTATGCCTTCGATATTTTGTAGGTTCAGGATTTTTAGCAGCCAAACTAGTGAAATTTCCTATGGAGCAAAGTGTCAAATTTTCCTCTACAACAAACTGTTTCAAGGTCCTTAGCTAAAGCAGAATATATGGTCATCGCTTCTACAACTTGTGAACTTTCTTGGTTACTTGCCTTGTTAAAATATTTTATGCTCCAACACTCTCAACATGTAGTTACTCTTTTGTGTCAACAAAGCTGCTCTTCATATTGCAGCTAATACAGTTTTCCACGAAAGAACCAAACATATTGAAATAGACTGCCATATAGTTAAAGAAATGTTACAATCCAATGTGATCAAAACTCTTCATGTTGCTTCTCACCACCAATTGGGTAATCTTTTCACAAAAACTCTTGGTTCTACTCAATTCATTTCTTTGTTTAACAAGATAGGTGTTTTGAATATACACACCATCTTGAGGGGGACTCTTAGAAATAGCATACTGACAGTGACATGTTGTTACATCCTATTGGTTGTTGACTATAATAAGTTTTACTTTAACTATGAATTTTGTAATAAATACCCCACATGTATTTCATAACAAAAAGTGGAAAATATTTACAGTTTCATAACAAATACATGTTCAAGTTTTCTTTCTCATCTTCTGTATTTCTCTCCCTCTCAACTTCTGTCTTAGAGACTTCCATGGTAGAGTTCAGAATTTGTCATGGTTCAAAGACCAAGTTAGAAAGAAAATTAAGGGCTGTCTTATATATGAGATTATGTCATCACAGCTACTTAAATCCAGTTCCTTCGGGGACATCTGATAAAATTGGAATGATACAGAGAAGATTAGCTACTTAAATCCTTTATTTTTACTGTTAATAGTAGCACCAATTTGAGAAGTATCCCCTTCAAAAGCCACATGTTTAAATCCCAAATCCAAACTGAGAATATTACTTACAAGCCAAATCCACCCATTTCATCCCTAACCACCAATCCTACAATGAACTTACCACTCACCTTTGAAATAGCTATATTTGAGTTAACATTAACAAAGCCTCTAGATTGCATCTACCATTTAAAGAGGTGGTGTTGATTGAGTCTGAACAGCACAGTGATGGTGTTGCACATCCTAGAATTCTGCAAATTAATGTTGTGATTGAGCTGATAATGTAAAGGATGATCAAAGGAAGATCTAAAAACAAGAGAGTTTCTCCTAAGCCATATGTTGTGGGCCATAATACACGTCATCAATTCCATATCTTGTTCAGAAAGCCTTTGATGAAAGTGTATACATAACTGCTGAACATTTAGGTGTTTCAAAGAGGATTTTTGAAGGGCCATAACACAGCTACCCCACACGTCATGTGCAGAAGAACACTCCCACAAAATATATATGTTCTGTAGTTTCTGCTTCTATATGACAAAGAGGACATCTTGGTTTCTCCAACACCTTTCGTTTATAAAGATTCAAACTTGTAGGTAATAGGCCATTACATGCCTTCCAAATAAAAGTTTTGACGTTGTTAGGTATAGTAGAAGACCAAATATTCCTCCAAAATGCTTCCATAGTCTGAGAAGATGAAGAACCACTCATATTTGGAATAGCCCTTTCCTTTTCCATATGATAAGCACTCTTCACAGTGAAGAAGTGCCTCTTCAAATGATCTTATTTTTTGAAAGCAAAGGACTTAGGGTTATATTCATTATCAACTCTACCTCATCAATGGAAGATGTCATGCACCAACTGAAAATCCCAATCTTTGGTGTTGGGGTTTATTAGAGCATCCACTGTGGCATTGGTAGCAAGCTTCTAAGGTGGAGACAAAACCATAAAAGTATTTTTTAGGCAACCATTTGTCCCTCCCATCACCTATACTTTTTCCATTTCCAACCTTCCAACACAAGCCATCTGGAAAAATATCCTTGCTGATAACAAACTTCTCTATAGATAAGAACATCTATGAGATAAACCGGCAAAAAAAATAGTTCCTTCTAAAAAGTACTTAGCTAGTAAAATCATAGATGAAAGAGAGAGAGCATTATTCATAAGCCTCCATAATTTTTTGCCAATAGAGATTTATTAAAACAACCTAAGTCTCTAAATCCTAATCCACCCAAAATCTTAGAAAATCCCATATTCTCCCAACTCATCCAATAAATTTTAGGAACACTCTCTTGATGGTCCTAATAAAACCTTTGCATGATTTTGTAAAGCTATGCACATAGAGTTTTTGGTAATAGGAAAATGCTCATGGTATAGTTTGGTATAACTTGAATAACTGCTTTCAACAAAACTTCATTGTCTGCTTGGGAGAGGAACATGTGCCTCCAATTATTGATTCTATGCCAAACTTGAAAAACAAAAAGGTTTGATTCAGGCCAATTCAAACCGAATTGGTCAAAACTGAATAGATTCTAAAGGACTTTTTTAATTGTTTACTGAACCACTTGAATTGACGGATTTAGGCTGACTTAAACTGATTTTAGATAGATTTGAGCCGATTCCATTCTATTCAAAACTGTATTTACTTTTAAGTTGTCTACCAATTGAGTTTTTTTATTTTTTTATTTCTTGTACAAGCATATGATAGAACTAAACATATATTTTTTCATCATTATATTCAATAAGAATTGTAGAAAAACTGAAAGATAAAACATGTAATTCTTTATTTTCTTTAGCTGAACAAAAGACTTAGGAGATGAATGAATACTGTATATTAAATTTGTAGTTGTGCATAAAATACTATATTTTTCATGTACTTATAACTTAATGGCCTTTATCTTCTTCATATATGAGGAAAAAAAAAGTCAACAATAGAGGTTAAATACATAAATTACTTGTTTATTAAAGCTATTTGGATTCATATTATATTTTATTAAAACTAGTCAATGAATTTATATTTTATATGGTTTTAAATAATTTTTATCAACATTGAAATAACCTATTTATAATTGTTTTGAATCGCCTGATTCAATTTGTTGAGTCACGTGATACATTGAATTAGTCCTTACCTGATTCTAATTTTTCGAGCCTATTTTATTTTGGATATTTCAAATAATTATAAGATTTAATTAGTGCTTTATATATAGTATCTTTTGCATTGATTGAGATGTTATCTCCTTGAAATAAAATAGAGAAAATGTTAGTCCCACATTGATAAAATAAAATGTAGACAATAATTTTGAACAAAAAATGATGCTTGCCCTGAGGAACAAGCAAGGCGGGAAACCAGTCCGCTCAACACTTGTCTCGAGTGATAATTGCTCGCTCGAGCATTATTTCTCGCCTTAAGCGATGATTGCTTGCCTCGAGCAATGAATGAAGATGATAAAAACATGGCAAGCACTAAGTACAATCTATATGTGTTACATAACAGAAAGTTAGTCATCTTTAAATGTTAGACCGCATTATGATTAATTTTGAAATCTAAGAATTAAGACTAGATATCATTATCTAAGTTATGATCAGCATTAAATGGGCTTACTGATGATCGTTATGAAGGATTTTCAAGTCATTACATTATGGTCACAATAATTATAAAACAATTAATTGATCAATGTCTCTCCCTCTCGAAATTCTCTTAAAATTGCATTTTTGAGTTGTTCTAGAAAAGTACTAGTAGAAAGAACAAAACTAGTTGGCTTCATTGTATTATGGGAACAATTTTGTTAAAAACTCTACATAACTAAAAAATGAAACAAAATATATTCTAAAGAAACTAGCGTTACGATTGAGTTTTGAAGCCTATTTTGATATTCCATTATAATCTGCATTCATGATTTCCCAAATTTTTTTAATATATATTTCCAAAATGTTTAGAACATACTTTGGTCATGGAGGCGATGCAGTCCATTCAAGTGATGTGCCAATACTTCATTCGTCTTGATCGTTTTAGTGGACAAAACTTCACTTGCTGGCAACAAAAGATGTTCTTCTTCCTCACCACTTCGAAGCTCACATACATCTAAAAGATGACTTTAAGGTGATACCAGACCCAACACCAGAACAAAATGCCAAATTGAAATCAAAGCGTAGGAAGCGAAAAGATGAAGATTGTCTATGCAAAGGTCACATCCTCAACACATTGTCCAATTCTATATATGATGTTTACCAGTCCTCTCCTTTGGCAAAAGATCTATGGAAGAGTTGGAGACAAAATATAACATTGAAGAAGAAGGTATTGAAATGTTCATTGTTTCAAATTTTATGGACTTTAAGATGACAAAAAATAAGCCAATTTTAAACCAACTATATGAGTTATTGCTTATCGTTGGTGATCTTAAGAAAATGGAAATTTAAATTGCTGAAAATCTCTTGGTGGGAGAAATTGTTAATAAATTCCCTCATCTTAGAATGATTACAAGCAAAAGTGTAAACATAATAATAGGAAGTGTTCCTTAGAAAATCTTCAATGCCATTTACATATTCGAGAAGAATCTATAAATAAAGACCGAAAATATGATTCTTTGGAGATGAAGACAAAAGTTATTGTTACTGATGTTAACAAAACCAGGTAGAAAAATAAGTTGCAAGCCAAGAATGAGAAGAGGTTCAAGAAAATTGGCCTTAACCCCAACTATTAAATCAATAAAAAGAATGATCAGTGTTTTATTTGTTGAAAGCAAAGGCATCGCTCTTAAATGTCCATATAAAAAAGAAGTAAATGTCATGCTTGAAAATCTCATAGCAACGGCTTGTGAAGCCAACTATGTGACATATGAGGGTTCATTTGGACATTTCAAGTATCTTAGGATTCTATGAATATTAATGAAATGATTTGAGTTAAGATATTTTATTAAGTTTAATAAAACAAGGGTTCTATTTTTGACTTACGATCTGTAATTCTTGGAATCGTTTTGTGGCGCATCCTAGGTTTTTTTTTTCTAGTGTGAGGCCATGGTAGCTACCGTTGGCCCCCCATCTTCTACGGTGGAGGCGTATGATGGTGGGATGAAGACGTATGTACAAGCTGTGGCGAAAGGGGAGGTCTCTTCATTCAAAATTCTGTTGAGTTATCTTGTTGATATCAATGGTGAGAAAGGCTTTGTGTTTTCAGAAGGTGAGATGACGAAGGCTGCTGAGGAGATCAGATTCACCTTGGTATTGAAGTTTGTTCGTTCCAAGCCCTCGATCAATGATATTAGGTTGTCTGTGATCAAGACTTGAGGGCTGCATGAGATTCCTGCGATAAGTTTCATGGATGAGCATCATGTTTTTATTATCATACAGTCTGAACGAGATTTTGTGCATGGTTGGGCTCGGTAGGGCAGATTGATTCTTGGTTGTGGTTTTAGGATGTTGAGATGGACGAAGGATTTTGATCTATGGAAGGAATCCTCTCTTGCTCCGCAATGGATTTTTCTTCCTAGGTTGCCGTTACATCTGTATAGATTGGATTTTTTGTAGATTTTTGCTACATGATTTGGGCACTATTTGGGATCGGATAACGCCACTCTGAATCGCATGAGGGAAATGGGGGCAAGGATGTGCGTTGAGATTGATTTGAAGGAGGAACCTATTCAAGGTTTTCCTATAGTTCTCTTGAATAATGTTACGATCTGGCAAGAAGTCAAGTATGAAAATAATGGTTTTATTGTTCCAAATGCTGTCAACAAGGGCATACAGAGGTGGTGTGTAGAGTGGGGGAGAGGAAGCATGTGAGTTTTGTGGAGTCAAAAAAACAAGGGTCAAAAAGGGCCTGGAGAGGAAAATTGGCAGAAGCTGATAAGGAGAATGAAGGCGAGGTTAAGGGGAATGATGGTCCTCGGGTGCATCAGGAGGTGGGGAATAAATCGTCTGTTCCTACAGCACTTATTGCGTCAGGTTCTGGAGTCGCTGGATCAGGGCTTGGTGGTCATGATGGTGTGGATGCGAAGGGATAGACAATGACAAATAATAATGATTCGGGGCTTGTAGAAAAGGATGGATGGCAGTTGGTGGTTGGTGCTTCAGTTCAACCAATGGAGGGTGGGGTTGCGATAGTTGAACAGGGCACTATGTTAATTGATTCTAATGGGATCCTAAGAGAAAAGGTGAATGAAGGATTTGAGAAGGCTGTTATTGAAGGCACGAGTTCTGAGAATGTTTCGCCTGAGGTTTCTATGCAGCCTGTATGTGCTCCACTTTATTCACATTGTCTATCGGGAAGGGGGCTGAGGGATGAGTTGGTGGATCATATTGTTCTGATAGTTGATTAAACATTGGCAATGGAGTGTAGGGTGCAGTAGAGGGTGTTTCATGATCATTCTGGTATGGTCAGTGGTTATGATTCAGAATAGGAGTTTGGAAGGCCCCTGCAGCCTCTTGCTCAAGATAAATCGTATGTGTGTGATTCGAAAGTGGGTGCACCATCGACTATCTCAAAAACACAATGAGCACAGGGGAAGAGGTTCTCATAACGGGTTCATACTCGCACCAACAAACTTAAATTATGACAGACACCATTTTGGTTTGGAATGTGTGGGGGTTAGGCACATCTTGAAAAAGGTTACATTCTATTATTAGAAAAAATAATTCAGCTATGGTTGCTATCTCTAAGCCTTTTGCTGAGGATGATAAAATTCCTAGGTTGGCTTCTTTTCTTGATTTTCCAAGATTTTGTAGTAATGCATGCATGGGTGGTAAGTTATGGTTGCTTTGGTAGGATACTATGTCTTTTGACATCGTCTCTATGTCAGAACAAATGATAACTAGTTGGTTTCAATCAGGTGATGCCAAATTTTTAGCTACATTTGTTTATGCAAAGTGTCGCCAAGGGTATCGCAGGAAATTATGGCAGGCTCTTGAAGAGGTGCAGGTGGTGCATTCGTCGTGGTTGGTGACTAGTGATTTTAACATAATTTGGGAGGATGGGGAAAGAATTAGAGGCAACCCACGGCTTTGTCGGCAATGGAGGAATTTAATAGTTGTATAGATCACCATGGCCTTCTTGAGCTTAGTTTTGTTGGCAGTCGAATGACCTGGTGCAACAGGCATGGTGGTCATTCATGGAGTTGGGCGAGGCTTGATAGAGCATTGGTTAACTCTGGTCTTTTAAGTAACTTCTCGGAGGCTAAATATGTGTGTCTTGAGAGGAAACATTCGGATCGTTGCCTGCTGCTGGTGCATTGGCAGAGTGAGGCGCAGAGGTATGGTCCAGCTCCGTTCTGATTTCAAAATATGTGTACATCTCATGAGTCTTTCAAGTCTTGCATTGAGCATGTTTGGATGGAGCTGACACATGAGCAGGGTCTGTTGAAGCTTGCTGTTAAGCTAAAAAAGACGAAACTAGCTTTACGGGCTTGGAACTGGCAGGTTTTTGGTCACGTGAAGACTCATATAAAGGAGCTTGAGGTGAGGTTGGAATCAATTGAACATTAGTTGTAGAACTTGTTTTCGTCTAACTTGGAAGAGAAATTCTTGCTTACTAAGCTGGAACTTGAGACTTGGGAACAAAGAGAGGAGGTGCGTCTTGCTCAAATAGCAAAAAAGAAATGGCTATTGGAGGGCGACCAAAATGCTAAGTTTTTCATGCCACTATTAATCAAAGAAGGACTTGAAATTGTATTTCTTCCATGACTCTCTCGAATGGGTCAATTCTTGATTCCCCTGAAGCGGTGTATCTGGGAGCTGTTCGATATTTTCAAGAGTTTCTTGCCGGTGATAAGGTATGTGATGATGTTGATCTATCTTTTATCCTAGAGGGTGGTATGTCAGTTGAGGATAATAATTCTATGTGCCAACCTCTGGAGGAAGACGAAGTTAAAAGTGCCTTGAGATCGATTCCGATTCATAGTAGTCCGAGACCGAATGGTTTTGGGTCTAAGTTCTATTTGAGTTGTTAGGAGATTGTGAAGGGAGATTGGGTGGAGGCGGCAAAAGAATTTTTTGAGGGATCTGAGTTGCCTAGATTCTATTCTTCATCCTATATTGTCCTTATTCTGAAGCTGCAAAATCCCATAATTTATGATAAATTCCGGCCTATTTAGTCTTTGTTCCGTGGTGTACAAAATTTTCTCTAAGATTTTGGTTCAAAGATTGACCAGGTTTCTTCCTTTATTGATTTCTCAAGAGCGGGCCTTTTTCCCAGGGCGGAGTATTTTTGAGAACATTACGTTGGCTCAAGAGATGGTTAATTCTATTAATAAAAATATTGTAGGAGGGAATGTTATGGTGATATGGCAAAAGCTTATGAAAGAGTTGATTGGGGCTTTTTGACGAAGGTCCTTTCTGCTTTTGGTTTCTTAGCTAATTTTTGTAGACTTGCGAAAGGTTGTGTGGGCTTGCCGTGGTTTTCGATAATGATGAATGGCTCTTACAAGGGTTTTTTCAAGTCAACAAGGGGCCTCATACAAGGGGATCATCTATCGCCTTACTTGTTTATTCTAATGAAAGAGGTTCTTTCTCGGCTTCTGAGGCGGAATTTTGGAGAGGGGAGGATTCAGAGTCTCTCACATCCTTCAAGGGCACCTTTGATATCTCATTTACAGTATGCAGATGACTTATTGATTTTTTTTAATGGCGAGAAGAGATCCATTTAGCGCCTTATACAAATTTTGGGAAAATATAAGAAATAGTCAGGGCAATTGATTAGTAAAGAAAAATTAGTTTTTTTCTTTTCTAAACATATTTCTATGAGTAGGAGACGGAGGTTGAGGAAGTTGACTAGTTTTGTTGAGGGTTGTTTTCTGGTGGTTTATTTGGGGCTCTTCTGGTGGTGGGGCATCTTAGAGTTCAGGATTTGAAGCCTTTGGTGACTAAGATAAGAAAGAAAGTGGCAGGTTGGAAATTTAAACTTCTTTCTCAAGGTGGTCGACTTGTTCTTATTAGACATGTGGTTTCGAGCATGGCATCTCATTTTCTTGTTGTTCTTACTATCCCCAAGGAGGTTCTTAATAAAATTAATGGTACTCTTTCTTCCTTCTTTTGAGGAGAAATAAATGGGAAGCGAAAAAGGAAATGGTGGGCTTGGGCATTTTTGTGCAAACCTACGCGTGAAGGTGGTTTAGATGTTCGAGATCTTGGTGAAATGCAATGTTTTTTCCATATGAAATTTGCATGGAGATTGTTGACAATGGATTCGGTGTGGACAAAAAAATTTTGTGCGAAATATGTGAGAAATGGCCATGTTTCCTTGGTTGTCCCCTTGCATGCAGGGTCTCGTTTGTGGAAGTCAATTCTAGGAGTTATTCCAGTGGTCTTAAGTCAGGTGCAGTTGAGGGTGAAGGAAGGGAGAAGTTCATTTTGGTATGATCGTTGGTTAAATAGTGGGCCACTTTCACAACACTCGAACTCCATTCTAAATCCCCAGTTACAAATTAAAGATGTATGGCTGGATAATGTTTGGGAAAGACACATTTTAATTGAGTTGGTGGGGGGATCAAAAGCTGACGAAATCATGAACTCAGTTGTAGTAGGTAAAGAAGGAAATGATGAATTAACATGGATGCCTAATAGTGATGGAAAATTTTCAATAGCTAGCGCTTGGGATATCATTCGGATCAAGGCCCCCGTTGTGCAAGATATGGGCTGGTTTTGGCATGGGAAACTGCCGAAGAGGATCTCTATTTGTATTTGGAAAGCTATATTTAATTGCCTCCTAGTTGATGATAGAATACAATCGGTTGGCACCTCGATGGCGTCTGAGTGTAATTGTTGCAGCATGGGTCAACTGGAGTCTATTGATCATGTTTTGAGCAGAGGGGAGGTGGCGTCTATGGTGTGGAATCTTACAGAGGTTGAGTTTGGAGTTCCTGTGTAATGACTCTGCTTCTAGTGTGTGTAATATAGTTGGGCGAGAATGTGAATGGATGTAAATCTGTAATGAAATTAAAGATGCACAGAAACTGTTTGTGAAAATGACAGAGCCAATTTGATTGAATGAAAAAGATAAAAAGGGTTCTTTTGAGGGATCCCTTAACCTCCAACGTTCCAATAAAAATTCAGTGTCAATATTCAGATCCTTTTCTTTCCTTCAGTTCCACTATTTATCCACGCAGGGATGAAAACTAAACAAATAAGAGCATAACACGTGTCTCTTAAAGTAACAGACTCAGACACAAAATAACAAACTCAAAATTGAAATCTTCTAGAATAAAAGTAGTTGCTTAAAACGGTGTGATTCTTCCTCAGCAAAATAGTGCGTCTTCCATCCTTTCTAAGCGGTGCGTTCCCTTCTCTCTAAAAGGTGCATTCCCAGTTGAGTTAAACACTTCACTTGCTTCAGTTGGTTTCGATCTTCACACTTCTTCTCTCAGCCACGAGCCCTAGCCTTCATGCCGAGCTTATCCCCTTCTTCCCCAATGACGCCATGACAATCTCCACCCCTTAAAAAAAACCTTGTCCTCAAGGTTTAGAGTGAGGGTGCAATTGTTGAGTAGCTTCCATATTAGTTCCATTGAAATTTTCCATGACAGCAGCAAACTCAATAAATTTGCCATGCCTTTTCTTACTCCATCTAATGTAGTTCCTAGTTCTGCAACCCAAATGCTATCAAATGTTCATCCACCAGGGTCAACAACAAAGATTTTATTTTCATCCAAAGATATACATGCCACTAACAACAATGAAATTTCTTCATTAATGTAACGTTTCGATTGCTTCATAAGCTCGTCAATAAAGAGCACACCCTCAAGAGGGTCAAATGTGAAACATTGCTGATAAACCATTGACCTTCCCGTTTGTTTTTCATAACTAGTTGCATTAAAAGCACCCTGCATGAAGACAAAATTGGAGCTTCTTGAGTCATATTCCATGCTGGAAAGAGAGTCTTCCTTCTTGAGTTTGACACTTTCTCCTCTAGGCTTAATGTTGCCCCCCTCTTCTTTAGCTACATCTTTTGCAGGAGAATAAAAACCAAAGGTGGCAGGTCGCTTTTGCATGCTGGCAATATAATTCGGCGTTTCCAGTACTCTCTGTTGCTGATGTGCTTGTCATCTAACTTCACTTTGTCTAGATGAATAAAATAGCTGAATACTTGTGCTCTATAACATCGGGCACAACATAATGGATTTCCTTCCAACCATAAGTTTCGTAGAAATGGAAGGCACACAAGGAAATCTATCTCTAAAATATTGGAAATAATGTTGTAGGAAACATCAAGCCCTTCAAGTGACTTCAAATTCTCAAGTGCAACGTAATAGGGACTTCCAATTTCCTCATGAAAAGCTTTTCCCTTACAATTCTCAACACTCTCAACCAACAACACCAAGTTTGAAGAAAGGTTTGCACTCATTTGTGAAACTTCACAAGCAAGAAGTATTTGGAAGCTAATATAGAACAACTCAAGTTGGGCCATTGCAAAAGTGATGCCATGTACCCACTAATGGACTTGGTCACATCCCTATAAATGCAAGTGCATACTGCTTGAGTAGTCAGAGCCCAGAGGTAAAGCAACACAGATTCTTCAAAGAAAAGCACACCAAGAATACAATCCACAAGAATTCTTTTTTTTGTTCCTCTATCAAAGGAAACAAAAACACCCTTAAGTGGTCTATCAGCAAACAGCTTAGGTGCCTTTCCTAGTACGTACATTAAAACTATAGCCTTCCAAAACCCCACACCTCTCTGAAGTATTCTTTTAAACAACTTTCTCGCATCAACAACACAACCAGCTACTCTTCTACACCAGGAAAACCACTGAAGGAGACAAGAACCATTGCCTAAAACACCTACTACTAACAACGAAAAATTAAAGGGAATGTAGATGACCAAAATGGAAGCATCAAAAGGACTCACCTCTTCTTTCATAATTCGCGGCCATAATTCATACCAAAACCTTGAAATTTCCTTAACAGTAGTGAGAACCATAGCCTCATGCACCTTCTGCCACTCTGTCAGATCTTTCCTCACGTTCAACGCCATTGTAGCCACATCAGATGCCTCTGCTTCCTCACTTGGAAGTGGGGATCCTCTAGCAGAGATACTGGTCCAGAGCCCATTCTTTGGCTTCTTTAACAAATCCACAAGATGTGGTAGAGCTCTCGCATCCAATATGAGTTGTTGTTGTGCTAGGTTGACAGCAAGAAGTCCAAGCACATCAGCACTTCCAAAATGCTCAGTCATGGTATAAAACCAAATTTGGCTGTCGAAGGTGATGGAATGGCTAGTGATGGGTTGACAAACGTCAACAGCGGCTCCCACGACCCCTATGTCATTCCATACTCTTTGGTTTATTTTGTAAGAATCCAAGAAAGCTTTGATGTTATTTGCATCATCAGGCTCCTCATCAATATCTGCATCATCAGAGCGAACTTTTTCATCTTTTGCATCAGGAAGATCTTCTTCACCGACAGGGAGGTCTTCGACAATGGTTGTGAATTGTCGATTGAAGCCATAACTGCTTCCTTCTCTTCCACTAATTTTTTTGAGTCGAAGTCTTCACCAACTGCAACATTTCCTCCAGGACACTTAACAACTACTAACCTCCGTTTCCTAACCTTCAATTTCACTAATTTTTCCATAACATCATACCGATTAATAATATTGTTCTGCCTTATAACCCAATGAAGCATCATATCTATCAAGTTGTTAAAGCTATTATTAAACCCCTAAAGACTCCTTTCATTAGCGTCTACCCACCATTGTAAGGCCTCTTGTTGCTGCTCGAAAAATAGTTCGTCCTCCATGGATTGTCGGCTCTGATACCAATTGTAATGACTCTACTTCTAGTGTTTGTAATATAGCTGGGAGAGAATGTGAATGGATGTAAATCCGTAATGAAATTAAAGATGTGCAGAAACTGTTTGTGAAAATGACAGAGCCAATTTGATTGAATGAAAAAGATAAAAAGGGTTCTTTTGAGGGATCCCTTAACCTCCAACGTTCCAGTACAAATTCAGTGTTAATGTTCAAATCCTTTTCTTTCCTTCCATTCCACTATTTATCCACGCAGGGATGAAAACTAAACAAATAAGAGCATAACACATGTCCCTTAAAGTAACAGACTCAGACACAAAATAACAAACTCAAAATTGAAATCTTCTAGAATAAAAGTAGTTGCTTAAAACGGTGTGATTCTTCCTTAGCAAAACGGTGCATCTTCCATCCTTTCTAAACGGTGTGTTCCCTTCTCTCTAAAAGGTGCATTCCCAGTTGAGTTAAACACTTCACTTGCTTCAGTTGGTTTCGATCTTCACACTTCTTCTCTCAGCCACGAGCCCTAGCCTTCATGCCGAGCTTATCTCCTTCTCCCCAAGTGAGGCCATGACATCCTAGTTTGCAAGCAGTCAGCTGGAGCTCTCGAATGGGGCATTGGTTTGTCTATGCGAGGAAATATTCTCTGTGTGGGCAGTTGCTTGGTCTCCTGCCTGGGGTGATCACCTGGAGGTTATGGTTCCGCAAGTGTAAGGCTCGGATGGAGGGTCAATCAGAATCCGTTGCTAGTATTTGGTTAGCTGTGAAGGCATGTCTGAGGAGCATTGCAGTATAGATGCAAAAAGTTACGCCTATTACTACTTTGGACCAATTGGTGCTTCAAGTTTTAGATATTCAGTCAAATTCTGTTGAGGAGCATACTTCGTGTTTAGTGCGGTGGAAGAGACCAGCGAAGGGGCGTGTGAAACTTAATGTGGATGGGAGTTGTAGGGGAAATCTTGGTCGATGTGAGGGAGGGGGTGTAATTCGGGATTCTAATGGAAGATTCGTTGCTGCGTTTGCTGCATTTCTGGGGCAGGGCAAGAACAATCTAGCTAAGTTGAGAGCCCTTCTTGGTAGTTTGGAGTTGTGTAGGGAGTTGGGGTTCAAGAATATTGAAATTGGGTGTAATTCACAGGTGGTGATGAATTAGGTTACGGCTAGGAAATGCTCGGTCTGGTATCTATGGGACTATTGGGACTCTCTTTTATAGTTACTTGACGGTATTAATTTCTCTATAGTTCATCAATATAGAGAGGGGAATTTGGTTGTAGATTTTTTAGCACTACGCGGGAAGGAAGGCCTATCAAGGAGATTTGAGGTCCTAGATATACTTCCTAGATTAGTGAGAGGGATGATGCGGATCGATAGATTGGGTTTGCCAAATTTTCGTACATGGTAGTTGGTAGTTTCTTTCTACTTGATTAGTCTGATAGGGGTCTACGTGTGAGTATTTTTTATTGGTTGGATATGGGTGCATATATAAGGTTTTTCCTCTGCCATAAGTGAGGATTTTTCAATAAAGTTTGGGGTTTCCGTCTTCCTTCATAAAAAAATAAAAAATAAAAGAAAAGATGTTTTTATTGGATTTTGAAAAGTGAGAGAGAAAAAGATGTAATGATTAGATGAAAAAGTTAAATATTTAAAAATAAAAAATATTTTGTATTTGAGTGATATTTAGGAAGAAAATTATAAGAAATTTGAAAATTTTTTTTATCTCATCTCATTTACAAAACCTACCCTGAGAATGGATGGTGGCTTGATATTTGGAGCCAATATTCATATCTTGAAGAAAATGAGTCTTTTTAAGACTTACGAAATGGTTGAGAATGAAACTGGGTGAAAACGGATAACAACATTCAAAGCAATGTTGTTGGGAAGGGAACCATCTAGCTGGAGTTCACCTTCGAAAAAGTGTGCGTCATGTTCTAGACATGGCAAAGAATCTTATTAATGGCGATCTTTTAAACAAGAAAGGCCTCAAGCTGTCGTATGAATTAGGTAAATTTATTTTATTTAAAAATGGAGAATTTGTATGAAAATGCTACTCGTATAATGGAATGATTGAATTGAAAATGATGGAAGAAAACTCAGTTATATCGCATCTTAATTTCTTTGATTTATGGTATAAAGGACATGTAAATTATATATATGGTTTCATAAAATACATGTCCAATTTTGGTTTGATTTCTAATCTCGATAAAAAAAAATGTTAAAAAAATGTCTGAGCCCAATCTAAAATAACTAGAAAATCCTTTCTAAAGGTTGAGCGTAAATCCGAAATTCTTGAACTTATTCACATTGATATTTGTGATCTTAGAAATGCTGAATCTAGTGATGGAAAGAACTATTTTCTTACTTTTATTGATGACGACACTAGATATTCACATGTTTATTTGCTCGAGTAAAGATGAACCTTTTTTTTTTTTTTTCTAAATTTCTGTTTTACATAGCTGAGTAGAAAATCAATTGGGTAATAAGAAATTGAGAAATTCTATTTGCAGTCTCCAAATGGGAACTGCATGTGCAAACCTTTCATTAAATGAAAAAAAGTAACATTTTGATAAGGATATTAGTGTAATTTTAAAAAAATTTAAAAATAAAATTAACTAGGCTTGCAATGCAGTCCCCATTTGAAAACTGTACATAGTATTGCTCAATGGAAAAGTCTAAATGCAGGCATGAAGGGGGCCTCCGCGCGGACGACAGCTTACGTGGAAACAAAACGCACCGTTTTGGACTAAATAAAACGATGCGTTTTGATTCCACTGAAATGCCTTCGTTGGACGCCAAACGGTGCGTTTTCTACTTCTTATCAAATTTCTTTCTCCCTCCCCAGAACCCTCTGCCCCGTCGTCTCGCCCCGGACTCCATCGATCTGCAGGTTAGTTTCTCTTCCTTTCTCTTGGTTTCTTGATCTTTCTTCCGCTTTCTTGAGGTTTCTCTTGGTTTCTCTTGGTTTCTCTTCCTTTCTCTTGGTTTCTCTTAGTTTCTCCCAAACCTAAACCTAACCCTAACGCAGCTGTTATAATCAAAGAAATTATTTGTTTTCTAAGTTCATTGCTGCATTGAGACTGCCAAAACGAATTATCTCACAATCCACAAAACCAAAACTAATACTATGCTCTTAATTGGTTACAAAGGTATATAGAGTCAACAACATCGACAGATGCAAGAAAATGAAAAATCAAAGCCATAATAAAATGTATTTTAGTGAATAGGTCTGATGAATTTGTATTTATTGCTGCAAAATGTCAAGTTGTTTTCAATTAGATTGGTTGCTTGCTGAGGCTTCACTGCAACTTTCATTCGTATCTGACCCTTCTTTTCAACTTTTTGAAGAAGTAACTTCGCAAAGGTTTTGTAAAAGCTGAAAATGAACGCTTTAAATTGCAAAAAGTGAAGTCTCAGTACTGATTTTCAATTAATAATTCTATATTTTATAGAACAAATATATAACATATATATATATCTTGTTTAATCACTTTATACTAACTGGCTAACATTGCAAAAGCTGCATGGGGGTGTTGGCAGGCACTTCAAAACCCCATAACAAATGCTCGAAGGTGTAGAAACACAGTCATCAGGCATCCTTTCTTTCAAGTTTCAATGATCTTTTGCTAAAGCCACTTTAAAAGTAGCTTTCGGCTACATTTTATTTTGAAATCTGCAGTTCAAAAATCAAAGCCATCGATATATTTTCTTATATCTAATATATATATGTCATTGCCATTCTGGTTGTGGATTTGATTTATTGCCATTCTGGTTTAATAATCAAGATGCAGGAAATTTTCTTATAAGAAGGTTGTGGATATGTTAAGCAATATCAAAGCCATTATGGTTCTTTATGTACCTGAAGAAAGGAAGAAATGAGAGTGAGAGACAGAGCACATCTTGTCATGTTCACACTCATTTACAGACATCATTTCCAGCATGTTGTAATTCATTCATGCAAATAACATAAAACACCAGAAAAGTTGTACTTGTGAAAGAGCATAAAATGCTCAGACAATAACACATTTGCACTCAGTTCTGACTTGCAACTTGGTGGTTTAGATTTGAAGAAGCTATTTTAATGGTAGCAATTCGTTATTGGACAAAAAGCAGTACCCTAGCCTTGGGAAACAGGTTCATGTTAATTTATAAAAATAAGATCATGAAACAAGTCTTTGGGGTTACTGGGTTAGATTAGATCATCTCCCTATATATATATATATTATATAGTACCACTGTTAACATTTCATGCATGTAACCTAATAAGCTTCCATGTTATTGTTATTATTCTAACACTCCTAAGTGGTGGTTGACCCCAAAAGGCAATGGCTCATTGCCTAATTTTTGTAACAGCCTTATATGTGCCTTTTATGTATCTTGCTATGTTGGAGAGGATTTTATGGATGTGCTGGAGGTGCTGTTTTTTTTTTTTTGATGTGCTGTTGTACTTAGAATACATTGTTGGAGGTGCTCTTGTACTTAGAATATATGTTGGAAGTGCTATGTAACAGCCTTATATGTATCTTTCTTAGAAAACAAAGTGCCAATTTATGTATCTTGCTATGTTGGAGAGGATTTTATGAATGTGCTGGAGGTGCTGTTTGATAGGAACTGTTATGCGAGATGCATCTTCTTTCTCTTTCTCCATCTATCTCAACAATGAAATCAAGATGTACGCACCTACAAAATTATATTGAAATGACTTTCAATATGGCAAAAACATATTATTTTTTTTCTATTACACATATATGGCAACCAGAATATGCTAGTAAATTCTTTAGAATATGCTAGTAGTGGATGTCAGTAAACACATTCTGAAAGCATATTGAAAAACAGCAAGATATTCGTTTTAAGAGTCAATGCATGTTGAATGTATTAATAATATTTCTTTGTTGATTCTGGATGATCTTTACCAGTCAAGACTCCTTTTTAATTGGTTTTATTCTTCATTTACCAGATTTAGAATGTCGTCATCAGTTGCTTCATCATCGTTGCTTAATCATACATCCAGCAAAGTCCTAATGTGTAACTGTGGGAAACAAGCTATACTTAGAATATCGCATACTCGAAGAAATCCGGGTCGAGCATTCTTTGGGTGTCCACTGTACAACAAAGAGGTACAGTATTTTCATATTACTTGCATGTCAGTGTTTTCATATTAATTCTTTATTCAAAATTTTGACTTAAAACTTATGCATGTATAATCAGGGATTACCGCACTGCAAGTTTTTCAAGTGGTCAGATAGTAGTGAATACAAAGAGCAAGATGAAGAACTTAAAAAGAGAGAAGCAGACTTATTAAGGAAAGATGAAGAACTTAAAAAGAGAGAAGCAGACTTATTAAGGAAAGATGAAGAACTTAAGAAGAGATACGCAAAATTCTTGAAAGAGGAAGAACTTAAAAAGAGAGAAGTAGAAGTATTAAAAAAAGATGAAGAGACTAAGAAGATAGAAGAAAAGATCGGAAAGAGGGAGTTGGCAGTCCATAACGATGAAGCCCAGTTTCGCAGTCAAGAAGCCGACATGCGGCATGCACGCAAACTATTTTGTGTACTATGGCTAATAGCCATAGTTATTTACTTGTATTTGATACTCTTATTGCGTTGATGACTTCGTATTTGTATTTTATACAAATTAAGCATTTGTAAATCGAGACAACTGGAATTATGTGCCAATGTATTTGAGACTTTATTCTGCATTTGTATTTGATCTTCAATCCTGAGACTACATTTTGTTTTACTGTGCCACTTTTTATTAAAACAGTATATGCATGAAAATACCTTACCAGCATGATCATTTTGACAGGACTAAATTACAGGTTGACAGATTTACTTTTTTCACCTGGACATAAGAGGTAGTATAAAACACAGTATAATCTCAACTTAAATAATGCCATTCACATTCAAACAAAACCATATAAATTGAAGACTTCGATATGAACTCAAATATTCATAAATAGCAGACTTGGATACAAAATGTGCAAATCTTGAGCTCAGAGGCTAATATACGATACAAAATGTACATTTTCACAAATACTACATAACCACATCCTTAACACGCAAATTCTTAACAAATAATATACTTCTTTTTGTAGGCCCCTCTTGATTTACTTCAATTTTCCAAATTCCAACAAATCACAACCCATCAACACAAAACATAATTCAATCATGGAGTCTTGCTACAATATACGTTCTAGGCTACATTCCATCCCCCTTCTCCGTTTGCGTTCCATCTGCCATCTCCAGCTGCGTTCTATCCATCCCTAGTTGCATCTGTGAATATAATAGCAGACAAAATAAGACATTGGATAAAAAATATTTAAATATAATAAAATGAAAGAAAGTGGTAATTATACACTTTCTTGTGTCTCCATCACTTCCTGTTGTGAACTTTCTTGATCCACTATTATAGGAGTTTGTACATTTTCTTGCGTCCTTATTTCCGATGAGCCGAGTTGGGTGCCACTGCTTGACAAAAGTTCGGTGTCCAAGCTACGCCTCTAACAACATACATTTATAAAAAAATAGAATTCACAAGTAATTGAAAATATAGTATATTATCAAATACTTAAAAATGAACATAACGTAATAATGACAATAAGTATGCTCTCACCAGTTTGTTGTTTCCCTTATTGTTTTTCTTTTTTGCAGCCTTTGTTTTAATTTTTTTCAAGTGTTCTTCCATCGTCGACATCTTCCTCTTACACGGAGGTCTTCCCTTGCCTCTGACAACATGGGGACTTAGTACATTTTTTGAACTTCCTTCTGTGGCTGCCTTCACAGTACTTATGCCAACATTAGAATCTACGTTGTATGGCTTCGATGTGCGGTATACCTCATTCATCGCTTTTAACTTCGATATCATATCCTCAGTATGCCCATCGCACGAAACTGCATTTGGTATGACCTCATCAAACATTTTCAATATACGTTTATACCTAACAGTTTCAGGTCTCTGATCAGCAATGTCGTAACTGCTAGGGATAATTGTATATTTACGTTTTAAATCCTTTCTCCACCGGTCCAATATGTATTTTTCTGGCAACTCACGGACTTTCTTGGCTGAGAAGACGACAAGAATATGTCTACATATTATTCCTCACATATCAAACAACCCGCAAACACATTTCGCCTCACACTCGGCCTCATTAAAGTAAACAGTATAAGTAATCTCCTTGATAAAATCTTCAGCCTTAACTTCATCATCGACCGAGTAAGTTGCAATTACTCCATCCATTTTCTCGAAACGACAATGACAATAAATCATCCCCATTATCTCTTGTTGAACCTCCCTAAATTTTTCATTTGTATACACCTCTTGAAACTTCTTCTCAAGAGCCAAATGTGATATGCATGGAATGGTGAAGTTAAATGAATGAAAGTCAGCTTGATTTTCGTTCTCAAATTTTTTCTTCAATGCATTGTCGAACTGATCAACAAACTCTTTAAGGTTTGTCCTAGCATGCACGTAGCCATCGAAGAAAGCGTTCATACTCTCACTGCGTTGAGTTGTACTCATTCCAGCCCAAAAGGAGTTCTTTAAATATACTGGCACCCAAAACTCTCTCTCTGCAAATAAGCTTTGCAACCATGCATTTTCATGCAAGTTGAACGTCTCCTTAAGGCTGTTCCAAGAATTCTCAAATTCTTCAATTGTAAGGGAGTCATAGACACAAGATAGCAACTTACTTTTCAGGCCAAATTTATATTGAGGATGAGAACCAAGTTTCTCAGGCACCTTTCGCAATATGTGCCACAAGCAATATCTATGCCGCGTGTTGGGGAAGACAATGGCGATGGCATTTTTCATTGCGCGATCTTGATCAGTAATGATAGTATTCGGCGCTTTTCCATCCATACAGTCAAGCCAAGTTTTAAATAACCATACAAATGATTCTGTATCCTCACTTGAAATAAGGCCTGCACCCAAAAGGATAGATTGTCCATGGTGGTTTACACCCACGAAAGGTGCAAATAGCATTCCATATCTATTTGTCAGGTATGTGGTATCAAATATTACCACATCTCCAAAATAGTTGTAGGCCCCTCTACTACGGGCGTCCGCCCAAAACACATGTTTCATCCTATCATCATCATCCAATTCCATGACACTGAAAAAGCCATCATTTTTCTGTTGCATCCTTCTAAAATACTCCAACAGCGCTTGAGCACCACCTTTACCAAGGCGCAGGTGTCGTGCCTTATCAATATAGTTACGGCAATCTTTCTCTCCAAATGGTACGTTCTCAAACCCACCCGCCTCAGTCACAAGAGCATGGAAACTCTTATTCATCCGTATACCCGCCTGATCATTTGTATCTAATACCCTCCTAACAGACTCATTAACTTCTCTGTTGCATCTGAAAAACCTGGATTTTCTTGGACTGAGCACATGATTGTGCGTGTTAAATACGGACGTGACATACAGTTTCCCATCCTTTAACATCACATTCATCCTTGCCTTACATTCTGTCTTGCTTGTTGGCCGTGGCTTCGAGACTTTTGATGCCCTATTTCGTGCCTTGCCACCACGAGCACATCCCACAGTAACATATTTTACAGTCCCATCTTTCTCCCTTTTACTCCTTTGTGTCATAACTCCAAAACCACATCGTTTTCCATAACGCTTATAGTAAGTCATCAACTCAGTCTCCGACTCAAAGCACATCCCTGGCTTTGGCTCTTCAATGATATCACTCTCATCAGTTGGCTCCATATGAAGTGACCCGGAACTGCAAGCCTCTTTGGTATCAACCGTATTACCCAAAGAGCCAGTAGACTGCACTTCAACTTCTATCGAATCTAATGTGGCCTCACTAATATCTTCAACAGAGTTACTTTGCTGCACTTTAAGTTCCTGCAAATTAAGAGAAAAGAAGTATTATATGTCAATATATGTTGTGGATAATGTGAAATACAGGATGTGGAAAATCCAACACATCACCTCACTGCCACATGGATATGGGTTGGTAGATGTTGGAGAAACATATGCCGGTAGAGTCGAACATGAGCTAGTAGCAACACTAGCACTAGTTTGTACACTAGCACTAGCAGCTACACTAGATCTGACACTAGTTGCAGAACTAGACATGGGAGCAGGAATAGGCATTGTTCCATGAGTGTTGCTGCTGATTTAAAAATAAAAGTTATAAACATAAATAATTGGACCAAATATTCAAGTTACAATAAATACTCCAAGAAATCATTACCTGGTTGCTCCATGGATATGGGTACGCAGTTGGAGGAGGTCCCATCATTGGTATGATGGAATTATACAAGGCAACGGAACTACTCAAGGCAGCAGTACTTGAAGCGGCAGCAGAACTACTCAAGGCATCAGTACTTGAAGCGGCAGCGGAAGTAGAGTTCCATGGGTGTTGCTACAGTTTTCCATAAAAAATTTAAACATAACTAATTAGAACAAAAATTCAAGTTCAGAACATTAAAACACACTACTACAATAAATACTCCAACAAACTATCACCTGGTTACTTAATGGATATGGATAGGCAGTAGGAGGAGGTCCTATCATTGGTACGACGGAACTATACAATGTAGCGGAACTACTCAGGGCAGTAGCATTTGACGTGGCAGAGAAAGTAGAGTTCCATGGGTGTTGCTGCAGTTTTCCAAAATAAATAAATAAATAATTAGACCAAATAGTCAAGCTCATAAAATAAAGTACATGTGAACTACTTTACCATCCAACGATCACCTGGTTACTCCATGGATATGGGCTGGCACTTGGAGGCAGAAAAGGTGGTAACCACGCATGAGACACTGGACTGTAGTAACTTGGCGTGTAGTTTGAAAAGTTTGGATAAACTGGTCTTGATATGTCCTAACATATAGCAACATAATGTTAATCAACCCACCAGCGTAATAAAATAAACACACGCAACTTTTGAAAGAGATGTATAATACCTGGGTCGATGGATTGGTGATAGGAGCTGTTATACGGGATGCGTTTTCTTTCTCTTTCTCCATCTATCTCAGCAATGAGGGTGGTTGTAAAGAATGAAAACAAGATGCACGCACCTACAGTATTATATTAACTTTGAATCTGATTAGTGACTACCCATTCATTTATATAAGCAAGTTGTTTTTCCTTTTTTATGATAAGAAAGATATTATATGTTTTAATTAAATTTCTTGTGTGCTTTTATTTTTTATTGGGATCTACTTTCTAGCTACTTGAGTGTCAAAACATTATAATACAACCTAAATCAAACTCTCATAAAATCTGAAACTATGTCATAAAAATGATACAATTTGAATAACCAAACTCTCAAAAAAAAATAAAACTAATGTTATAGAAAGATTTTATGCCAAAATTTACAACCAAGCTAGACACTTAAAAAGCTATAAAATTGACAAAGACACTTAAAAAGCTATAAAATTGACAAAGACGTCAAGTTGCTTTTGATGTCTTTGTTTCAATACTCTTTAATCCCTTGACAACGTAAGAAAAAGCTTCATGATCCTGCAAAGCCCAACTCCAAAGGTGTAATCTTCAAATTGTCAATTATAATGAGTTATACAGATTTCCCATTCTCTTTTATCTTGTGCTTTCTTTGAAGTAATCGTGCATCCTTATTCATATACAAGCCCAATAAATCCAAATGAGATCAAGAAATAAAAGAATGATTAAGGGACCTGACGCTAAACCATTAGAAAGAAACATGATGGGAAGAAACGAGAAGAAAAAGTTAATCGATTTGGATATTAATCAAAAAGACTAACTAGAAGACGATGGAGGAACATTTTCTGCAGGCTTGCGATCTAAACAGACAAATCTAAACAAAAAAAAAGAAATTTATTTTCATTTTTTTCAAGTAACAAGTAACTTAAACATCAAGCTAGACCATCCACAACACAGGCTGGAATTACCATTTGCCACAAAATCAAAAGTCCAAAAAACTTTAATAAAATGCAATAAATCTGAAATTAAAGAGTATTACCAGGTTCAAAATTTCAAATGGATATGGGTTGCAGCTAATATCGCATGCTTGGAACTAGGACGCAAGAGAAAGAAATGAAAATGGCGTTTTCCCCTTCCGAACGATGAGCTTCTGTTTTCTTCTTTCCTTTTTACTCTTCCTGAAAATTGTTTCTCCCGCTTTTCTTCTTCTTTTTTTTTTTTTTTTTTTTTTTTATATAATAGCTGACGTGGCAAAATGCCATGTCAGTGTCGTCCGCAGGCAGGCACAACACCATGCCTGCCTGTAGCAGTACCCTTGCTCAATAAGATTAAGGCCTTGATGTCTCATCGTCTCGGTATAGTCAAATGAAAAAAATAGAACTCTTGTTGAACTTGTGAATATTTTGCTTTTAAGTTCTGGTCTAATCGTGGCGGTATAGTGAAATGAAAAAAAAAAAAAAAAAACTCTTATTAATTAAATTGGTTAATACTATGCTTTTAAGTTCCAATCTTCCTCTTAATGTATCTAGTGAAGCAGTTTTATCCTCTTGTTATATTTTAAATAGCGTACACTATGAGAAAATTTTGAAACTCCTTCCGAATTATGGCACTATTATTGGAAAGATTAAAAGTGTTGCGGTGAGCTTGTTTTCGAAAACCAGATCTTAAAAGACCAAAATTAGATTCTAAATCTTGTAGGTGCGTTTTTATTGGATGTTTTCAAAACAACATAACTTATGAATCTAGAGATGTTGAGTTCTTTGAAAATTTGAATAAGTACAATTTTCAAAAGAATACCACTCGTGACTATATCCCAAGCACTTCTGAAAATGAAGTTGAGCATCATACTGATTCGAACTAAGAAGAAGCAAAATACCTCGAAAAGAAACTTCGTATGGTCCCAATTTTCTAATCTATCTAGTATAAGGAGATAGAAATGGGGTGAAGAAGGAAGTTTAGTTCATTCTTAAAGTTGAAGGTGGTCCTTCATCTAACTAAGGAGCAATGGCAATTCAGGATGTAGCTTTCTAGAAAAAGGCTAATATAAATGATGAAATGAAATCTTGGGAGTTAGTGGATTTACCTCCTGATTGGAAACTAGTTGATTTACCTCCTGGATCAAAGGCAAAAGGATGTAAGTGGCTTTCAAAATTTTGATGCTGATGGTTCCATTAATAAACTCAAAGCATGCTTAGTTGTTAAGGATGTAGAAAACGAGAAGGAATTGATTATTTTGATACTTATGCTCCTATTGCATGAATATCTTTTGTTAGAATATCAATTTCTCTTGCATCTCTCAATGATCTACTTGTTCACTAAATGGATGTGAAACATGCTTTTGTAAAATGGTGACCTAGATGAAGAGATCTAGATGGAACAACCTGAGGGATTTGTCTTGACTATTCACGAAAAAAAAATTTTTGAAATCGATTAAATCTCTTTATGGTTTGAAACAATCTTAAGGATTTAGAGTGAATGATGCTGATAGGTATGTATATTATAAATTAGATAGTAATACTTGTATGATTATTTGTTTGTGCATTGATGATATCTTAATATTTGGAAGCAACCTTCAAAGTGTAGAAGAAGCTCATGAAAAAATCTTTCCTCAATACTTGACATGAAAGATATGGGACATGTTGATGCAATCCTCGTGATCAAGGTTGTGAGAACATTCAATGGTTTATCCATGGCACAAACTTATTGTTTTGAGAAAGTAATCAGGAAGAATGGTCATGAAGACCAAAAGCTAGTATCAACACCAAATGATCCTAGTTTTAAATTGAGAGAAAACACAGGAAGATAGAGATCCCAAATAGAATATGCTAGTGTAATAGGTAGTTTAATGTATGCTATCCATTGAACTAGGCCTAATATTGGATTTGCTATTGGAAGGCTATGTAGATTTACTAGAAATCCAGGTAAAGAGCATTGGGATGCAATTTTACGAGTCCTAAAATATCTAAAGGGGACTAAAAATAAAGGTCTACTTCATCAAAGGGAACGCGTTGTATTAGAATGGGACAGTAATGCAAGTTGTAATAATGTAGAATCTAAATCAAAGTCTAGAAGTGGGTAGATTTTTTCGTTGGGAGGAGATGCAATCTTATGGGGGATCAAAGAAGCAATCTTGTATAACTCATTATTATACAATAGAATATGAGTTTATTGCTTTAACAATTGCATTTAAAGAAGAAAAATGGTTTAGAAATTTGTTGGTAGACGTACCATTCTGAACTAAACCATTTCCTGCTGTAACGATCTATTGTGATAGTGAGACAACCTTGTGAGTAGTAGAGCAAGACGTACAATAATAAATCGACACATATTAGTTTGCAGTACAATTATGTACTGCGCGAGTTACTAGATAATTGAGTAACTGCAGTTGAAAATGTTAAGTCTAATCAAAATCTGGCGGATCCGTTAATAAAAGGCATCACAAGGGACTTGATTCCCAAAAAAGCAAAGGGAATGAGGTTAAGGTCAGTTAAGTACATCACCTACGATGTGAACCCAACCTTGTATTGAAACAAGAGCAAGGTTCAATGGGTATGATCAACAAGTCAACAGAGTAATTAAAGTTTTAAAAGACTAGAGATTAAAACCCAAATTTCAAAAGAGATGTATTCTAGTGTTATAGTATTCCTGAATTTGAAGGATGAGTTAGACTCTTAATGAGTTTATAGACAAATTTATCGAGGTGAAACATGATCACCTTAGATGAACTCACCTATGTGAGAGTGGAGGTGTAGCCGCTTCCTATTGTATTGGCCCTAACTACAGCTCTCATGAAACTGGGATATATGCACATTGCCATTTTGTGCAAGCTGAGTACAAACACATAAAGGATTAAAAAATAATTGCATTAAATATATATGACTAGCCTAATAAGGTCGTCAATTCCAGACACGTTCACTGAATACCTTGACATAGTCTTGATATATTTACACTAGGCAAAGGTTCAAGTCCAAAAGAGGTTTAAAATTGTAAAAATGCACACCATATATTATAAATATATGGTATATATATTATTTCAAATAGTGAGGGAATTTTAGAATCTATGAATTAAATAGAATATATTATTTTGGTTATTTCAAATAATTATATTATATAATTAGTTCTATATATATCTTGTGCGTTGATGGTGAGGTTATCTCATTGAGATAAAATAGAGAAAATATAAATTTCAGATTGATCAAATAAAATGTAGACAAGATTTTCAGGCAAGAACTGCTGCTCGCCCCTAGGAACGAGCAAAGCAAGAAAACTAGTCCACTCAACACTTGCCTCGAGCGATGACAGCTCGCCCGAGCGAAGATTGCTCGTCCCGAGCAATGAATGAAGGCTATAAAAACGTGGCAAGCACTAAGCGCAGTCTACATATGTTACGTAATAGAAAGTTAGTCTTTTCTAACCGTTGGAGTGAATCATGATTAATTCTAAAATCTGAAATTTAAGACCAGATATCATGGCGCAAATTATGATGAGCATTAAGTGGGCTCAGTAATGATAATTATGAAGAATTTTCAGATCCTTACGTTATGGTCACAATAATTATAGAATGGTCAATTGATCAATGTCTATTTATCCCAGAATTCTCATAAAAGAGCCTTTTTGAGTTGTTCTAGAAAGTGCTACTAAAAATAAGAATAAAACCAAACAAAAAATCTATTTAACCTCTTACTATTCACACAACCTCCACACATCATTTTTTTTATTAAATATTTAATATATGAATAATGAATAAAAAAATTAAATTAGTTTAAAAAGAATAAACTTAAAAAAAAATTTTAAAAAATATTAAAAAATATTAAAATTTAAAAAAATGTGGTGTGGGAAGGTTGGAGAAGTTGTGTAGAATTGCTCAAAACCAAATGGCTTCATTGTATCTCCTATAGGATCAATTTTTCTAATCCATTGCGAAACGTGTTGTGCGTTCTGGACATGAAGAAAAACTTGCTCTCTGTTGCTCAATTAACTAGAGACCTTGATTGTGTATGCCTCTCACTCCTTCAAAAACTCTAGCATTGAAACATAGAATAAAATATTTTATAAAGAAATCGTCGCTTTGAACCTTGTTTTGATATTCCATTAGAATCTGCCATCCTAATTTCACAGTTTTTTTTAATATATATTTCCGACAGATTTTGCATTGAAGTATGGGCAGAGATAAGCACGTGAGAGGTTAGAGATGTGCAATAAAATAAATTTAAAAAAATTATAAGATTACATAGTAGGAATGTTGATGTGTGTATTGTAGTTGTCGGGCAACGATAGTTCCCCTGTACCTGCGAAGGTGGAAGAAAGGATGGCGGGGGTTGTCGTGTCACCTCCAATTCTAAACTCAACATACTCTAGAGAATAACGTAAGTAGTAAGAAGTTATGAGCAGAGTTTCAAGGAAGATTGAAGTTATCGAGTCTTCATTCCCCCTTCCTCTTTGGTCTCCAATTTTCCCCTTTTCGGGTCCCTGTCCCTCAGTCTACCAAGTAGTCTCATTTAATGGGGCAACCACCTTGTCAAAAATAGAATCTTCCATCAGGATTCCTGCTCGCATATCATGCCAGCGCATTTAATGTGGTTGCCCTTCTTAAGGCATGATTCGGGCTAGGGCCTCTCCCACTCCTGCGGTGGCTCAATTCTTTCCCACAAGAGTTTGGGACAAGATAGGCTCACTTAGACTTTAGGCCTTGAGGGTCCTCAGGTGGAAGTCAGGCCCTTAGTGAGAAAAATACCCCTTCCAGTTATCCTATCAATTCTTGATGTGCCAACGGCGGTAATTAAATGTCACTTATCCATTATTCCCCATGTTGTCTTTATCATAGATATTGGACTTCGCCTTGAAGCCCATAATCTCTTTAAGTACCTAGTCTCATCCATAGATTCTTCACCTTACACGGGGTCTCTGTTCCTTCTTCATCCTTCAAGTAAACCTAAGCTTGTTCTTCGCATCTAATCGTTGCTCAAGACAATGGCCCCCAAAATCGCTTCATGCATCTCGCTCTCCAAATTGTGCCCCCCGCGCCTCAAGGCTCCTCCGCAGGGTTTTGAGAATGTTCCCTGCGACGCTTCGCAATATTTCGAAGGATACCACTGGTCATCATCTGTCTCCTGGGTGAATATATAGGTTGTGCGCACCTTGTTCGGGATATCCAACTACATCAATTTGGAGAGACCAAAACCCAGGCAGGGCGCTGTAGACTAAGAGGGATTCGTCGAGAAAGTTTCTCTATATAGTTCAATGTTCTCCAACAGAATGCAGCTCCCCTTCAGCCGTCCGGTATGAGATGTTCTAGAGAATAACAAAGAATGTCCAGCTCTGACCGCCAAGGAGTTTTTCCACACCCATCAAATCCAATGTTGCGAGGGCAATGTATGCCGCTTCAGGTCCTACCCTGTAACATCCCGGATTTTAGTGTATTTTTAATGGAGGTTTTATTTAATTTATTTTGTGGTTATTTATCTTGTTTTTAAATTTTGGGAGTTTTAAAATATTATTTCTTAATAATTTATGTGATGAAAATTATTTTATGTGCTTTTTAGATTTTATTTACTGTTTTGACATTTAAAATGAATTTTAATTTTAATTGATTTATTTATGAGTTTTAAAATTTTATTGTTGTATTTAAATTATTTCACTGTGTTTGGAATATTTTATTTAGCTTTCGGTTTTAATTTCGTCTCCGTTGGATTTTTCGGGACCCAGCTTGAAAGACTGGATCTTCCTTTTTCTCCTCTTCTTTTTCTTTTCTTTCTTTTTTCTTTTCCTTTTTCCCCCGTGCAAGCCCCGACCCTCTCTCTCTCTTCTCTCCCTCCTCTCCCCGTGCGTATCGGTTCCCCCTCCCAGCGCCGCCGTGCGCCACCCCTTTTCCGTCACCGCTCAGCCCATCATCTCCCCCTATCGCCGGCGACCGCACAGCTCCATTTTCAGCCCGTCCATCGCCGGAAATAGCCCACACGCGCCGCCCGAGCCGCGGGCTTCTCTTCCTCGTTTCGCCGCCGTCCGGCCACCTCCGGCCACCATCTCCCTACCACATCACCACCGGCCCTCAAGCAACCATTTGGACCCAACCCAGGCTCCGATCCGTCACCGGAGCCGCCCCATCGAAGCCCATCTCCGATTCGACTTTCTTGACCTTCCACCGCCGTTTCGGCCGCCACCCACGGCCAACCACCACCACCATTAGATTCCCCACCTCCTATAGGCCCTACCCTACCGTTCCCAAGTCTTCGTTTGACCCCGGGTGAAATTTGAGTTTCACTGTATATTTCGGCCACAGTGTATTTTTACACTGTGGTGTTGCTGTTTTGGCGCTTCCAGCTCTCCCGTGATCCTCCATAAATTATTTTAAAGCACTGTAAGTATTTCTCCAAAAGACTTTTAAGATTTTAAATATATTTTTGCAATGATCTGTTTTATAAACTGTGAATTGGATATCTGTTGGTTATTTAGAAATTATGGATATCTGTTGGTTATTGGTTTTTGGTCATTTTCATGGCATTGTGCACGCATTGCGTGGGTGTGTATTTTGAAAAGCCTTTTCGGGTGTGTGTGTATCACCCCCAAGTCGAGATGGGTTATTATCTCGGTGGAGCTCCTCTGAGCACTCGGGAGCGGAATAAACTGAGTGTCGTCCCCTGGAGCTGTTGCTCGGGACTTGGACCGGGATGGTAGCGCTCTCGGATCCGACTCCGTGATCTCTCGTGCTGGCGAAGATCAGAGGATGCTTGGCTATGTACGCGATGGGCGTGGAACTGGGCATCACTCGTGTTGTATCACTCGCATGGTTGCTACCTGTGGGGTGACGTAGGGAGCCAGGGTATGTGGATGGTCCCTAGGGGAGGCCATGGTGCATACGGGTTAAAATTGGAACTAATGTAACTGTTCCTGGTTATTAATTTGCCAAATGGTGATTTTTGGCGTGCGTGGGAAAAACTTGTGATTTTCGAGAAATGATGTTTTTCTCGGATTTTGAACTTGGGTCATCATGTGCATGCATTGGTCGCTGTAATTATATATTTGTTATCTTGGAGTACTTTTGGGTTTTACTTACTGTAGTACCATTTATTTGGTACTGCAGATTTTTTATACAGGTTTTGAGGAGGTTGAGCCCGAGGATGCGGCTCCGCCTGAGGAGTAGGGACATTTGGCTATATTTTTATTGGTATTTGTATTTTATTTGATGTCGTTTTAAAAACAACAAAATTGTATTATGTTGACTTGTGGATTTCTGTATTATTTTTGTATTGTATTAAATTCTGGTACTTAGTTATCTGACTTAACCTTTCCGTTGCATTTTATTTTGTACACGTGTTGCATTTCACACACTCGGCACGTGTCGTTGGGGTGCGTGACCGTGCTGTCATCATCCCGGGTGTCTCGATTTCTGTGCTTGTCCGTACATGGAAGTCGGGGGCGCCACATACCCCATGTTCCACATCACCCGTCTGGAACCCCAATACAACCGCATCAAGGACTGGTCAAATAAGTTATTTTTCGTGTCGAGGCGGGGTTGGGAGCTCCCCTCTCGGGAGATGATCCTTCCAGAGTTTTCCGTTCGAGCAGTTGGGGGGATCTTCCTTAACAGCAAGGACTTCGTGATAAACTTGTTCAGCTGGAAGTGGGCTCGCGTTATATAGGTCTATGCCTAGGTTGAGGTGCATCAGGAAGAAGTTTTGAGCGACACTTTTCTGACTAGGGCCAGTGTCAAGCAGTTCGTGGTGATGTTGGACCCATCAAGGGTTATGGGATGCAACTTCTTGAGGGGGTTTGGGCGAGAAAAGGTCACGCAGCCCGGGGGAGAGGGAAGGAAATAGAAAGAGTTTTTTGGGGTCTGCACAGGACCCATCGGCTTTCGGTGGCAACCCCGGGAAGCCCAGGACTTCTTCTTGTTCAAAGAGTGGTCGTTGGACACCTAACCAAGGCGTCGACCCTGTCGTCTTTGCGGAGGGTTGGCATGGATAGGTGGAGGCGCATCTCAACCCGCCTTTGCCAGATAGTGTTCAAGCTCTTATGGAGGAAGGAGTGGCTAACTTCTCAGCGGCTATGGAGGTCGGTAGCTCCCCTTGAATACCGAGCTCCTGCCTCTACCCCACCAAGCTGTTAGGGCAAGTCCATGATATCAGAGGGTGAAAATCAAGAGGTTGACATGGCCTTCTTTTTGGCTTTTCCAGATCCTTAACCTTTGGGCTCAACCATTGTGGGTGAGCATTTCGACGTTGCTGAGGAAACTCTGTCAGCTGTTGCATCAGTCGAGTCGTCGAGGAGGTCTGCGTGGGAGGGCTGCTCCTTCAGTATCCTTTTGTCCATGACCTTCGGTGGCGAGTCCCTGACCTTCCATCCCTCGCTCTTTAGTGTCATGTGAGAGGAAAAGTTAGCCATGGGGGGCGTCAAAGAAGGGCACTCATCGAGCGCTGCAATGGAGGCAGGTCGCTAGGACGTCGGAGTGGAGAGACTCAAGCCAGAGAGGTTGGCGAGCCAGTAGTGGGGAGATCCCTAGTTGCAGGGAGGTTAGTACCAAGTCTCCTATCGGCCCACCCTCTGTGATGTCGCTGGGTGGGCTAATCAAGGGGAAGGGTGAGAGGCACAGGGGAGCTTGGGGCCATCCTGATGAGGGGTGTCACATAGGCTAGCTGAAGCTGTTCAAGAGATCGTCAACTTATTGAGAGAGATTTTGTCCCCTGTATGCCTCTTTCCCTTGTTATGTTTGTTTGTCTTACATGCTTCGTCCCTCCTCCTTTTATGGTTTTGTTGTTATATGTGTCACGAAATTGAACACCTCGCAACTTGGATCATGGATGGGCAGGTGAACTTAAAGAAGGAGAGTGCCCGTCTCTGGGATTGGGTTTCTTACCTCGAGGATGAGCTGGCCAGAATGGATGAGGAGGTGAGCTGCCATCTTAGTGAAGCCAAGTTGACAGGACTTAGGGGCATTGCCAAAGTCATGAAAAGTTCATTCATGGGATCAAACACTCCCTTTTGAGGAGCGGCATTCCTAGAATATAGAAGAGCAGGAGTGGCTCGAAGCGAGGTTAGTTAACGGGTCTAGTTGATTGCAGGCTTTAATGATTCCCTTTTGAAGAGTCGTGAGGAAAGCGGGTCACGAGTGGAGGAGCTCTAGTCCCTTAGATCCAAGTTGGGTTTGGCTTGAAACGAAGTCACTGTTTGAAATGCATGAGTGGCCTCCGTGATGTCTAAGCTCGTTGCTTCATAGGGTGACCTGGCTTGGATTTCCCCGCAACTGGTAGGGCCGAGGCCAGTTCGTAACTGACCTTGGTGTCCATGTTACCAAGAAGGCTTGGAGGGGATGCAACACTTTGTTCCTGAGAAACCCGGGGTCAATCTTCTAGAGCTCGACCTTTGATCCTTGAAAATCGATAGCACTTCACTCCAATTCCTCGATTCTCTAGGTTGTAACTTGATGTCGGATGCCTTCCCTCCTCCAAACCCCCATCCTTGAGAATCACGTTTGTTTGTTGTGTTTTTTGTTTTACCCACCTATGGGCTAGAACTCTGTATCTTGTACTCTAACGTTGATGCATGTTTATAATAAGTTCTTCCTTGTGTCTCACTCCATGCACTCGTGTCTTTTACCCCTTCTCATGTCTTTTTCCCATCGTTTGACATATGGGTTGTGTGGCATTTGGACACCTAGGTGCGAGAGTGGAGCATTGCCCTAAAGGACCATGCAAGATCTAAAATCATCCACACCAGGCGGTGTTTGGACACTTAGGCGCGGGCATGGAGCTTTGTCTTAAAGGACCAGGCGGGATCTGAAATTGACCACGTTGGATGGCATTTTAACGCCTATGCATGAGCATGGAGCATCACCCTAAAGGACCATGTGGGATTTGAAATCAATCGCACTAGGTGGTGGGGAGGGGCTGTGACACTTTGGGAAGGTGTTCCCTCTCTTGTCCGTCGAGACGCGAGCGCGAAGAATCACCCAGAGGAACTAGGCTAGATGCGGGATTTGAAATTGATCGTAAGCCTAAGCAAAAATCCAACTCCGAATCCGACTCCTCTCCAACTCCAATCCGACTCCGACAAGATGGAGTCAGATTCAGATTTCTTTTTAATTTCTCAGTCGGATGTGTCGTTGGACTGACTATGACTCCTACTTTTCCCTCCAACTCCGACTCCGACTGCAACTCTGAATCCGACTCCGATCTAAATCCGAATCTAATATTGTACATATATTATAAAAATATAAGTTTGTCTATATATTTATTGTATATACTAGTATAGTTATATAACTAGAACTTATATAGTTAAATTCAATAATATACTAGTATGAGCTAATTATTCTAAGATAATATACTAATACTATAATATAAATAGACTAATGATAGTTTAGTATATGTAAATATAATAGTATTACTACCACATTTAATCAAGTATAGAAATAAGTTAAACACAAGTATTTAATAAATCTCTAGTATAATAAGTTAATAACACATATTCTAAAGTATAATAACGTGTAAATAGACACTAGAAAGTCTAGTATATAATTAAGTTATAAATAAGTTAGACATGAATATAATAACATGTAATACTAATGTATGATAACATTTAATTAGACACTATAGTATAAGTCTTGTATAGAAATAAATTAGACACTAATATAGAAAAAATTAATAAGTCTAGTATAATAAGTGAATAGCATGTAATACAAATTTACTAAACTATTATAACATTTAATTTAGACACTATAAATAAGTCTAGTATAAAAATAAGTTATAAATAAGTTAGACACTACTATAATATAATAACATGTAATATTAGGGTATAATAACATATAATTAGACACTATAGCATAAATCTAGTATAAAAATAAGTTAGATTTTAGTATAGAAGTAAAATAGGTCGATTAGTTTTAGTTTTTAATTTTTTCAAAAAATTGATATCTGAAAGCCCACAAAAAATTCTTTTCTAAAAGGGCTAAATATGAAGCTAAAAAAAAAAAAGAAAAAGCCTTAAGATGAAAGCCTTAATCCGACTTCACTCTGACAAGTCAAAGTCAGAGTTAGATTTGAATTTAGAGGAATCTGACTTTGACTAAGTATGTACTCACCCCTAATCGACAACGCTGGATGGCGGGGAGGGACTGAGACTCTTAGGAGAGATGTTCCCTCCTTTGTCTGCCGAGGTCATCGCTTTGAGGAATCAGACGAGATCTAAAATTGACTGCACTTGGTGGTGAGGGGGGACTGGGACACTTGGGAGAGGTGTTTCGCCCTATGTATGTCGGGGTTTGAGCGTGGAATATCAACCTAAATGACCAGGTGGGATCTGAAATTGACCACATTGGGTGGCATTTGGATGCTGAGGCACTAGCGTGAAGCATTGACCTATGTAATCAGGTGCTATCTGGAATTGACCGCGTTGGGTGGCATTTGAATACCTAGGCACGAGTGTGAAGCATCTCCCTAAAAGACCAAACGAGATCAAAAATCGACCATGCCGGGTGGTGGAGAGGGACTGGAATACTTAGGAGAGGTGTTCCCTCCCTTGTCCGCTAAGGCACAAGGGCGGAGCATCACCCAGAGGAACTAGGCGAGATCTAAAATTGAGTGCTGGGTGGCGAGGGAGGATTGAGAGACTTAGGGGAGGTGTTCTGCCCTAATCCTGTCGAGGTTTGAGAGGGTGCATCAACCCAAATGACCGAAATCAACCTCGCTGGGTGGCCTTTGGACACCAAGGTGCGAGTGTGGAACATTGTTCTGAGTAATTGAGCAGGATCTTGGATCGGTCATAATCGGTGGTGAAGGGGGACTTGGACACTTGGAAGAGGTGTTTCCCCCTATGTCTGTCGAGGTTCGATTACGAAGCATTGACTCGAATGGCCAGGCAGGATTTGTAATTGACAACTTTGGGTGGCAAGAGGGGATTGGGAAACTTGGCAGAGATGTTCCTCACTGTGCGTGTCGGGGTTCGACAGCGGAGCATCGACCTGATTGGCCAGGTGGGATCTGGAATTGACTGCACTGGGTGGCGTTTGGACGCCTAAAGGGCTTCGATGAGAGTGAGTTCTGTGATATATTAGCAAAGCATAAGTAACAAAACTCTTTCATTGAAAGATCAATATGAGGGTGTACTCCCCTCTTACATAGTCCTTATACAAACTATTTTTTTAGATGCACCACATTCCACGGGCATGGCTATTCCTTCCCCTCAGAGTCCTTAAGCTAGTATGTTCTAGATCTTTGGTAGGCTGTGACTACGTATGACCCTCCCACCTTGGGCCAAACTTTCCCTCTTTCCAAAACATCACTCAAGTTTCCCTCAACATCATATCTCTTCTTTCTTCTACCAAGTTCAATTTCCTGAGTAGTGCGTCTTTGTTTGCTCTTTCTTTGAAGTGCTGAATCCGGAAGGTTGCCATACCCACCTCTGCTGGGATGATTGCCTCTCTCCCGTACACAAATACGAATGGGGTTGGTCTGGTGGGGTTTTTACTATGGTTCTACAAGCTTATAGGACCTCGGGATGCTCTTCTGCCATGTCCCTTTCTTGGTTGTTAATTTTTTCTTCAAGATTCCTACTAGTGTCTTGTTGGTCACCTCCACTTGTCCGTTAGCCTAGGAGTGACCTGGGGAAGAATACTTGGCCTTTATGCCTAGCTCTCCACACTAATTTCCGTTGTGATCAGAATCAAACTTTCTTCCATTGTCTGCGATGATGACTCAGGGTATGCTGTACTGGCAAACCACAGCTTTCCACAAGAACTAGGCCACAGAGGTGGGGTTATCATTGCAAAGGATTCTATTTGCACCCACTTTGTTAAGTAATCTACCACCACCAAGATGAACTTTGTAGCGCCATTTTCGCGCAGCATCAGCAGCATGATGTCATGCCCCCACTGTGGGATCAGCTAGGGGGAGGCAATGGACATCATTTCCTCAGGTAGGCAATGCGGGACTAGCACATCTACCTGGCACCTTTCGCACGAATTCTTCCGCGTCTTTAAGGGCTTGGGACCAATAATAACCCACTCTTAATGCCTATTGTGCCAAGGTCCTTCCATTCTAATGGTTCCCGCAAACCCCTTTATGTATCTTTTTCATGACATATAGGGCTTCCTCTTGGGAGATACTCCTAAGAAGGGGGGAAGAGAAGCCTCATTTCTACAGTTTCTCGTCCACCAAAGTGAATCAGGCAGCCCTATTCTTCACCCTTCTCACCTCTTCCTTTTGAGTTGGTAATTCTCCAGTGACCAAGAACCGACTTATCTCACAGCCCCATTCTGGCACAACGTATCCCCTTCTACTACCATGGCCTCCACAGCTGGGACTCCCACTACTTTGATGCTTTCCATGGTAATTCAGCATCAACCATTCTCAAGGTGGCCCGTGCCAGTCGATCACCCTCTAGTTGTCTTTCCGGAGGATCCGTTTGATGTTAAAGCTCCTGAATTGGTCCTGCTCTTCCAATACTTGCTATTGGTAGAGTTGGAGCTTTTTGCTCTTCGCCATTTATGCTCATTTGACCTAGTGCACCACCACCTCGAAGTCTACATTTACTCTCACATCCGCCGCATCTAGTTCTCTCATGATGGCAAGCCCTACCAACAAAGCTTCGTATTCCGCCTTGTTGTTGGTGGTTTTGAACCTGAGTTAGATCGAGTGGTAGATTTCCTTACCCTCGTCGGATACTATGTACACCCTCGCCTTTCGAGCATGATGATCGATTAACGTAGACATACCATTGGTTGCCCCTGGCCTAGGGGGGGTGTTTCCTCGGTAGATCTCGTAATCTCTGGACAAAGTCTACCGATGCCTAGCCCTTAACCACCGTTTGAGGCACATAGTTGATATCAAACTCACTCAACTCAATCGACCAGTTCACTAGGTGCCTAAACATGTCTGAGCATTGCAAGACCTTTTTCAGTGGTGCTTCCTTCAAGACTCTAAGTAGGTGTGCTTGGAAGTATGGTCTGAGCCTACATGCAGCTGCAACCAGTAGAATGCCAATAACTCCATTGGTGGATCTTGGTTCCGCTCCCCTTAGTGTTTGGCTGATGTAATAGACAGGCTTTGTACTTTATCCTCCTCATGGACCAACGTTGCCGATAGGTATATATACAGTGTCTCTCCCAATGTTGTTTGGCTTAGTAGGGGCAAATGCATCCTCACAGTCATCATTCCATTCGTGGGCCTTCCATAGCACTTGGAAGAATGGCGCACACTTGACTACTAGGAAATAAACCGATTGAGTACTGTGATTCTACCCGCCAACCTCTATACCTAGTTGACGGTGCGGGGAGACTCCGAAAGCGCATTTGACCAGGTTGAGTCTCATTCTGTACTTTTGAAGTACTACAAATACCTCCCTCAAGTCCCTGGCATGTCCCTTCGGATTATTGCTTTTAACCAATAGGTCGTAGACATATACCTGCATGTTACGATTGATTTGCTGCTTAAACATCCTATTTACTAGTCTCTAGTAGGTGGCCTTGGCATTCTTAAGGCCAAAGGGCATCTCTCGATTTCAGTAGAGACCTCAGTTCGTGATGAAAGCAGTTTTTTCATCATCTTCTCGACTCATCTAGATCTAATTGTATACGGAGTAGGCATCCATGGTGTGCCCAACTATATAGTCAATGATCAAGTCAATGCTTGGTAAGGGGAAGTTGTCCTTTAGGTATGCCTTGTTTAGGTCGGTGAAGTCTACGCACATTCTCCATTTACCATTCAACTTTCACACCAGGACCACGTTAGAAAGCCATTACGGGTATTGGACTTCTTGAATGAAGCCCATGATCAGTAGTAGGTCAACCTCTTTGCTATCGTCAGGTGTTTCTCTGTGTTAAAGCTACGTCTTTTCTGCTTGACTTTCCTCGTGTCAAGACTTACACTTAGATGGTGCTCAATTATGTTTCTATCAATTTTAGGCATATCCATGTGACGCCAAGCAAACACGTTCTGCTACTCGATGAGAAGATGTATTAATTGAGATCTCGTTTTGTTATCTATCCTTGTCTTTATTCTCACTCTCCTCTCTAGGTCCAGGGATACCAATTTGAAAAGCTCGTTAGTCTCTCCCAGCTTCAAATCTTGCTCATCCCGGGTTTCCACTTATCGATCGGTAAGCTCTGGGGGTGGGGGTATAGCTGCTGGCGTACTTTTGGTCTGTTCCACCACGAACTTCCCCCTCTCAATGTGCCCAGGACTTTCTTCCCTTTGGGGCGGCTCCGTTGCTAGCTCCTTCAATTCTGGTGTAGGGTCTGCCATTTGCTCCTTAGTCTTCGTAGATACGTCCTTTTAATTGGCCAGTGCAATTTCTTAGTCATGGACCATTATGCAGTGGGTTGTAACCAGCACACTGATGTTGTTAGGCCGAAATAATATCAAATCCCATAAATGGTTCCAATTGTTGATGCGTGTTTTGTAGTCGATGGGGAACGATAGTACTCTTGTACCTGCGAAGGTGGAAGAAAGGGTGGCAGGGGGTGGTTGTGTCACCTCCGATCCCAAAGTCAACATCCTCTAGAGAATAATGTAAGGAGTAAGAAGTTATGGTCAGAGTTCCAAGGAAGATCAAAGTTACCGAATCTCCGTTCCCACTTCCTCTTTTGTCTTCAATTTTTCCCTTCTCGGGTCTCATTCCATCAATCTGCCAGATCGTCGCATTTAATGGGGCAACCCACTTATCAGCAACTAAATCTTCTGCCGGGATTACCACTCGCATATCATGCCCGCGCATTTAATCCAGTTGCCCTTCTTCAAGCACGATCCGGGCCTGGGCACCTCTCGCGCCTGTCATGGCCCAAGTCTTTCCCACAGGAGATTGGGTTAGGCTTGGCTCACTTAGAGTTTGGGTCTTGAGAGTCCTCAGGAGGAAGTCGGGCCCTTGGGGGAAAAATACCCATTCCAAGGAAGATGCAAGCCATTCCAACCGGCCTATTGTATATGTGTTTTCCTCCTTAATTCCAAAGACTACGCAGGAACATCAATGCTATGATGCAAAGTATTTGGTGGAACCATCAAGACAAAGGCTCAAATATGCATTGGTTAAAATTGAATCAGATGGAAAAAGCCAAACCAAATGGTGGTTTAGGCTTTCAGAATCTCGAAGATTAATAAGATAATCTTAGCTAAACAAGCCTTGAGAGTACTCATGCACAACCTAGCTACTTCTCTGGCAGCAAGATTTTCAAAGCAAAATATTTTCTTAGTGTAAATTTCTTTAATGCATGCCAAATTGATTAATAATCCATATTATGCACAAAGTACAGAGAAGTATTTGGTCAGCATATGGTTTAATTAAAAGAAGGTCTCATCAATTCAGATAGTTGAGAATGGTGAGTACATTAAGAAATGGAAGGATAAATGGATCCCTAAGCCATTTACTTGGCATGGAGCAACCTCAGGTAAAAATTTTAAATGAGGCCAAGGTTGTTGAGCTAATAAAATTAGACTCTAAATGGTGGAAAACGTCTCTAGTGAATCAGATATTCGAAGAAGCTGAAGTAGTGGAGATTTTAAAGCTTCGAGTGAGCCCTTTTAATGCCAAATATACGCTTATATGACCGTTGTTAAGGACATAAAATAAATAATAAAATTTGCATCTTTTTATAAATTTAAGTTTTTTGTTTAAGTTGTGATTTTACATGATATCAGAACAGAAATCCTATATTCGAATCCAAACTTTACACTTCACCACACTAATTAAATATTTCATATGTTAGATCTACTGCATATTAAGGAAGAGTCTGGCACATACATGAGGAGTGTTAAAGATAGAAAATAAATAATAAAATCTACATCTATCCATAAGTTTAAACTTTTAGATCAAGCGGTAATTTTGCAACGTTCTCTTTAGCCTGTTTAATAGGCATTAATTAAAATATCAAGAATATTGATACATTAAGACAAGACTGAAAACGCTAGGATAGTGCAAGTAGAAGAACTTGAACTTTTGTCAATTAACATTAAGGTCGTAAAATGATATTAACCTTATGCTCGAATACAAAATATAAAATTGTTACTTTCAGACAAGAACTATATCTTAAAGAGAAACGTTTTAACTACAAAAATATTTTATAAAAATAAATCCACAATTAGAGATAAAAAAAAATAGCATCATCAATTAATTATCAAGGACAATGGCAAAAGAAATAATTTACATCTTTCCTAAAAATGGCTTAAAGCCATGAAAATAGTACTTATTTCATTACTCTTAAAATCGATGGAAAGTTCTCATTTTTTTCTCTCTCCAAATTGCATAGACTACCGCTGCTGAAAGTTGTCAAGAACGTCTTCCCAGACCAAACTATATACCATATATATACATATATATATATATATATATATATATATATATATATATATATATGTATTAGTGCAGCAATCGAGCCAAGCTGAGGTAGGTGTGAAGTAAATGTTCAAGTAATTATTGAGGTGTGCATGGCTTGGGGGTCGACATTTTAATGAGGCACACCCACCTTTGCAAATTGGCGATCAATATTAATGGAGAGTTAATGTGATGTGATTCCTGGGCATGCCGTGATATGAAATCTCTCTATCTGATGTGTTATTGTGCTTGAAAGAGGTAGGCCAGCCATCAGCCATGCATGCAAAGCTTGATATATTAATTAATCATTTTTTTATGGGGTTTCGGATTATTAATTTGCTCTTCCTTCCTTAAAAGCTAAGAACAATAGCAACTACTTTTATTAATATTGCAGCTTTTTGCTGCGGATAATACGCTCAGTGATCACTCGTGACTCAGGCCAATAAGAATAAATTAGATGATCCACAATGGCCGACCATGTTTATGAGTATTAATTATTTGTTCTGTTCAATTTAAGTGTTCGGTCAGGATCAGATCATGCATCCCTTATCCATAAGCTAGCAATTATGCAAAGTGTTTGCAATTATAATATTTTTATTCAACTTTTTCTTTTTAATCATTTTTTAAAATTCTATAAAATATCATAACTCAAATAATTTTACTACTATTTACATATTTCTAATCTCATCTTATTTCTCAAGCATCCCTTAATTAGTGTATCACATACAGAGGTCATGAACTTTTTGCATGCTTTTGCTAGAAGAGATCAAAAAGAAAGAAGAAGGATCGAGTTTCAGTGTCTACTTATCTATCTCGCTCAGACTACCTCAATGAATCTCTTTTGAACAGTACTGCACGCGTTGGGCTGTGAAAAGACACGAGTCCAAAATCAACAAAATTGTTAAACACCAATTCAGATCTTAATAGGTGACTGACAGCATTTCACATATTTCCAGTCATTCTAGACAAACGTCTACCATGGATGTAACAACCCAGTCCTAGGAGTATATTATAATATAAATATTTTGTATTTTCTTATATCTATAATATTTTATTATTATTATTATTATAGGATTATTTTTTATCTCTATTAAGAATCCTAGACTATACAAACTTAGTTTACGTCGGTTTCTCCACCCCCACACGTCTCTGAATAATTTCACATGATCATGCACGTACGTCTCTCTTCCCCTTAGCTTTAGCGTTCTGTTTTTATCATTTTCACTCGTTACACTTCACAGTCCACGCACGTCTCTATTGCTCTAGGTTTCCCTTTTTTTCTCAAACACTTATATATACATATATACACACACACACACGGCATCTCCTCATCACCGAAACCAGTTTCCTGGAGTGTAAACCGAGAGCATCCAGCAAACCAGCCAAGAGCCACCTACACTGGAGAATCCACCATCGACCCAGCCACGGCTCCTCCACGTTCAACGCCAGCACCAACCATCACTCATCGGCATCACCGCTGCCCAGCACCCGAAGCCAAGCTCCACGCACGGCAGCCCCTGTTCTTCACACCGAAAAATAGAGTATGTACTATTCTCCAACCGTAAGCCACGGCCCAGCCACCACCGACCACCCTAGGTCATCGGATCACCACCCAAGGTGCCAGAATTCGCCGACCAGCCCAACCCCGTCGAGCCCAATCCCTTCCAGTAAGCCCACCGCCGTCGACCAGCACTGTCTCCCCTTAGTATTTTTTGGGTTTATAGTTCTCTCTCGACACTCGCTAAACTCACTCTCTCTCTTGCGTTGCACCACCACAGAGACCTCCCAACTGCATCGCCGGCCACCCACGAACACCCAGAACCGCTACTGCAGCAGATCCTTCTCTCGGTGAGCTTCTGTTGTTCTCTCGCATGGCACTGCGTTTCCGTTGCACTGCACGTGCCCTTTGCATCTGCCGAATAAGTTTGTATCATCAGAGCACTGCATGCAATCGGGCCTTGGGCCATATGCATACCGGGCTTAAGTGTAAGTTTGGGCTTAGTTTAATTTGTTGGTTGTTTAGCTTGTGTTTTAAAAGTATATTGGGCCTTGTTTTAACTTGTTTGGGTTTTAAATCTGGTGGGCTATTTTCCTCTTGGGTTAAGCTTGAGATTAATTAGTCATATACTATGATAGGATTTGTAAATTAAATTGGACTGATTTTATTATGTTTCATTAATTTCAGTGACTTTTATTAAACTTAATAATTCAAGTTGAGTTATATTTTATTAAATAAAAATATTAAGCATAAGATCATTTTTTATAAGAAGTGTTTAAAGGATTTGAAATATATTTTAAAGTATATTATCGAGCTTAATAATTTAGTTAATATTACTTTGCCTATTTAATAGAGTTTAATGAAAATTATTATGTTATACTTTAAATAGAAAATAAAGGAATATGTTAAGAGTATTTTAAATAATATTGATAATTATTATATTTCTTATAAGATTAAATAATTATGTTAAGAAAGTAAATCTCTTTTAAGAATTTAGATTTTTATGACTTAGCCCAAGTGTTTTATTAAGTTATAATATGTTATTAGTATTTTTAAGTAATTTAAATATATAAGAAATTATTGATTTTATGGTGTTAAGCAAGAGGTTTATTTGACTATCTCTTAGACTATGAACTTAATTAAATAAGATTATGCTATTAGTATTTTAAATAATTTAAGTTATAAACTTTCATTGATTTTATATTAAGCAGAATATTTTTATCGTTATATTTTACAGTATGAATTTTATTAAGTAGAATATTAGGATATGGTTCCTAGACAAATTTAGTGATGTTAAATATTTTATATAGGTGACGCGTTACGAAGTGAGATTCAGGAAGTAGCGCTACGAGGTAAGTTATTTGATCACAAATTAGGATCATCACAGTTCAGCTTCTATTAATTATTATTCAAGCCAGTTTATTGACAGTTTTCGTTTATGTACCACTCATGTCATATGCGAGCATGTCATCCAGCATAGCATACGATCATGTCATTCCGCATCATGTTCAGATTCAGAAATTATAGTTATAATTATGTATGTATTATGTCATGCATCTCATGGTCATAAGACACATAAGCTATCTTAAGTTCAAGTGCAAGATAAGATCAGAACAGTTCAGTTAATCAGATGGCCATTCAGATGCATGGTACCAATGCAGTTCAGTTCAGGGTGGTGTGCAAGCCACGAACTCAGTCGTGGTCCACCATAGTACGCTAGAGTACTATCAGCGGTTCCCCTCGTGGCCACGGGATGTGGGGCCGGTGCACAACCTCGTACACAGGGTTAAGTGTGTTGGCCAGTCAGTTCAGTCAATAATCAGAACAGTCAGTTAAATCAGAACAGTCAGCTAATTCAGATAAATCAGTCATGCATAGCATAGACATCAGTATGAACAGTCATGAATTTTAAGTTCTCAGCATGAAAACTTTTATGAAAACCTTACGTTTAGTATGTTAACGTTGTGATGGATTTCTTACTGAGTATTCGACTCATTTTAGTTTGTTTTCATGTTTTTAACCACCCAGGTGAGGATGATGATTACGAGCAGGACATGCCAAGATTAGAAGGAGCAGTTGTTTTAGTTTCAGACCTTTAAAAGAAAATTATTTTATTACTTTATGACATGACTTTTTATTCAGTTTATTTCAACTAATATTTTTGAAGACATTTTTATTAGACAAAGTTTTATGAAATAAATCTTGTTTTGTTTTTTTACAAGATCTCTTGCCGGGTTTATTTTATGAAAAACACGTGACACTCCTAGCCTACGGGAAGGGGGGTGTTACAATGGAGGACAACACCTCCCCACCGAAAAACTCAGATACAAACCCAACTGTCAACTCTGTGGAAAAGTTTGTCATCTCGTCATAAGTTGTTATCACATATTCGACCATGCTTACCAAAGAGATCCACCAAAAAATCTTACAGCTCACTACACGACCTTTGCTTCCTCTCCTGACCAATCTTGGTACCCCGACACCGCTGCCACAAATCATCTCACATTTGACTTAGCCAACCTCAGCATTCACTCCTCTCCTTATGGTGATAATGAACAGATACGGGTTGGCAATGGCACTACACTATCGATCTCCAACATTGGTGACTCTGTCTTCTCTGCTTCTTCTCATTCCTTCCTTCTTAAAAATCTATTACTTGTGCCTAATATTACAAAAAATTTAGTCTTAGTCAAACAATTTTGTCATGATAATTTTGTGGTTTTTGAGTTTCACTATTCTCATTTCATTGTGAAGGATTCCAAGACGGGAACACTCCTCCTCTATGGTCCCACGCATGATGGCCTATACACTTTTCCAGCTCAACTTTCCTCTCCTCAAGCTCTTGTTGGCGAGCGCACTACCTCTTCTCAGTGGCACTCACGACTTGGGCATCCCTCTCTTCAATTAGTCCACCGAATCATTTCTCACAACTCCCTTCCTGTCTCAACTCGTGATCCTCCATCTCCATGCTCAGCTTGCCGCCAAGTGAAGAGTTCTCAACAACCATTTTGAGACTCTCACCAGCACTCTACAAAACCTTTGCAACTTATTTACACTGATATATGGAGTTCTGCCCCGGTTCTTTCAAGAGATGGGTTTCAATATTATGTTACTTTTTTAGATGACTCTACTCGTTACACTTGGTGGTTTCCTTTAACACAAAAATCTGATGTTCTTCAAGTGTTTATTCATTTCCAAAAGTATGTCGAGTTATTCCTTAATTCCAAAACTTTGTCATTATAAAGTGATTAGGGTGGTGAGTATCGATCACTTCACACCCTTCTTAAAGAAAAAAGAATTTCACATCGATTATCATGTCCACACACACACCAACAAAATGGTGCAGTGGAAAGGAAACACCGACATATCGTTAAAACCGGGTTCGACCTCATGGCTCATGCATTTTTACCTCAACATTTCTAGGCTGATGCCTTCCACACTGTCGTATATCTCATAAATCGTCTTCCCACTCCAATTCTTCATCATCAATCACCCTTTCAAAACTCTTCTCCTTTATTCCCCCAGCCCGCTCACTTACAAAATCCAATTCCTTCTTCATCCTCTCCGGATTCTTCTCATGCCTCGTCTTCTTCATCCGCTCACTTTTATTAATATTGCAGCTTTTTGCTGCGGATAATACGCTCAGTGATCACTCGTGACTCAGGCCAGTAAGAATAAATTAGATGATCCACAATGGCCGACAATGTTTATGAGTCTTAATTATTTGCTCTGTTCAATTTAAGTGTTCGGTCAGGATCAGATCATGCATCCCTTATCCATCAGCTAGCAATTATGCAAAGTGTTTGGAATTAGTGTAATCGTACAAAAGAAGGCATATATTTTGGAACAAATTAAAAGGAGGAGAAGGCTTGGGATGGAGAAAGCACAGAAATCATTACGACTGGATCAAACCCCCAACAAAGTTCAAATTAGAATGAACCAACACAATCATGACATTATATGAGCTTTTGTTTTCTCCTTTTTCTTTAAATATCGTTCCTTTTATTTGAAACAAAGGGCTCGCGGGAATTTAGGATTATGTACTCATGAACTGCTGCTAATTAATTAATGTTGGTATATAGCTCTTCTTTCTGTTGTTGTCTTCTATGATTAAAGGCTTTGAAAAAAAATATAACAGTTGGTTGGTTAGCTTTCAAGTTAGTTCATATCTATATATATATATATATATATATATATATATATATATATATATATATATATATATATATATATATATATTAACTTAGGGGTTGTTTGGAGGTTGAGATAGTTTCATCTCATCTCATCTCAATATCCAAACATTACTCAAATATACACTTTTTAATTTCAAAATTTTAAAATTTTCATCTAATCATTACAAATTTTTTATCTAAATTTTCAATTAAAACTCAAAAAATAATTCTAACTTGTTCAAATCTAAAAAAAAAACAAAAAAAAATAAAAAAACTATATTATAATAATATTTTAACTTTATTATATTTTTATTCAACTTTTTCTCTCTAATCATTTTTCAAAACTCTATAAAATATCATAACTTAAATAATTTTACTACTATTTACAGATTTCTAATCTCATCTTATTTCTCAAGCATCTCTTAATTAGTGGATCACATACAAAGGTCATGAACTTTTTGCATGCTTTTGCTAGAAGAGATCAAAAAGGAAGAAGAAAGATCGAGTTTCAGCCACGGTTATGAATACCGTACCGTATTGTACCGGTCGGTATTTTTCGTACCAGCCACCGGACCGGTATAGGTATACCATATATTCTATACCGGCCAATATTTCGGCCTGTACCGGTCTGTACCGGCCGATATTTCGGCCTTATTTATTTATTTATTATATTTTTAAACTATAAGTTTATTTTTTGATCTCTAATTCAGATTAAGTTATTTATAATTTATATATCTATGTATTTATATATAATTTATTTATATATAGACTATTATTTTGAAATATAATTTATATATATAATTTATTCATATACCGATATGTTATGCCGAAACGGTATACGAAACAGTATCGGTATCGAAATATTTTGTTTCAGTGACTCGACCAGTACGACATTTGGTACGATATTCAAAACATTGATTTCAGCGTCTGCTTATCTATCTCGCTCATACTACATCAATGAATCTCTTTTAAACAGTACTGCACGCATTGGGCGGTGAAAAGGCACGAGTCCAAAATCATCAAAATTGTCAAACACCAATTCAGAGCTTAAGAGGTGACGACGATGTGGACTTTGAGCACGTCTGTTTTTAGCGAGAACCATGCATATTATAATGAAATCTTCAGCAAATAACGTTGTATTAATACATGGTGTTATATATGATGTTAAGTTGGTTGCATCATTCGTTCTGTGCGCATATAAATTATAACCCTCTTGGTTTGAGGACCTCGATGATAGCAACTGTCTGCTTTATATATCTTTCACTTATAATACAACGTGCAGTCCCCATTATGGGACTGCTTTGAAATCCTACACACGTGCGCACGTGTATTTCAGTTAAATGACCAAATAGCCACTCCCTTTGGTCTTCAACCTCGAGAAATCAGAAAACTTTCCACTGCCTCTGGTCTTCAACGAAGAGAAATCAAAATACTCACTTGGTTGTGCCCATCGACTGCCCATAGACGCCCTCCCCATCAGCGACCTCCCCATCGACGCCCATCGGCGACCTCCCCATCGACGCCCATCGGCGACCTCCTCCTCCACTGCACATCGAAAAACTCCTCATCCACTGCCCATCGACGTCCTCTCATCCACAGTTTGCCTCTCTGTTTTTCCATTGTGGATTGTGCTTTACTTGGTTCGGCTTTTTGTTTTTCCACTTCCCCTTTTATTTTTCATTGCATTTGTTTGCCGGTTGTGGGGCCTGACAAGCTCCTCCAGTATTTAGGCTTATTGGATAAATCAGTGAGGGGCAATTCCGATACGTAAGGGTGTTTTTTTTTTTTTTTTTTTTTTTTTTTTTTTATGGGCAAGGTAACTTCATTGCATACAAGAGAAAAAAAACTATTAATTCGGTTAGAAAGAGAAGGGTTCTTGGTTATGCTTGGTGTGGGTGGTGTACAAATGAGATACATGGCTGGAATGGGTGTGGGGCTATGTAAAAGTATCAGGAAAGGATATGGAATTTTCTCCACTGCTCATCGACTTGAGGTGGGTGATCGCTCTGGGACTAGATTTTAACACGGTTTATAGCGCTGAGGAAGGGGATGGATTATAGGGCAAACTGGGTTTGGCGATGACGAACTCGAGGAAGGGAACGGCGACGTCGATGGCAATGGCTACGGTGAAGTTTATTTGAGAAGGGAACAAGTATTCGTTGACTCTACGATGAAGGGGGCGTTGAGTTTCATTCTCTATTTTTCACTTTAATGAAACGATCCGTTTCATTTAAATTAAAAGCCACGTAGGGCGTGCAAAGCAGTCCCAGAACTGGAGACTGCAAATAGAATTTTTCTATGCCTCTTGTATGATAAGAATATTTATACTCCTTATACGTACTACATGAAATTGAGATCTCCTAAAGTTCTTGATTAAAGTGATCTAGAGCCTCAAAAAAGAGAGAGATTAGATATAGTATTAATTATTAAGCATTCAGGACTGCTCAATCAAGTCACTCGAATAATTATAAATAATATGGGGTTCAATTTATATGTTTCTCTCTCTTTTACTCTTAAGTTTTTTAGATCAACTAAGAACTCTAATGAACCCAAATCCTAGTACATGTGCATGAACATGACAATATCGTTATTAGTTTGTTAGGTGAGTTGGGAGTTCTACTTTGAATTTCTCTTTGGAATATATTTAGTAGACTCTTGTCTCAAGTTAATGCTTTAAGAATTTTTTTTTTTTTTTCTAGTTACTCTATTTCATTGGATTGAGTACGATTCACGATGAGAGGCTTAAAATTGTCTCTCTAATTTTTCATTTTATGGACATTGCGCTTATTAATGTTAAAATGTATCCTATCCAATGATTGATGATATTTGTGTTATGGCATGGTGACCTAAGTTGCATCGGATTAACATTTGCAAAGAAACTACAAGATGTTCGATTAACAATTGACAAATATGCAATCATTCTCAGCTGAACGCTTTCTTTTCTTGTTTCTTTTTTTTTTTCTTTTTTTCTTTTTCTTTTCCTTCTCTCTATCTATCTGAAAATAGGCCCAAAAAGATAAAACTTGGGTCCAAATATGAATACAATGGAAATCGGGCCTAATGGATTCACTATAAAAGTAACTTGGCCCAACCTATTCATGCCACTTTCTCAGTGATTTGGTGTCGAGTGTTTTACCTGTTGTATGGATTACCCAACACCTCTGATTTGTTTTATTAGCATATCTTAAAGCTCCAATTTCAGTTAAAGTTGCAATGTAAGAGTTTCGTTATTGATTCCTAACTTATATTACTAAAAATGAACATTACAATTTTGTATTATAAGAGTAATATTAGATACAGGTATGGGTTACACAAGTGTTGCACACTCATTTTGAAAGATAGTGAAGTTCACCATTAAAAAGTTAATTTTCTCATGTGAATTTCATATTTATTCTCTTTTTTCAAAAAAAGTATGGTACATGCACATTCTATAACTATAAATATCATTTCTCAAATTCTAAAACAATATCTTCACAAAAGAATGGCCACGTCATCAATCATTTTCATAAATTTTATTATTTTGTAAATTTTATTATTTTGTCATTTATTTATTTATTTTCTCCTCCTCTGGTTGGAAAAACCATTCCTCTCGTAAGATATAAACTTGGTTTCTCAATCTTTCATCTACTCTTATTGAAAAAAAAAACACTCATTCTCAAAAAATTGAAGAAAGAACCCTTTAGTCACCACATCAGGTAATTGACTAATAGTAATACCACTATTGTTATTCCAACCCACGCACCATTGCAGTCTACGCATAGTTTTAAATTTCTTTTTGATGTAGCATCCGGTATACTATATTTCATCGTTTTGTTTCGCTCTAAATTCCGACCCACTTCAGCCATTTGAAACAAACTTAAACTGAAATTGACATTCCGGATCTTATTTGGTGTTGGATATTTTTTTTTAATTTTCTTGTACTTGGATGGTATTTAATTAGTTCTAGAATATAAAATGTTTTTATATAATTTTAATTTTTTTATAACTTTAAATATGTCACTTCATTCTTTTTTTTAAAATAACATTATTTGTAATAATTTCTCTATTTTTTTTTCTTTATTTTTGTGTCTCAACTCAAGTTTGTAATTTTTTTAGTGTATATTCATTTTATAAATTTTCAATTCTTCCATATACACATATATATCATACACACTCAAATATATATATATATATATATATATATTTGTATATGTATTTATTCTTGTAGTTGTTAGTTTATATATACACATAAATACTTATATATAATATATAATTAATCTTAAAACGGTACATTGAAATGCACTGATATCGAAATATTCCGTTCTAGTACTTAAACCGAAATAATCACCGAAACAGAATTTAAAACATTAGGTCTATGACTAGTCACTAAAATTGTTTTTTATTCACTTGGCAATCTCTGCATTTTATTAAGTGGGTTTATGCTCCCTTTCCCTTCCAATCTATTGTCTTCTAATGCATCATGTTCAATTGTCTTATTTTGGCTTTGAAATTGATTGGAACTGGTTGGAACTGCGTCAATTGTATTGGTTGAAATACATGAAACATATTGTTGGAACTGGGTCAATTGTATTGGTGGATTGCCTGGAGATGGGTTATATTGCGGGTTGATATTTCTCGCAATTGTAGATCTATTCTCTGAATCACGGGTTGGGCTTTCATCACCAATTTTCTTGGAAGAACGCAAGTCCGAAAGTTCCTTTTCCTTTCTATTTTTTACTCATATATTTTTATTTTTTTCAATTTGCTAATGGCATTCCTGAAAAATTTAAACTCAACTATTTATTCTAGTCCAAATGTTAGTTACTCCTCCGTAAATATAAACCTGGCTTCGTCTTGACCATTAAACGTAATCAAAATATCAGATATTTTTTAAAGGTAAGTTTTTGCTATACCATACAAAGTAAATAAAGTAAACACCACATTTCTTCTCATTTATTAAGCCAAAAAATAAAGTACCACACAACTTTCTTGTTTGTTATCAGCAAACTTCAAGAGCTGAATTGGGTTTTCAACATTTCGATGATACGCATTAGTGGACGTTGATACAATTTCCAGCAATGCTTGTAACACGCCCAACTAACCAGTAACTAAAACAAAAGTCTTGGGGGATCCAGTGAGGGATGCCTCCGATAGTCAAGTTAGAGGAGATTAAGCCTTTTCCTCATAATAGAAATATGAGTGTGAGAGAGAGGGGGTTCATGCATAGAATGTACTTGGTGAGCAATTTATAGAGATTGAGAAACTCAATATGGCATATTTCTTTTGAGAGCTCAATTTGAGGGACTCGATATGGTAACCTTCCTTTTAGAGCAAAATTTTTCCATTAATAGCACCCTTCTAGTGCAAGTATCCTGTAAGACTAGTCTCTACGAATCTTGGTTTTAGAAAGACTCAATTGGCAGTGATTCTGAATTGAGTATGCAATCAAGTTTTCTCATTAATTGTCTGCGAGACATGTGCCAGCCGAAATTTTCCTTCTTTCAACTTCATTCTTTTTAAATCTATTAAGTTTCTTTGGACATGTGTCCCTTTCCATATTACACGAGATTTGCACCTTCACTCATTGCTTTGTCGTGCAATGTGAAACTCAATGGCTTACTTGGCGCCGCACAGAGATCATGTCCATCTCTTCGTGCAATGCAAAATATGGGATTTGTTCGGCATGCTCCTTCTCATGTCGACATGTGGTACCTTTTCCTTGGCTTTAACTTATGCACTTTTTGTCATTCCATCTCCCCATAACTATCATTCTTCTTCTTCTTCTGCTTCTTCTTCTTCCTTCATTTCATTTTCTTGCTCCGAGTTATCTCTGAGTCTAGCTATCCCTTCATATTTCTCTCATTTTCTGTCTACAAGCTTTCACATTCATTCATCTAAATGGCTCCCTAAAATGCTTCTCATTATGCTTCTCATTCTCATCGAACATGGATAGGCCTCAAGGACCCTCTACTTGCTGCTTTCTAGGGGAGTTGATGGGCAGCGACCACTTCTTAAGTGGAGTTGAGTTTCGTGATGGATTGGTTTGACATCCTTGGCGTAGTGAGGCTGCGTGTTCCCCACTCTCGCGATGGTATAGTCAATACAGAGGGACTATAGAGTACGTTGCGCTCTACATCGACATGTTCTAAATGGGGCTGAGGCTTCCCTTTTGCCAACTCTTCTGTGACATTATAGACTATTTAGGCATGGCTCCCATCCAGCTTTTATTCAATGCTTGGAGGATCTTCTTGTCTTACTACATGGTATGGAGGCAAGTTATTGAAGTAGTTAGAGTTGCGAATTTGGACCTAACAACCCGTGAATTCTTCCACATCCACAACATAAGAAGGCATGATGGGAATTAATATAGCTTTCACTCATGCACCAATTATCGTGTTATCCACTTAAAGTCATGGTATTCCCACGTTAAGAATTGGGACTAGAAATTCTTTGTGTTTTGGGAAGGTTGGGAGTTCCCTTTTGGCAAGGCCACCTGTTGCAAGTTTCAAGTCAAGGCCTTCTGACGTCGGTCCCAAATGATAGCTATTTCTACATTTCTTGGTCATGCTAGATCGGTCACATTTTCTGGTCATGTCAGCCCACAAGTGTAAAAGGGCTGTCATTTCATCTTGAAACCTAAAGGGGAAGAGGCCTTGCATAGAGGGGTTTGAACAGCTTTGTGGTCCCTCCTCACGTGCCAACCTTGCTAATTCTAATAGAGTAGCGTCATCAAGACCTTTATCTTGATCCCTGGTTTCGAAGGTAGTTGGAAAACCCAACGACAACACCTCCGTTACATGCCAATTGTCTCACAGACATGGTAAGCCAAGGGATCCAAGACTTGGATTCTCTCCTAGTCCCTAAATTTTTCTCAAGAGATTCACATCAGTATTCCCTTCATTTGTGGCTTCCAGTGATTCCGTGGAGGTTATAGAGATGATAAAGGGAACGTACAATTAGAGCACTACCAATAGTGCAAAGAAGAAAGTTGAGGCTTACATCAACCAACCTACTTACAAAGAATAAGTTGCAACCCCAGCTCAAGAGGTTCCGCCAAGCACCAACTTTTATGTTAAAGGAAAACCAACCCTCACAGGAGACAAGTTTTCAGTCGTCGCCACCCATACTGAGGGGGTATCCACAAATACCATTGGTAACACCCTACACAACATCTAGAATATTAATGAAGGCGAAACTATTTAGAGGGCTCGTTGAGCCAAAATATGGCTTTCCCAGTTCCATGGGTTAAGTTTCATTATGATGTCTTTTCGACGCCTAGGGGCTCATCCTTTACTGTTGAGTGTCCACCGAGGGTGCCCACTCTTAAGGATGTTCTTTAAGGATCTTTGTCTCACCCAAGGATCTTCAACCCCTCTGTTGGTGAAACTTCCAACCCATTCGTCGCTGAGGGTGAAGTTGTTTCGAACAGCACAGTGGGCAAAAACATAGTCACCTTGATCCACGAGTTGAGTCTCTTTCTGGCGTGCCCTTTTGCCTAGGGGCAAGTCTTCCTCCATGAAGCATCCTCCAAGGATGCCTCCTTTTGAAGACATTCCCCAAAGACCCTTGCCCCACCCTGGGGTCTTCGACTTAGACTATGCGTCGTTCCCTCCTTTCAACCAAAATACTGGCCAAACTTTCGTTCCATTTGTCACTTAAATTACTTAGATCAGTGAATTCCTTGGCCCGGTACATGATTACGTTACTCACTCGTGAATTTTTGTGTTCGTTTACAGTTAGGTGGTGCTCCAATTTTATTACCTCGCAAATGCAAAAGGTGTTTTGTTGATGTGTAATGGAAGCCCCACGGTTGATTTCACAAGGATTAAGACAACTTATGTGCAGAACTAATTAAGAACTAAATGAAGGCTATATCTAATTAAGAGCTCCTCATAGATCATTGAGTTGACCAAGGGGTAACTACTTAGAAGATTTACTCCTCCCTTTTCAGCAACCCAATGATTCAAATCATTAAGGTAATGTAATGTGGGGCTATTTTTTTCTTCTCTTCCCTGACTTAAAAACTTTACTAAGAAGTGACTAATCAAAGCAAATAACCTCAAGAAGCTGAAACAAAACTTTAGTTGAACAATCCCCAACAGTTTCGAAATCAAATGAAAAGACTTACTTACTAGGAAAGGACACAAACCTAACTTTTGGGAAACCTTCTCACAGTGAATTAATTTAAGGATTCTATCATCTACAACTCTCTTCAAATGTTATCTACTCTAGGTAAACACATTTGGGTAATGGAACTCATATATGCTCAACAAAGGAATAAAAAGATAATCTCATTAAAGCTCTTATCGTCTCAGTTCAAACACTCATTCAGAACAGTGGAGTTCATACATTTCAAGCATCTATTGTGTATTCAATCAACAATAGATCAAGTAGGGTAGAGACTCCCTCTTGCTTAGCTTGAATCAGAAATGATAAAGAAACTTACAGAGATGCAAAAGAACACATTCTAGAATAAAAAAAAAAAACTTAAAGATTAAACACTACTCAATGGTTCCCCTCGACTTAGGAATCGGAGATTACTTTCTATTCATCTTAGAATTCCTCTATTTTCCAACGAAAAAAAAAACATCCAACCAATAAAAATGAATTTATGAAAAATAAACAGAAACCCTAAAATCCTTTTCTTTGTTTTGTAACAAAAATCGTGTGCCTTCCTCATGCTTCCTTCTCCTTTTATCCTTGCTCCCTCCATCCATCGCTACGCACTCAACCGATTCCTCTCCAATTCCATCCGGTGCCTTCTAGAATATAGGATTTGTAAGCACACAGCAGAGATTTAGGCTTCGAGTGATATGAATCCGAAAATTCTCTAAGTGTAGTGCGAAGGCATAAAGGGTATTTAAGTGTGTAAAGACTAGTTTACCCCTCTAACCTTTCCTATAGACTTCAGAATGCCCTTTTAACAGATATGAGTATTAAATTAGTATTTTTAGTGATTTTCAGATTTAAAAGTCTTAATTTAACTACTAATTAACTACAATTTATTCACTTAATCACACCCCTAGCTAGCGTTTTGCTAGCCTCTAGCAACTAAAGTGATCATGAAAGCAAAACTTCCACTTCACTTCAAAAAGTAGTTCAAAAATTCATGCCATCAATTAGATTTATAAGTTTTAGAGCTTTAGGGCAAATGCAAATCAAGTATTGATTCTCCACAGAGGTTTATGCATTGGTCAGTAAAGCTTCGAAGGACAAGGCACTTAAAACAGAATTGCATAACCCCGAGGGTGCATTGTGATGGAGTTTCCAAAGTTGCCTACCAAAGTCCATTTTAAAGATTCGTCAGTAGCAGCTGAACGAGAAAAATCACTTATCTTACTCTAACTCCAAACCATTGCAATGGTGGCTTTCACGCTATTACACTTTAAAAGGCCCATTGCTTTTTCTTTTTTTTTTTTATTGTTTGGCCCCGATAATAGTCAGCCTTTTCCACTACACCTTACTTTCTTTGATCCCTAGCTTGTCCCTTTTCTTATTTTTTTTTCATGCTCTCTTTATATATATATATATATATATATCTAGGGGGAATCAAACCTATGAATGTGTGCCTACCCACACTTCCACAAGTCTTCCCTTACCACTAGACTCCCAAAAAAATAATCAGCATAACAAGGTTTCTTCCTAAACCATTAGGATATGGTTCATTAGAGTTGCTTATAGCTGCAGAGATGAACTCCCACTCATGGTACAATAGGGCTACTCAGAAACTGCAAGTGTAAGTGTATCCCAGGGGTTAGCAATTTTTTTTTTCTTTACAATAAAATCACACCTAACTGAACCAACCCACCACTGGACAAACCTCAATTTTGAATCAACATATCAAAACTCAAATGCTACTGCAACTCATAATTCTAAACATTCTTATCTTAGGCATAAAATTTTTTAGCATAGCAATTTGACAAAAAACAACTGATGAGTAAAGCAAAATAACATTCTGTTCAGAAAAAAAAAAATTATGATATGTGCAGTGGCTCTTATTTGTGTCTTAAACAGTCTATTCCTACCCCCAACTAAAAATATGCATTGTCCTCAATGAATCGAAACTCCAGGTAAGGGGCAAAGAATGAAACAAAAAGAATACATGGATCATGCTATAAGCAAAAGGAAAAAGAAAATTCATTTGGTAAAACAAAAAAGAAAAATCTACAAAACAACAAAATTAAGTAGAAACAATATAAAGTGAAAAAAAATACTAATGAGAAGTAGGGTAGATGGGGTCTTGCAACAAGCAGGTTGTAATCTCAGGTGAAAAGTTAGTCAGAAAGGGTTTTAGCCGTTGACCATTCACTTTAAAAATGTTCCCATTTTGAGGGTTCACTACTTCAATGGCACCATGTGGTCAAACTGTCCTAACTACATAAGGTCCACTCCAATGAGACCTTAGTTTACCAGGAAACAAATGAAGTCTAGAATTATAAAGCAAAACTTGCTGATTTGGTTCAAATGATTTTCTGAGAATGTTTTTATCATGCAAAGTTTTCATATGTTCCTTAGTTAACCTAGAATTCCCATAGGCATCCCTTTTCAATTCCTATAGTTCAGAAAGTTGCAGTTTTCTCACAGAGCTAGCCTTATCCATGTCAAAATTAAATCTTTTTACAGCCTAATATGCTTTGTGTTCTAGCTCAACAGGAAGATGACATGCTCTACCATAGACTAGTCTATAGGGAGACATTCCAAGAATTGTCTTAAAGACAGTTCTATAAGCTCATAAAGTATCAGTTAATCTTAATGACCAATCTTTTCTGCTAGGGTTCACACTTTTTTCAAGGATATTTTTTATTTCCCTATTTGCTAATTCGATTTGACCATTAGTTTGGGGGTGATAAGGTGTGGACACCTTATGATGAATTCCATACTTTTTAAGCAGGGCCTCCATGGGTTTATTATAGAAATGTGACCCATTGTCACTGATGACAGCTTTTGACATACCAAACCTTGACACTATGTTCTCTTTCAGAAGTTTTAAAATTACTTGATGATCATTCTTTGTGAAAGGAACAACCTCTATCCACTTAGAGACATAGTCTACTGCAACCAGAATATATATATTCCCAAAAGATGGAAGGAATGGTCCCATGAAATCCAAACCCCAACAGTCAAAAACCTCAAGAATTAAACCTGGTTGTAAGGACATAATGTTTCTTCTAGTGACTCCCCCCCAATTTTTGACAATTCTCACACTTTTTACAAAACTCAAACGCATCCCTAAACATGTGTGGTCAGTACAACCTAGACTAAAGAATTTTTACAACTGTTTTTTTTTTTTTTGGTAGAAAAATGGCCACCACATGGTTCAATATGACAAGAGGTGAGAACTGAGGGTATATCAGAGTTTGGGACACATTTACAAATTATTTGGTTAGGAAAATACTTAAATAGATAGGGATCATAAAAATAAATAAAAATACCTGACCTCAGCTTTGAATTTTTTCAAGTCCTGAGTGCTCCACTGTGAAAGTGTCATTCCTGTCACCAAAAAGTTCAATATATCAGCATACCAAGGAATAGACTCAACTGACAAAATATTTTCATGAGGAAAAATATCAGAAATTGGCAAGGTTGGTGTAGTCTCTGTGAATGTGAGCCTGGATAAGTAGTCAGCCATCACATTCTCCACTCCTTTCTTGTCTTTAAATATAATGTCAAACTCTTGAAGTATTAGCACCCATCTGATCAGTCTTGGTTTAGCATCCTTCTTAGTCAACAAGTATTTCAAAGCTGCATGGTCAGTGTAAATAACTATAGGTGACCCAAGGATGTAAGACCTAAACTTGTCTAAGGCAAAAACTATTGCCAACAACTCTTTCTCTGTGGTTGCCTAATTCTTTTGGGCCCCATTCAAAGTCTTGCTAGCATAATAAATGACATAGGGCAGCTTATTTCTAGACTGGCCAAGCACAACTCCTATGGCATATTCACTAGCATCACACATTATTTCAAAAGGGAGAGACCAATCAGGAGGTTGTATGATTGGGGCTATAGTGAACAACTCCTTTAGTTGCTCAAAAGCAGATTGTTGGTCTATGGTCCATTCAAAACCAGTCTCATGCATTAGTAATTTACATAAGGGTTTACTAATTGAACTAAACCCTTTTATAAATCTCCTATAGAACCCTGCATGCCCCAAAAATGACCGTATATCTCTCATTGTTTTCGGAATGGACAGTTTGGAAATTGTATCAAATTTTGACTTATCTACCTCAATACCCTTAGAAGACACTATATGCCCCAACATTATACCTTGTTAAGCCATAAAATGACATTTTTTCCAATTAAGCAGTAAATTCTTCTCACACCTAGTCAAAACAGCTTGCAAGTTAGTAAGACAATTCTCAAAAGTGCTACCAAAAATAGAGAAATCATCCATAAAAACTTCTAGGCCATTTTCAATTAAATCACTGAAAATACTGAGCATGCATATTTGGAAAGTAGCCGGGGCATTAGACAGCCCAAAGGGCATTCTTCTAAATGCAAAGGTCCCAAAAAGGCCTGTAAAGGTAGTTTTCTCCTTGTCTTCAGGGGCTATTTCAATCTGATAATAGCCTGAAAACCCATCTAAGAAACAAAAGAATGCATGACCAGCAACCTTTTCTAAAACTTGGTCCAAAAATGGTAATGGGAAATGGTTTTTCCTAGTGGAAGCATTAAGCTTCCTATAGTCAATACACATCCTTCAACCCATGGTTACCCTTGTAGGTATCAATTCACTTTCTTCATTTTTCACTACAGTCAATCCTGATTTCTTTGGGACCACATGAATAGGGCTAACCCATCTACTGTCAGAAATAGGGTAAATAATACCCACATCTAACAGTTTAAGCACCTCACTTTTCACGACCTCTTTCATCGTGAGATTAAGTCTCCTTTGCATTTCCCTAGATGGTTTGGCATTTTCTTCCAAATAAATTTTATGGGTACAAACTAAAGGATTGATACCCTTGATGTTAGCCAATGTCCATCCTAAAGCCTTTTTGTGTTTGGTTAGGACCTCTAATAATTTTTTTCTTGACTATCAGTTAAGTGAGAAGAGATTACCACTAGAAAAGTTTGGTGAGGTCCCAAAAATGCATATTTCAACTGGGCTGGTAAAGGCTTGAGGTCCAAGAATGGGGTCTGCTCTTCTGAAGGCTTCAATGTTGTTGCTACTGGGGGTAGCTGTTCAAACTTCAGTTTCCATTGCATTTCAGTTGGATTTCCTGCAATTGATGCAGAAAATAGTTCATTAATCTTGTCATTAGCATCATTAAAATCTTATAAATCAATTAATTCATCAATGGATTGATAAGACAAAGGGCAGTTTTCTGAAATAATGCTATCCAATAGATTCACTTCTTGCATTTCTTCCACTTCTTGGGGCTGCCTGCATAAATTAAAAACATTTAGTTTCAAGGTCATGTTCCCAAAACTTAGTTTAAGCACACGACTTCTACAATTTATTAGAGCATTAGAAGTGGCCAGAAATGGTCTTCCCAAAATTACAGGTCTTGAAACAAGGAATTTGTTGACAAATTCATATCAAGAACAACAAAGTCTACTGGATAATAAAACTTGTCAACCTGAACTAAAACATCCTCCACTACCCCTCTAGGTATTTTAATTGACCTATCAGCTAGTTGTAGGGTAATGGAAGTAGATTTCAACTCTCCTAGGCCAAGCTTTTCATAAACACAGTAGGGTAACAGATTTACACTAGACCCCAAATCAAGTAATGCATGCCCAATTTTTGAGTTACCAATCATGCAAGCAATGGTGGGTGAACATGGGTCCTTATACTTGGGAGGAGTGTTGCTTTGAATGATTGCACTGACTTGTTCAGTGAGAAAAGTCTTTTTTTTTTCACATTCAGTTTTCTCTTAATGGTGCACGAGTCTTTAAGAAATTTTGCATAAGTGGGGATTTGTTGAATAGCATCCAACAAAGGTATATTTATTCTCACTTGTTTAAAAACTTCAAAAATTTCAGAATGGTTTTTATCTTTGTGCATAGGGGTTAGCCTTGAAGGAAAAGGTGCAGGTCCTTGCCAATTTTTCACTTCAACCTCAACATGTGTAGGGTTAGAATCCTTACCAACAATGATTGGGTCAGGAGTGAGGTTTACTAGAATTTTTCCACTTCTCAAAGTTGTCACAACTTTTACTGGTTTAATATTGGATGTCTCCACTGCCTCTGACACTTGATGAACCTGCCCTTGAGGGTTAGGTTGTGGTTAAGTAGGGAACTTTCCCTTCTCCTGGGTGCTCAAGGTTGTGGTCAACTTTGTTAAAGATCCTCTAATGTCATTGATGGCCTGAGAGGTTTGATTGTTGATGGTGGTCTGCCCTTGAATGAACTGTTGGAGATTTGCTGTTATTTGATGGACAGTGTCCTCAAGGTTCCTCCTTTGCCCATAAGGTACTGTAGCAGGATATTGAGAAGATCCTGCTATTGATTGTTGATTAACTACATATTGAGAAGGGCCTGCTTCATGATTGGAGGGATGAGTTGACTGCTCATTCCTCCAACTTAGGTTTGGGTGGTTCCTCCAACTGGGGTTGTACGTGTTAGAAAATGGATCTGAAAAGGGTTTAGAAATCATGTTAACAGCTCCAGATTGGTCCAGTAATACTTTTTTAAAAGCTGGGATAGTGGGGCAATCACTAATAGTATGTCACATATCCTCACATATATTACATTTTTCTGACACACTTTGAACAGCCTAAACCTCATTTACTTTGTTAATGTCTATGGTTTCTAATTTCTTAGTAAGCATAGACACTCTAGCATGTAAATCATCCACTTCCCTCAAGTTGTATTTTCCCCCTCCAATTATTTTCAATGGTTCAGTTCTATCATATTTATCTAAAACATCCCATGACTGGGCGTTTTCAGATAAATAATCAAAATATTCAAAAGCCTCTACTGGTTCTTTATTGAAGAATTCCTCATTACACATTGTCTCCACAAATTATCTCATCTTGGGCTGTAAACCCTCATAGAAAAAGCTTATTATCTTCCAGTTTCCATACCCATGATGAGGACAAGCATTAAGTAAATCCTTGAACCTCTCCCAGCGCTGATAAAAGGTTTCAGTGTCTTTTTGGGCAAAGTTCATGATTTGCCTCTTCAGTACATTGGTTCTGTGCATAGGGAAGAATTTTTTTAAGAAATCAATCTGCATCTCTTGCCATGTCCCTATGGATCTAGGTCTCAAAGAATTTAGCCAGGTCTTAGCTTTTTCCTTTAAGGAAAAGGGAAAAAGCTTGAGTCTAATCACCTCTTCAGTACAAGTTTGATCCATAAATGTGGAACAAACTTCCTCAAATACTTTTATGTATAAATAAGGATTCTCTGATTCCATTCCATGGAAGTGGGGTATCAAGAGAATCATTCCATGTTTAAAATTAAAGTTATTTGCATTCAGGGGTTGAATGATGCATGAGGGTGTACTAGCCCTAATAGGTTGCAAATAATCTTTAAGGTTCTGTTTTGATTTACCACTCCTCTCCCATCATGTTCTTCTTCAGCCATAGTGCTAAAACTATCTGAGGATGACTCAAATGATAGTGACCCACAATCTGAATATGTCACAGATTCAATTCTGACCAGTCTAGAGGAATAGTCACGACTCCAAACAGACATACAAGATCTCAGCAGCAACACCACAACAACACCAATCACAAATGATTTTTTTTTTTTTTTTAAGTATCACTCACCACTCACACAAGGCAAACAAGAAAAAAAAAAGTTAGAGATCACCAAAGTGCGAAGAGGTTCATACTTAGCCACCACCTTAACTCTATCAGTTCTGAAAAATTGCCATTAATCCCCGGCAACGCCGCCAAAAACTTAGTGCTCCAATTTTATTACCTCCCAAATGCAAGAGGTGTTTTGTTGATGTGTAGTGGATGCCCCAAGGTCAATTTCACAAGGATTAAGACAACTTAGGTGCAGAACTAATTAAGAACTAAATGAAGGCTATATCTAATTAAGAGCTCCTCCTTTATCACTGAGTTGACCAAGGGGTATCTACTTAGAAGATTTACTCCACCCTTTTTAGCAACCCAATGATTCAAATCATTAAGGTAATGTAATGTGGGCCTATTTTTTTCTTCTCTTCCCTAACTCAAAAACTTTACTAAGAAGTGACTAATCAAAGCAAATAACCTCAAGAAGCTTAAACAAAACTTTAGTTGAACAATCCCCAACAGTTTCAAAAATCAAATAAAAAGACTTACTAGGAAAGGACACAAACCTAAGTCTTGGGAAACCTTCTCACAGTAAATTAATTTAAGGATTCTATCATCTACAACTCTCTTCAAATGTCATCCAATCTAGGTAAAAACATTTGGGTAATGGAACTCATGCATGCTCAACAAAGGAATAAAAAGATAATCTCATTAAAGCTTTTATCATCTCAATTCAAACACTCATTCAGAATAGTGGAATTAATACATTTCAAGCATCTATTGTGCATTCAGTCAACAACAGATCAAGTACGGTAGAGACTCCCTCTTACGTAGCTTGAATCGAAAATGATAAAGAAACTTACAGAGATGCAAAAGAACACATTCTAGAATTAAAAAAACTTAAAGATTAAACAATGCTCAATGGTTCCCCTCGACATAGGAATCGAAGATTACTCCCTATTCATCTTAGAATTCCTCTATTTTCCAATGAAAAAAAAAAAACATCCAACCAATAAAAATGAATTTATGAAAAATAAACAGAAACCCTAAAATCCATTTCTTTGTTCTATAGCAAAAACCATGTGCCTTCCTCATGCTTCCTTCTCCTTTTATCCTCACTCCCTCCATCCATCGCTGTGCACTCAATCGATTCCTCTCCAATTCCATTCGGTGCCTTCTAGAATATAGGATCTGTAAGCACACAACAGAGGTTTAGGCTTCAAGTGATATGAATCCGAAAATTCTCTAAGTGTAGTGCGAAGGCATAAAGGGTATTTAAGTGTGTAAAGACTAGTTTACCCCTCTAACCTTTCCTATGGACTTCAGAATGCCCTTTTAATAGAAATGAGTATTAAATGAGTATTTGTACTAATTTTCAAATTTAAAAGTCTTAATTTAACTACTCATTAACTGCAATTTCTTCACTTAATCATTAGACTTGACAATGCATTCTTCGCAGGGCCTGTCCTTTCTAGCTCAGTGGATTGCCTAGTGCCAATTTTGATTGGAGGTGAAAGTTCAGTCCTCCCAATAGTATACGTAATCATGCTTTGACCGTGGTGGTGTAGGAAAAGAAATGTTGGGAGAAGGCCTACCTCAGTTTGGGTGGCCAATTGCGAGTGCAAGAGGCCAAGTTTTTGTGTATGTTGATAGTTAGACTTGACAGTCAATTCTTCGTAGGGCCTATCCTCTCTAGCTCAGTAGATCACTTAGTGCTAATATAGATTGGAGGTTAAAGTTCAATCCTCTCAGTTGTATCTAGAAAGGGCTTTCCATGTCGTGACTGTGACGGTGGAGGAAAAGAAATGGTTGTAGAAGACCTAATTCAGTTTGGGTGTCCAATCGTGAGTGCAAGAGGTCGATATCACTATGCAGAAAGCTGATATGTTAGAGTCATCGTATGCCTTGGTCAAGTCGCAATACTTTTGAAAGATGAGTTGGCTTTTGAGCGCCAATTCAACGGCGAGTAGAGGACTAAGCTAGAGGGGGCGTCAAAAGCTACCCAATTGAAGAATGATTGTTGCTTGAGGTATTTTATGATGTTCACTACAGGTGATAAGTCAAGTAGGAAGTTGTATATTGGTCTCAACATTGGACAAGGTGAGCTGAATGATCTCACAGCCCGACACAAAGACATATAAGATGAGCTTCACAAGGCTGAGGCGGTTATGTGTGGTTAGTTGAGTTTGATGAGGTGATGTGGGAAAAGTTGAGAAAGGCCTCGTAGTGAGTTATAGAGCTTGATAGCACCCTCCAAGAAGCTAGGAATAACGTATCTAGTCTTTATCCATAATTTTGAATAGCCCTTCAAATTCGCAACCGAGCGTGGATAAAAGAGTACAATCTCGATCTCTAGACATTGAAGAGGCTCCTATTGGTTAAGTTTGGAGTGGATCTATGTAGCATCCTTCTTGATGTGGTTGCTATGGCCATACTTTGGGTCCTGGTGTAATGCCAAACATGTTCTTTGTCCAGTCGCTTCCTCCTCCCAAAGTGGTTCGTGGCCTTAAGTGTTATTTTTTTTATATATTAATTTTTTATAGTGGTCGAAGGTTGCCAATATTCCTTGTATTGATGCATCTTTATCAAACTTATTGATGGTCAATTTTGTAGTTGATTTTGTTATTATTGTGAGGGCCCCGCTAGCACAATGTGACATACCATCAATGAAGTTGAGTGGAAAGAAAGATGAGGAATACTCCATTGGTTTGGTGAAGAAAATAGATGCAGATGCTGCAAAGTGCAGCAAGTCAAACATGTGGATGAGTGAGCACCTTGTGGAAGACTTGGCAAATACATTTTAGCGAAAAGTGGAGATGAACGTCTCGTTTTATAGTAGGTGAGCTAGAAAAGACGCCCGTCGTGAATGCGAGAACAAAGAGTTGAATAGGTTGGTGGCTCTAATGAAACAAAAGCTACCCGTCCAAGGCAAGCAATAGTCTAAGATAGACTGAAGTAAATATGGGAGCTTTCTGGGACCACGTGGAAAATGCTCAAGAAAGTGAGAGTGTTGAATGCAGAGGCCTAAACTCCACCTGAAGGATCACATCCGGAGTAGGCCTACTGAAGGGTTACGACTCGGGAAGTCATAACATTTGAACCCAGAGTCAGAGGTATGGTCTAATGCCACGTGGAAAGCCCTCATTCAAGGAAGGACTGAGGAGTCGGTAAGCCATAAGGGAGTGTGGACCATGCCCTGGTTGTCTATCTTCCTCATCCTGCTATATGATAGACAAGGCTAAAAGACTCATATCTAAGCATATATGGAGTCAGATATATGTCAGAAAGACCCACTGAGAGTACTGCCCTATAAAAGGGATTTGGACATGGGACAAAATCTCACTTTTGAGATCCTAAGCACCTAAAATCTTGTGGATGTGGTTTCTTCAGATCAGGCAAGGAAGGAGTGGCACGTTGGTATAGTGAACCCAATGTTGTGAGGTAGGTTAGCTTCTAAGACAGGACTGAAGAATGTGGGGTGAATGCTGTATGTAACAAACGTTTACATGTTCTGTAACCTTCCCCTTTTTGAACTTGAATAAATATGTTTTTCTCATTATATTTATCTTATATTCATTTCTTGTTTCCTGAGAATTTGAATGTGTTTGCTATTTTTCATTAATTTATGATCTCAGGATGAGTGTCTATATCATTGTGTGAGTATGTGTATCATGCATCAATATCCATGGGATGGGATAGAGATCTCTGGACCATTCCTGGGATACATCACCACAAGTTTCAAATGAGAGAAAATTCCCCGTGAATGATTCGGGTGGGGCGATATAGTGTTGGCCTCACCTGAAAGTTGGATACAAAATCTCTCAATGTGTCACGTTCTTGTGTCTTTGATTTGGTTCACCAGATAGACGTTTCCTCACGGCAACATGTTGTCTCTATATGAGAAGCTGACCTGCGTTGGGGTATAAAGGAGCTAACTTGCACCAGGTTTGACGGGTAGAAGGGATTTCTCTGGTTCCAATAGTTGAGCAGCTCATCCCCTGTTTTCTTACTAGGTGACATATGTCCATGTGATGAATATCTACGTGATGAGCCATTCATGTGATGGTGATTGTCCCTTTGGTATTAATATGATTTCATGGATTTCTTTCATATAGGAGTGAATGGTGATTCCTCGCCTAAATAATATTTGTGCTTCAAACTACATTGCATAAGAGGGTAACTCATTGGAGGGTATATCCTTGACATGCTTGTGTGTGTGTGTGAGTGTTTCACTAAGAAGGTGATTCCTCGCCATGTTTACGGACTAATATGTCTATTTCATATCGGGTAATTCCTCCCCAAAGCATACATATGTGTCCTTTCCCGATTTACATGAACTGTTTATTGCATCTTCAGGAGCATTATCTCTCATTAGCAATTTTTTTCATAGTTGCCTGACTTACCTATAGTTTCATTTTCAAATCCATAGATTTTGATGTAGAGCTAGAACTAGGAGTGATGCCTGAGGAAAAAGAGTCAACTCCACCTGAACCCTGAGGACGGAGGCTTGTCTCTGTCATAGGAACCACACATCATTTTGAGTTGTAATTAGTATTTTCTAAGGTGCGACCAATTATATACAGTCTGCCACTCACTAGGTGATAAACATACTATTTGAGTTGTATATAACTCTATGATAATACTTATGAGGAATGGCATTAATCATTTCTATGATTGTGTTTTAGAGTTCTAGTACTACAAGGTCTAGTTTACTGACTATACCTATGTCTTTTATGCTTCGATTTTATATATGTATCCAACATGTACACTTCCACCTGAATAAGTCACGCCTAACCCAAACGATCATTTGGTGTTAACTCAGGTTGTATGTGTGTGTGTGTTAGCCTTAGTTGCCAACCATTAGTGTGAGCGTTAACTCAAGTTGCATGCATGTGTGTTAACATAAAATTGCTCACCCAAAAGGAGTGCTATGAGAGTAGGAGACTCTCTCAATCGTTGTTCAGGCAAAGGCTAGTCTTGGTCACATCACGTGTGTTAGTCTTGGTCACCAACCATTGGCGCAAGTATTAACTTTGATTGTATATGTATGCATTAGTCTTAGTCGCCAACCAATTGTGCAAGTGTTAACTCCAGTTGCATGCAAATTTTTTAACACTCAATTGCTCGTCCAAAGGGCCTACTAAGATTTTCTCAGCAACTATTTAGGAGAAGGCTAACCTTAGGCTCATGCCCATGCTTTAGCCTTAGTTGTGAACCATTCGAGCGAGTGTTAACCCCGATCTCATGAGTTAATACTATTGCTTTCCTAAGAGGTCTGCTAAGGGAGCAAGAGATTCTTTCTACCACTATTTAGGCAAAGGATAACCTCGGTCATAAGGCATGCATTAGCCTTGGTTGCCAATCATTGGTGTGAGTGTTAACTTCAGTAGGATGTGCGTTATTAACACTTAGTTGTAGGGGTGTAACTAGTCCGATTTTGTACCAATGTTGAAACTGAACTGATATAAATTGGTTTTAGAAATCTAAGAATTGATACAAACCAATTCATCACAAAAATTGAAACTTTCAATTTTTCCGGTTTGGGTCCGGTTTAGTTTGGTTTATAAGTGTGATTCGGTTTGATACTTGCATGTCACCCATTTTTTGTGGAATGAAAATTTTTCTTTTCAAAGCAAGTGTTTTTTTTTTCTTTTTTATTCCCCTTTGTGGGCACTTACCAAAACAACATCACATGCCATTCCAAAACATGATGAAAGCTGCAACTATACTTAATATAAAGATGACAACAAATTTATTTAGAATTGACTTGCATTGAAAAGTTAAGTTAGAGGCATTTCTAATGATTTTCAACATATTATTTCCATTGCCATTAGGCCTCAACATTCATACTCGAGATCTTTTAAATTTATCATGTTAGCATAAAAGCCTTTTTATTGGTTATAAGATTTTCAACAATTCAAAGCACATAGAATAGAACTTCAAAAACAAGAGTGACCGCATGATACTTGCTTAAAAGTCAATTGATTCTTAGAGTTTCAACATGTACATATATATACCTTGGACTAAAAATGGAATATAAAGAATTATATATAATATTAAGAATTACGTAAAAAAATATTTTATATATAATATAAAAAATTATAAAAATATATATTCTAGTTAGGTTCGGTCCAAACCAATTTTCAAAGTATATATATTCAACGGACCGAACCCATTGGTTCAGTTTGGTTTGGTTGGTTAAGCCCGTTTTCAATTTGTTTTCACCTCTAAAGGAGTGGGAGATTATCTCAACTGCTATTTAGGCAAAGGTTAATCTCAATCGCATGCGCGTGCGTTACCCTTGTTCATCAACAATTGGTGCATGCTAACTCCTATCGCATGTGCATTGTTAACACTTGGTTGCGCCGAGGGACGTGCTAAGGGAGTAGGAGACTTGATCGATCGTTATTTTAAAAGTATGTGTGCATGTTTTTGCCTTGGCAGAAATTGGTTGTTCGTTTGTATACTCATAAGAAGGTTCTTTTTCCATATTCAAGTTATGTGCAATTGGCTAAATAAAATAGTTTTTTAGGTGCAACGTATTCCTTGGGTGTGGTAGCCTCTTCCCGTTCATGTCTCCCATGTAGTATGAGCCTGGTCAGTGGTTTGCTATAACGATGCATGACCTTTCCTAATTGGGCCCAAGCTTTATGTCTTCTTGTCTTACGATGACCGTCCTGAATTCTCTTAGCATGAGGTCTCTGACTTTAAATGCTCAATGTTTGACTCTCTTATTGAAACATTATGTTGTTCTCCTCTTGTAGGCTACTACTCACATTTTTGCCTCTTCTCTCTTTTCCTCCAGTAGATCTAGATTTCATTTTAAGCCTTTGTCATTTCACTTCACTGTTTGATGTCATTGCGAACGGGGTTGTCATGGTGGTTATGTATGCATATAGTACTCTCGGGAGCTCTTTAGCTCATACTCCTTTTCGATCACTAAGCCTTTTTTTTACATGCAGAATACAGTATTATTTATCGCCTCAACTTATCTGCTAGCCTACAGATGGTTGGGGGAGGAATATTTGACCTTAATTTCCAACTTTGAGCACCAATCTCTATCTTCATTGCAGTTGAACTACAGCCCATTGTTTGAGACTAAGGACTATAGTATGCCGAATTGACACAATTGTTGCTAATGTCTTCGCTTCCCCCCATTTCATGAAGTAGTTGAAGGTGACCACTATGAACTTGACATCTCCCTTTCCTGGTGGCATAGGCCCAACAATATCTATTCCCCATTGTGTGAAAAGTCATGGTGCTGCCATCGTGATCAACTCCTCCAACGGGCTATGCGGCACAATTGCTTCTACTTGGCACTTCACTTTCTTAACAAATTCCTCAGCATCTTTGAGCGCATGGGGTCAATAGCATCTTGCTTTCATGGCCTTCTGTGTTAAGGCTCTACTGCCGAAATGGTTTCCGTAGACTCCCTTAAGTATTTTCACCATCACATATTGTACTTCCTCTTTGGATATGTAGTGTAGTAGTGGTGTAGAGAAACTTCTTCTATACAACACCCCTTCCACTATGATGAATCTGGATGCCGCGGATCTTATCTTCCTAACCTCTGTTTATCTTCTTGGATCTTATATTTCTAACCTCTGTTTGTCTTCTCGGAAGTTCCCCTGTGATCAGTTATTTGACCACATCTTATGTCCACTAAGGTATAGCCAATCCTATTATCGATACTTTAATTCCAATAGATGAAGTCTCCAATATTACGACATACGCAAGCTTGGCCACTCATCAATTTTCTTCCTGCAGTATTTGTTGGATGTTGACATACTCACTCCATTCTCATACCAATTAGTGCCATTTGTAGCTCTTCTAGGAAGTTGGTAAATTCAACAACAAAATTTGTTAGGATTTGTCCATTCATAGCACTTCTCGAGAGGTAATTGAGATCAAATTCACTAAGCTTGATTAACCGGTTCACCATTCTACCCTACATGTTAGGCATGTGTAGGACTTTCTTTTGAAAGGCTTCTATCAGTACCGTCACAACATGTTCCTGGATGTAGGGTCTTAACTGGTGTGTAGCCACCACCAGCGCGAATGCATATAACTCCATTCGCAGGTAGCGCATCTTCACTCACCTTAAAGCTTAGCTAGTGTAGTAGACAAGCTTCTACATTCTTCATTCTTCCCTTACCAGCGCAACGGTTTAACCACTCAAAGGTCCTATCACGTTCTATATCCCACTCATGGGTCTACCCCTACACTTGAAAGAACGATAAACACTTGTTCGTCATCCTTTATACACAAGTAAGATGTTATCCTGCCAGTCAATTTTTGTATTTCATTTGAATTTTGAGACGATTTCATCTCTATTATCACCTTGAATGTTTCCAGATTGGTCTCAAATCTTTCTTTCCAACACAATGAAGCCTAGGAATTTCCCTAAACCAATGCCAAACACACACTTGGCCAAGTTGAACTTCAAGTTGTACTTTTGCATAATGGTAAAGGCCACTTTTAGGTTCGCCAAGTGATGGTCTTCATCCTTACTTTTGACCAAGAGGTCATCTACATATACCTTCATATTGCACCAATTTGTTAACATGCAATTCATTGGATGTTCATATGTCAGGTCCGCATTCTTTAGACTAAATGGCATTACCCAGTAATAGTAGAGCTATCTATTTGCTATGAAGGACGTCTTTTCTTGGTCGCTCTCACATAGTTTTATCTGGTTGTTCCCAGAGGTGGCATCAATGAAGCTTAACATTCAGTGTCTTGCTGTCAAACCAACTATTAAGTTTATCCATGACAAAGTTAAGTTGTTATTGGGACATGCTTTGTTCAATTTGTGAAGTCTACACACATTTGCCACTTTTCTCTCTCTTACTTCACCAATACTACGTTGGAAAGCCACTCCAAGTAATATGACTCATTGATGAAGTCTACTTCTAGTAGCCAATCCATTTCCTCTACTATCACTGCATATTTTACTGCATTGAAGTTTCTCCGCTTCTACCATATCTTTTTGGCCTGGGGGTCAACACTGAGGTGATGCTCTATTATCTCTGTGTCTATTCCAACCATATTCTTGTGATTCTATGTGAACACATCTCTATGCTCGATGAGGCGCTACTTCATTCACACTTTGAGCTCTAGGATGGCCCAGCTTCACTCTAGGATTCCTTATCATGCTGCCCTTCTCGTCCTTGATTTTCGCCTCCTTTAGACCCAACTTCTCTAGGACTTCGTTCTCTCTTTGTAAGGTTTCCATTTTCAATGCCAATCTTCGCAATCTTTCTTCCATTTATGCAAATCTCCTATCCAACTCGGCATTACGGTCATTCATTGTAGTAACTTTCTAGTCACAAATTGTGTAAGAGCGTATGGTTGCAAGCATCTGGATCTTACTTCACCAACAAATTAATTCTCTCAGGACCCTATAGATGGTGCGAAACTGTTGATGCAATTTCTGGCGATGCCTGTAACACATCCAAATAACCTGCAACCTAAACAAAAACCTCACGGGTCTGGAGAGGGATACCTGTGATGGATAAGTTAGAAGAGAATAAAGTCTTTTCTTAATAATAGAAATCTGAGGGAGAGAGAGTCCATACCCAGAATGTATTTGGCAACCCATTTATAGAGATTGAGAAGCTCAGTATAGAATAATCCTTTTGAGAGCTCAATCCTAAGGACCCGTATGGTAACCTTCCTTTTGAAGTATGATTATGCTGTTAATAATGCCCTTCCAACGCAAGTATTTCATCCGTACTTATCTCCGCGAATCTTGGTGTTATCTTATGTTCCATCCTTGGCACCATACGGTGCATTTCATTAAGTCTTATCCTTTAGTCACCTTGCCTCACGTGGATATCTTGTGACTACGTCTTTGGTTGCCTGTCATCCTTTCCTTGCAGCTATGCACTCAAGTTTTCTCATTAGTTGCAAATGGCTCTTTCCTCACCCATAGCATGTATTTTGACCCAATAGTGGATATGGTGTAGAAGATGAAGAAGTTAAAGAAAACAACACAAAATAGGAGCTGTGGTTCAATATATTTGATGTAAAAATTATTCTATTTTCAAGTCTATGTGTCAAGTACACCATTCATATCACTTAAATAGGGCAATTTGATTTGTAGCATTAATTTTTTTTTATAGAAATAGACTTCATTTCATTCAATGAATCGAAGTTACAGTTGTGACTTATAAGTACAGGAAAAAACCAGACTATAAGTCAAACTAGCTCATCTGCTTTGGGGCACACCCACACACAAATTTCTTTGTGACAGACATTATCTTAACTTCTAATAAACTCTCTCCTAACAGAGATGAGCGTTTTGTAAAACAGTACTAAACGCCCCCTCTTCCAAAGAAGAGGAGTACTATCGTCATCCTCCCCAAGAGGAGGATTACTATCTCTCCGACTCCTCCCAAAAGAGGAACGGGACTTTCCTGCTATGGACACTAGGTCCAATAGTCTATTTCTTTTTATTATTAAGAAAACAAACACTAAAACTGAAAATACACCGAAAATAAAACACTGAACAAAAAACATTGCCCTTAGGGCTACATCTCATTCCTCTCTTGCCACCCCCTTCTTCTTCATTTTTCTCTTCTTTTTTTTTTTCCTTTTTTCTTCTGCTACTTTCGCCCGTGGCCCCCTCCCTCGACACCTCAACTGCCGCTTGTTTCCTCCACCAACTTCAAGTTGCCCCTCCACCGTCTGGCTTGCTCGCCTCCGCCACTACCACTATCTTGCTTGCATGAGCATGAGCACGAGCACAACTTCTAGTTGCCCCTCCACCGCTCCTCGCTCACCTACCCCCTGTCCATGCCCACCCTTTCCGAGTGGCTCTGATCTTCTCAGGCTGAAACAAAGGACGCGCAAGCAGCCCATGCCACTTCTCCGATTTGCTCGAGCCAAACGAAATGTCGTGGGTTGATTCTAGATCCGTGTTCTCCAGCAACTAGTTTCCAACGTGGGATGGGGTGCGTGCTAGACAGGGATCCAAATCCCAAATCAGTGTTCCTCCATTATTAGACCTAAAAAAATACAACAAAAACAAAACCAAACACAGACTTGACAAAAGAGAGGAAAAGATGGAAGTGTTTTTAACTAAGTGAAAGACTGGCCAAAAGGGAGGTGAGGGGGGAGGAGCCAGGCTCCCACCCCCCTCAAGCTAGGTTCAAGATTAGAGTGTTTTTAGATAGAAGGTAGAGGTCTCTCTCTAAGATTTATTTTGTGTTGCCCCACATTATTAATTTTTTTTATGCTATTTTAATATTTATCTTCTAAGTTAAATTATACATGTAAACACTTTAGTAGGTATGCTCTACACATCAGCTTGAGAATATAATTTTTCTTTAATGTAATCCTTGCAACAAATGGACCCTCCACACTAGAAACGTAAGAGTTTTCAAATTCTTTGAAAGAGATTTGCCCCTTCACCTCAAATAAGGGAGGGGACCAACCAACAAAACTACAATTTCTACATATATATATATATACTAGCAAGGACAACGTGCGCTGCACGTATGCCCAGTTGATAAATATAAAGAAAAAATTAAAAAAATATAAAATAATAAATGAGAAGATGAAAAAAGAAATTTAAACAAAAATTAAACAAAACATATAAAGTAAAGAAAGAAGTATAAATTTTACATATAATTTAGTGTCTTAATTATTTAAATATATAATTACAATAATGAGAAGTTTAAGAAGAAGAGATTTTGAGTGTTTATGACGTAGTTTGATTTATAGAATGCGTAGAGAGTACGTTGAGTTTATTCTAGAGCAATTGTCTACGTTGATTCATTTCTACGCGCAAGAACATAATATATTCATTTTCTGAAACTATTTAAAGGTTTGCCCTTGTGTCTAGCTTTACTCCATAAATTCAATGGTATTATCTCTTGAACTCGACGTATTGAGATAATAATTATAGAAAAATTTTATTCATCATCTTCACAAATCACACACCACATTTTTTTTTTTATCAGAAATATGGTATAAAGATGATAAGTATAATAATTTAATAAGTTTAAGAAGAATAAAATAATATAAAAGTTAAAATAAATAAATAAATATAGTGTGTATCGTATGAAAATAATAAATAGTAAAGCTCATAATTATAAAGACATTGAAACTGATATATAGTTTGCTTCCAATCTTTTTATTTGGACTAACGTTATGGAACACCTATTGGACAAAGATTACTATAATCTTGATTTTTGAAACCCAATTAAGGTTTAGTAAAAATTTTGAAATAATATTTTTAAAGTCTAATAATTATATTTAAAGCCCTTTAATATTTACGACACAAGAGCGCCCATATTTATTGAGGGCTAACTCAATAATTTGTTTATGTATTTGCTTCCCTTTCGTATATGTAGATATAAAAAAAATTTAGGAAGTCATCACTGTTTGCAGCAATCACTTTTGCATATAATATGTGGTTTCATTCAGACCATCTATATCTTAAAGTTGAAATTATAAGAAAAAAAATAAGAAAAAGAAAAGAAATCACATGGTAAGTGCAAAATATGTACTATTATAGTGGCTTATCTCTACCCTTACTCATAGATATATTGTTTTAGTGATTTTATAGGAATTTCGAAAACTTAAAAATCTTCTTCTTTACATCGGAGTGGTTGTTTTTTTTTTTTGTTTAAATTTGGGTGCAATGTTGTTTAACAATCTGAATAATTTTTGTAATTGTTCTTGTTTTTGTATTCACAAAAATTACAATTTCTGTAATCTCCTATTCACACGGACGAAACGCAAGGGATGGAGGAGGCCGTGAGTTTCGTGCGTGACCTAAGGAGGAGCTTCGGGCTCCGGGTCAAGGGGAGGAGGAAGGGGGAGGTCAGGGGAGACCCGTGGTGGTGCTCGGTGGAGCTGGAGGCTGACGACGGCGACGCCACTGCCGTGCGAAGTGAGGAACCCGCGAGGAGAGAGAGGGCTTGCATGGGGGAAGAAGGACTGCCGTGAGGAGCTGGGTTCGGTGGGATGGTGCTCGCCGGCGTGAGGGGGAGCTGCCGTGGTAGCCGGCGACATCGCTGGTGGCGCATGGCGGCGCGGGGTTGAGGAGGGCGAATCCGTGAGAGAGGGAAGCTATTTCGGGTGGGGGAGAGAGAGACTCGTGGTGGCTGGGTCCGTGAGAGGTGGTCGCCGGTGGAAAGGGGAGCTCGTGCTCTGGTGGCCGGCGACGAGCGGCGGCGGGCTGCTGTGGCTGGGAGGAGCCGAGAGAAATGGAAGAGGCTGTCGGCTGGGAGAAGAAATGGCAGAACCGGTATTTGAGAATAAAGGCAGGGGCAAAATGGGAAGAAAATTAGTGGCAAAACAGATATTTAGAAATAGAAACAGGGGTAGAATGAGAAAAAAAAGTGTTAGACGAAAACACTGTTCATTTGGGATTCACACTTATATATATAGTAGATATATATATATGTGTGTGTGTGTGTGAGAGAGAGATTCAACATATGCCTGTAACAACAAAGCATTTTGGTCCAAGTGCAACGAAAAGAACATTCCAAATAGGCTAAACTTCAATGCCTATGGATAAATAATTTTAGTATAGTTCCTGCCAATATGATAGTGTAAATGATAAATCTAGAATTTCCAAAGAGGCCATAGAAATTTAAAATTCATCTCCCCACTCTGTTGTCATGATGAGCACCATCACATAAAGCCAAGGCATCAAGGGAAAGTCATATTATCACTGATATATAGTATCAATGGATAACTATATACATATTATTATATCATTATATTACTATATAGTATAAGTATAGTATACTAATACTATATATAATTGGTCAGAATGGGCGTGAATTACTAATAGTATATATTTTATTAATACTAAGTGTACTATTAGTAATCCACCATATATAAATAACTATATATTATAATATACTATAATATATATTGTTATATATACTATATAATAATCAGAAGTATCGGTTTAGAAATGTAACCATTACGATATCAAATTTTCAAATTTTAAAATCAATGTATATTGAGTTGATTTTAAAATATGTCTAAAACTAAATCAGACTGAAACGATTACACCCTTACTTATTTATCCATGTTTATCCCTTAGAATATTGGTAGTAGTTTCTTCATCTTTATCTTCATCTTCATCTTTAAATTTGAAGAATATGTCTTTAAATTCATCTACATTAACTTATCCATCTTTAAATTTTTACATAACTATAAATAGTACTTCTTCAAATTTGAAGAAATACTTTTCATTCTTTAAATATTATTTTATTATTTTTTTTCTCTAATACACATTAAAATCAATTTTGTAAAATTTATATTAAAATGATTTTGATACATAAAATTTGTATTAAGTTGATAATACAAAGTGGATGCTAATTATAAAATATATATAAAAAATAATTTTAAAAAATAAAAAAATAATAATATTTTATTTTTATTTAATTCAAAAATACATAAACTAATGTAAAATTTTTTCTTTTTATACGAAATTATTCTTTAAAAAATATGATTTTACGTATCAATACTCTTGGTACAAGTGCAAGCCCTCCCACTTTGTGGAAAAAACGATGTTGCACGTGCTTTACCACCTTCATGTCACGACATTGACCCCACTCTCTACGTTCAACATGAGACCCCACTCATAATGAACTCTCCCAGTCCCAACTCCCCACCTGGCCGCTTGACTTTTCAACTCCATACCAACTTCGATTCTGTCACGTCCCATTTCAAACCAATTGATGTTGTTTATTTTTAAAAAAATCTCAATTTTATTATTATATTTTTTAAAATTTTAATATAAAATAAAATAAACAATTTAATTTTTTTAAAATTTATTTCATTTTCTCTCACTAAGGGTTCGTTTGGTTGTCAAACTCATTCCAACTCATCTCAACTCATCTCAATTCATCATTACAACTTTTACAAATTCCAATACAAAATATAATAAATAATTCAACTTTTTCAAATTCTAAAACAACTTTAATATTTAAAAATAATATTCTAACAATATTTTATCATCTCAACTCAACTCAACCCAACTCATCCCAACATCCAAACGCACCCTAAATCATTACAATTTTTTTAAATTTTAATATAAAATAAAATAAATAATTCAATTCAACTCATCTTATATCATCTCTAAAAACAAACAAGGTCAAACATTCTATTATTTATTGAAAATAAACTTCAAACATTGCGAATCTTCCATCCGAACTCAAGTTATCTCCCTTTTTTTTCCTGCGAAAACAAATAATAACCCACCTAACCAAACAGTCCACCGAGTATACATGAGTTTCGACTCGCACCATTCCTTCTTAATATTGTGATTCTGTTTAGAAATATAATTAATTTTAAATATTTTTAAATTCTTTTATTATTATTTATAAATTATTCATTACTATTTATAAATTATTCACTATTAATTTACTATTATTTATAGATAATCTGAATTAATATGTGAATAATAATATTTTATAAATTCTATTAAGATATATTAGAGGACATTATTTATAAGTTTTCCTTTCTTCTTTTCTCCCTCTTATCTCGCTAAACTTTAATGTGATAACTCATTATTACAATAATAATAATAATAATAATAATAATAATAAATAAGAAAATAAAACATACAATTTGTATTTTTAAACTCCATCCCACTCATGCTTCTCTCTTTTCAATTTCTACTTTTTTTTAAAACAAAAGGCCATTCGAGGTTCAACCCACAACTTTACCTTCACTTAGATGTTGCATTTGGATATTAAGTTGAGTTAAGTTTTTTATGAATAATAGTGAGTTGAGATAATAGAGTGAATTTTATGAGATCCACCTAAGATGAATTAAAATGTGTTTGGATATTAATATTAATTTAAATGTATATATAGGAAGTTGAAAATGATTATGGATCTCACGTGTAAAGAAGTGTTGAATTGAAAAAGGTTGAGTCCCACGTGTAAAGAAGTTTGAGTTGAGATGAGTTTAGTAATTTGAAAGTTAGGTATTTAGATGTTAGATTTAGCTAAAAATTAGATTGAACCGAGTTGAATTCAGATGAGTTTAACAATTAAATGGGACTCATCATAAAATAGTCATGCTATTTAATGTAGGACTCATTATATTAATAAAAAAAATTAAAAAAAATCACCAACACCTTTTTAATTAAACTTATGCAATAGGCTTCCACACAATCAATGATATATTTGTGTTAAAAGGAGGGGCGCCCACATGGGGCTGACCCCTCCGTTACAATATGTGTAACGCATGGCTTTAAGCCATGCGTTATTTGCTTGTAGCGCATGGCTTAAAGCCATGCACTTTCTTACATTGGTATCAGAGTTTTATAAATTGTTCCCAGTTTGTTTATTTATTTATTTTTCGTATGTGAGAAATCTTGATGCCATTTTTTTTGTAGTCCTCAATTTTTTTTTTAAATCCATAAAAAAAAAATGGGAAGCACTACGAAGGATGGAGCACCAACGCGGTGGTGCTCCCCGCACCACCGCAAGGTGCTGCCGCACCACAGTGGTGCAGCACGCACAAGTGAGATGCTGCGGCACCATCCATCCGTTTGGAGTCAATGATTTCGGCCGGTGGAAGCATCTAACGCGGCTCGTGGTGGACCTAAGCGGCAATTGTGCTGCTGCTGTGAAATGGCTACTGTTCACGTGAACAGTAGCCATCTGAAGGTAGAAGAAGACAAATAACCTTTTGTTTTTTCATGGGCTGGGCCCTTCGGCCCAAATTTTTTTTAAAAAAAACAAAGAGGGGCCTGGGCAAATTCGGCCCTTCTATGTTTTATAAATTAAAAAAAAAAAAAAAAAGGCCTGGGCCATTTTCGGCCCAGCCTTGTTTAAACCTTTTTTTTTTAAACACAAAATAAAAAAGAAGGGGATGAAAATGGCATCTAGAATTCGAACCCAAAACCACCAATTATATAAGGGCAGTGCGCACCACTAGGTTGCGACTTTCCTTTAGTTTAGGTGGGGGTTAAATATACATTTTTTTTATTTAAAAAAAAAAGATATTTTTTTTGCATGATTTAATATATGTTTAGATATATTGTTATATAACATGTGATCTTTTATTTAATGTTTTAGATTAAATGTGATTACATGTGAATATATGGTTATATTCATGCTATTTTTTTTTAATTCCATAATGTTATATTACATGTGTTTTTTATTTAATATTTGAGGTTAAATATCATTACATGTATGAGTGAATTAAACATGTGGATATGTGATTATTTTATCATCTATGAATGTTAGGTTTGGTTGTTTAGACATTAGTCCTTTTTTTTAATGATAAAATAGAAAATTTCCACTAAGTAGTCTTAGTTAGAATTGTCAGTGTAAATGATAGGCTGAAAGAATTGCAGTGACTCCAGTAAGAACTGTAAATGCATTATATAGCCAAAAGACTACGATGGCCCCAGTAAGAACTGTAAATGTATTGTATAGCCAAAAGACTACGGTGGCCCCAGTAAGAACTGTAAATGCACTGATGGAACAAGAAAAATAGACTGTAATGGTCTTAAAAGAACCATCTTTGTAGACTGGCCCAACAGGTCGCTGTAGTCTGGCTATCCTTGTAGACTGGCCCAACAGGTTGTTGTAGTCTGGGTAGCTGTCCTTGTAGACTGGCCCAAAAGGTTACTACGATTTTAGTAGGTTATGTCTTTACATGTGACTAGGTCTAGATGACTACTTAAGATAGTGTGAGTATGGTTGAGATTTATGATGATTAATCCTCCTATATTTGTTTTAAATTTGCGCGGGAATTAGGTTAGAAATTTAATAATTGGATATTGTGGCGCAAGAGATGATTCTGAAGTTTAGCTATTTTTCGATCTTGCGACATATCTAAATTATTCTTTTTCTAACTTGGATGGACGCAGCAGATTTCTTAGGTATGTGTGTGATATCCCTTCTTTGCGTATTATAGTGATATGGCATCCAAGAACATAGTTGTCGATCTAAACAAATGGGAGAAATTGGATGGAGAGAACTACGACATTTGGCATCGCAAGATCCAATATGTCCTAGATGAGCAAGAGGTCTTGAATGCCTTATCTCACTCTCTTACTCTGCCCGGGGAAGGGACCTCGGAACAACACAAGATAGATCGACTAGCCTATACTGAATGAGCTAAGAAAAGTCGGTGCACGCACATAATAATGTTAAGTAGCATGCACAATGATCTTATGTGTGAGTTCAAGATCTGTGACACTGCCCAAAGCATGTGGGATGCTTTGAAGTTGAAGTTTGGTGGAACTTCAAAGACTAGGTTGCGTGGGTTAACCATGAGTTTTGACTCCTAGAAGATGCGCTCTGACCACACGATGAAGCAGCATCTTAGGGGTATGTCGACCATGATCCGCGAACTTAAGTCGACAGAAAACAACCTGACAGATGAACAGCAAGTGCAAGCAGTGTTAAGATCACTACCAAATTCTTAGGAGAATATGAGTCAAAACCTGATGCATAACGAGAATATCAAAAACTTTGATGATGTCTCGTATCACTTAGAATTGGAGGCTGCTAAGCCCAATCATATGGTCTATATGGCTAATTCTGGTTCGCGTAAGGCATCAAGGCCTAAGCGCAAGAAGCCCAAGAATGGAGTAGCTGCTAGACAAATCAAGAAGGTGTCAGGAACTTCCCAGCGCAGCAAAAGGGGCAAGCGCGGGAAGAACAAGTCAAAAGTAGAGTGCTTCAACTGTGGAAAGAATGGCCACTTCGCTCGTGACTGCATTGAGCCGAAGAAGGTACACTCTGACTTTTCTCGCATTGTTTTTGTAACTAGCCATGTGATGGTTGCTCATTCCTATCCTATGTGGATTGTTGATTCAGGAGCGACCGAACACATAGCACGAGACAGAGTCGGATTTGTAGAGTATCGCCGGATTCCAGCAAGGAGCCATGATATCAAGGTGGGAAATGGAGCTAGTGTGGAGGTATTGGGACTTGGTACCTACAAGCTGGACTTGTGGGGTGGCCGCACTCTTTTCCTTCACAATGTGCTATATGCTCTCGAGATCCGACGAAATTTACTTTCCGTAGTTACTCTATTAAAACTTGGTTTTCATATTGTATTTGAAAACAATTATGTTTCCTTTCATTTGGGCCATGTGTTTTATGATAATGCTTTTCTTCAAAACGGTTTTATGATATTAAATTTGAATTATTAAAATATGAATGAGTCTATTGTTTTTCTTTCTACATCTGATAATTTGGATTCATATAAATGGCATGTTAGGCTTGGCCATATAGGGTAAGATAGAATGACTCGGTTAGCTAGAGAAGGCTTGATAGGCAATCTCGCTAAGGTCATCTTGCCCACATGTGAACATTGTCTAATGGAAAAAGCTAAGAAAAAACCGTTTGGAAAAGCCACTAGGGCATCTTTTCCACTGCAATTAGTCTACTCAGACATATGTGGTCCAATGATTGTGAGGGCAAGACATGGAGGTGTCTACTTCATCACATTTATAGATGATTTTTCATGTTACGGTCATGTCTACTTAATCTCCCATAAGTCTGAAGCATTGGAGTGCTTTATGCGATATATAAGGATGGTTGAGAATTAGTTACACAAGAGTTTAAAAACTCTAAGAACTGACCGAGGATGAGAATATCTCTCTGAGCAATTTAAAAGATTATGTAATGAAAAAGGAATCAAGAGACAGTTGACGATGCCGAGTACGCCGCAGCAAAATGGTGTGGTGGAAAGGAGAAATCGAATACTGCTTGAGATGGTTAGGTCAATGATGGCGCAAGCAAACCTTCCAATTTATTTTTGGAGGGATGTACTTTTGACTGCTGCCTACATTCTTAACCGAGTGCCCTCCAAATCAGTAACTTCCACCCATATGAACTATGGACCGACGAGAAACCCAATTTGAGTAACTTGCGGCCATGGAGTTCAACGGATTTTGTTCACGATCTTTCTCATAAGTATAGGAAGTTAGGCCCTAGAAGGAAGAAGTGTATCTTTATAAGGTACTCAGAATACTCTAAAGAGTATGTATTAATAGGTGAACAATCTGATGGAAGTGAGATTGAGATTGAGTCACGAGATGTGGATTTCATTGAAAATGAGTTTCCAAGTAGATGTGAGGTTGATAGGAGTTTAGAACTTCATGAGATTGTGGAACAAGAGGAAAGTGCTCCAAGGAATTTAGTTGAGAATGAGGAAGTAATTCTTCAAACTCCTACAAATTATAAAAAAGATTTAAATCCGAGTGGGAGCACACCACTTGTCACTCAATCACAACAACCTCAATCGCGAAGAAGCACACGTGAAAGTATTCCCCGTCGTCGTTTTGAGATTGAAGGGGAAGCTTTTATGGTAGCTCCGCATGATGATGAGCCTAGGATAATTCATGAGGCTCTCTCATCTTCTACTAAAGATGAGTGGATGAAAGCTCTCAATGATGAGATTGAGTCTATGAAGACTAACCAGGTCTGGGATCTGGTTGATTTACCGACAGGGCGTAAGACTATTGGGAACAAATGGGTTCTTAAGGTTAAACGCAAGTCGGATAGATCAATAGATAAGTACAAAACTCGTTTAGTGGCGAAAGGATATACCCAACAGGAGGGTATAGACTATGAGAAAACATTTTCACCAGTGGTGAGGTTTGCCTCAATTATTTCTGATTCTAGCTATAGTAGCATACATGGATTTGGAACTCTACCAGATGGATGTTAAGACAGCATTTCTCAATGGAGAACTAGATGAGGAGATCTATATGGATCAACCAATGGGTTTTGTGATCAAAGGTCAAGAGCGCAAAGTGTGCAAGCTCAAAGGATCTATATATGACCTAAAACAATCATCTAGACAATGGTACCTCAGATTCCATTGAGCCATTCTCTTGAATGGGTTTACGATGATCACAGAGGACCATTGTGTTTATGTCAAAAGGTCCAAGAAAAGTTTCATTATGTTGTCATTGTATGTTGATGACATACTACTAGCTGGAAATGACAAAGGGTTGATAGTCACCACAAAAGAGTGGTTATCCTTCAATTTTGAGATGAAGGATATAGGTGAGGCAGAATACATTCTGGGAGTTAAGATCTACAGAGATCGCTTAAAGAGACTTTTGTGTTTGTCTCAACAGACTTACATACAGAAAGTTCTCGAGCGCTTCCGAATGAGTGGATATAAACCCATTGACACCCTTATTGCAAGAAGCGAGAACTTGTATAAAGAGTTGTGTCCTAAGACTCAAAGAGAAAAGGAAAAAATGGCCTGTGTCCCTTATGCTAATGTTGTGGGTAGTCTGATGTACGCAATTATGTGTACTCGGCCTGACATATGCTATGCAGTTGGCTTAGTGAGTAAATTTCAATCTAATCCCGGATTGGCTCACTAGAAAGCAGTCAAGAGGATTATGCGATATCTCAAAGGAACTGTAGACTATGTGTTGTGCTATTAAGGTTCATATTTGCAGCTAAGAGGTTACAGTGATGTTGACTGGGGCAGTGACCTAGATGAGCGCAAATCAACCACTGGGTATGTCTTTCTGCTCAACAATAGCGCCATTACATGGAGCAGTAAGAAACAACCTTGGATAGCCTTATCCACCATGGAGGTGGAATACATAGCTTGTTCAGCAGCAGTTCAAGAAGCTATTTGGTTACGGAGGTTCCTCAAGCATTTAGACATTGACATGGATACTTCAGATCTGGTGACGGTATTCTACGATAGCATGGCAGCTCTGGCATATGCTAAGGACTCAAAATATCATGGAAGAACCAAACACATAGATATTAGATATCACTACATCAGAGACATGGTAGCGCAAAAAGAAGTGGTTCTGAAACATCTTTCTACGAGTCGCATGGTTGCTGATCCCTTAATGAAACCTATAGCAAGAGATGTCTTTGAGGCTCATGTTAGGAATCTAGAACTGCGTAGATTATAAATGTAATTTGTATTACAAATGACATTGAGATGTAACATTTCCTTTGTGATATTAATACAATATGATTCAGTTCTTATCTTTATCGTATTATTTTTTTAATACACACACACAAGATATGTCAACAGGTTTAGATCGGCTCACTCACACGAGCAATCACCTCTGGCGCTTGAGTAGCGAGTAGAGATGAGACATTGTGTCTCTAGGTACTTGTCCAAAGTGATAAGTTGGTTGATACAAAGTATGTCGCCTTAGTGGGAGCTAAGATGAGGTCCATTGAATGGACTATGCATGGGTTACCCCACCATCCATGTAGCTTGTAGTTAGCCAGATGCGAGATTCTTTTTGACGCCTCGAAGGTGTGCAAATAAAGGAACTCGGGTTAGACACTTAAGGAGCGACTAGACCAAGATCTGTACGGTGATGATATAGACATATGCTTTTTGAGAAAGAGAAATCCACCGTAGCATGTGTTTCATACTACATGTGCTTATTCGACCTTATGAGTAAGTGAGTAAAAGGTTCCCCTCTTTCTCACTGTGTGAGTCTCATTTTATTAAGTGTCATTTACCTTTGACTGTGTCAAGAGATGGAGGTTGTGATGTCTGCTACTTTAGCATGCTATCTATGGCCATGATTGATACGGTCTAAATAGGCATCGCTGGGAAAGCGATTCGACCAAAATTGAGTGATATGAGTGCAAAGGGAAGACTCTACGATATCGTATATTCGATAGTGTTTGCTGACGTCAAACTATGATGCTACATCTTGGTAGCGACTAAGTTGTGAACACATTGAAATGATTTGAAGGTAGTCAAGCATTGTTCTGAGTTTTTTTAACTCAAGAGGGTTCAAAAATGCTTGATCTTGATGCGATCGAATGAGTCTAGGACATGACCAGACACTTTAGGGATGTTACTATACTGGTCTTCTTTGGGAAAGATTTGGTATATGTACTCCCACCTTTCTACAGATGTGCTTGGTGGTCGCACGGCCTATTTACTTGTATGAACAAGATTGAGAACATTAGAGAGATGCAGACTTGGGGTTATGCCCACTGTGTGCGAGTGGGAGATGTTAGAAGGAGGGGCGCCCACGTGGGGCTGACCCCTCCGTTACAATATGTGTAACGCATGGCTTTAAGCCATGCGTTATTTGCTTGTAACGCATGGCTTAAAGCCATGCGTTACAGCAATTTAAAGGCTGGCCTTTAAGGCCAGCCATGTGTAGGAAGACTATAAATAGTCCCCCTATAATTGTTTTTTTAGTTTTCATCTGAAAATACACAAAAACTCTCTCTCTTTTTGTTCTCTCTTGAAAGAGTATTTAGGTTGTGGGTTTGTTAAGTGATACTCTAGTTTTATACTACGTAGTACACTTCACCACTAAGAAGAAACGCTTGTGAATTGTCAATCTGGAGAAACTTGTAGAACAATTTTATAAGCTGAGCTTGAAGTAATTTTTTCCGCTATACTTTCTTACAATTTGTTACATTGATAACCCGTATTACAAATAGATTTATTTATTACAAATAGAGAACATAATAATTGAATTACAAGTCAACCAATCTCAATCAGTACTATTATGCATCATCTATAGTTTTCCAATTTTTGTAAGTATGAATGCTGTTGGGTAAAAGCGTTCGCTGAGGGCGAGGAAATGTCAATAGGCAACTAAAGCATGTATACAAGAAGTCTACGCCAAACATCAATGCAAGGATGGGTCAAGACTCAAAACTAGATAAAACACACCGTTTAGCGAAACTATGTGATAGCGTGGAGAGTTGCCGTGGCTGACAAAGCATTTTACCCGATAGGTCAACTTATCTCGTGAAAGATTCACAAGAATGAAATAGGTGCCTTAAAAATACTTTCCCAGAAGGATATCGTTGTTTTCAATATCGTGTTCAAGGAGTGTCGTTCCTTCGTCTTTTGTTCCTCAAACTCTATAAATATATTTTTATGTACACGCTGCATCTTAGAGATTCTTATTTTTTCCAATGATCACTTAATTAGAGATTTTCCTTGCTGAAATCACCCAAGATTATTTTGCGAATAGCTATCATAGACGTTACAGGCTAGCATTACATAGAATGTCTTAACAGGTGCTATCATATCTCTTATAAATTTGGAATTCTACGCTGTCTATCTATCTGTACGAATATTTATATATCTTATTATTATGTCGAAATAATACCGATATGATTTTAGGAAGAATAACTCTAAGGAACGGTCTGAGTGCATTAGCCTCAGGGTAAACCTGACGTTGGCTTTAAAAATGTCAGGTTTTAAGTAAAAAAGAACGTCCTTATTGGAGAGGCTTTTTCGAAAGAAAGAGTACAAGATTTTGTTTTGGTACAACGAGGCAATTCTATGCCTTTTTATGATAAAGTTGAACAATAAGATTTTGTTATTGCGTTAACTTATGCAATTGACACTGTTAGATAACTCACATTGAGTTCTTTATAAATTTCTCTAAAATTTAGCTAAAAAAATACACTTTTTAAATTTTTTTTTAAAATTTTATTCATCTTTCAAAAATCTCCTACATCTCATTCCCTATCATTTCTCTATTCTATTAAAATAATATTTGTTTATTACTTTTTTATCTCACTTCCATTTACAAAATTAACTATCTACTATTTTATATTTTTCTTATATCTTGAATTATTACTCTCTAGCAAATATTTTAAACAAAAATCTAAATTATTTTTTTGCGGATATGATAATATTTTTAATTTTTTTTTTACATTTTCATAATTATTTAAATTATTTTTAAAATTATTACTTAAAACTATAATAAATATGAGTATGAGAGAAAGTATAAATAATTAGAAATTTTTTTTTATTTGTTAGAATATAATATTTATAAAAAATGACTTAAGAATAAATAGTTATAGTTCTTCATATTTAGGGAGTTACTCTTCATATCTCAAAATTTTTTCGAAGATGAAGAGGGGTTTCTATAAAATAAAATAAAATAAAAAATTTTTCAAAAATTTAGAGAATTAAAAAGTTGAGACATCCGGATGGATGCTGTTATTGATGACACGGCCTGTTTTATTTTAAAGTCATTAGGTGGGATTTGGATAATAAAATGTGACGAGATGATTTTAAATAAAAATTAAAAGTTAAATAAAATATTATTAAAATATTTTATTAATATTATTTTTATTTTTAAATTTAAAAAAAATAAATTATTTATTATATTTTATATAAAAATTTGTGATAATTATAATAATAAAATAAAATAAAATGAGATAAATTTAAATAATTTTAATATCCAAACTGAGCATTAATGTCAACCGTTTTGCAAGAGAGACTGATTCATTTATTACACAGTGGGTGGTGCTACTCCCACTTGGAGCTCTCGTCGGGGTTACTGTTAGTTGTTTTTTGATTTTTTTAGTTTTTTTTTATATGTATTTTTTTAATATTTTTAAATATATTTTTACAAAAAATTAAAAAATTATTAAAAAATATTTACTTAATTATTAAATAAAAAAAATAATAATAAAAAAATCTCAGTAATAACTTCCAACGTGAAGAACTAGCGGGAATAGTAATATTTTTCTGATAGGGGTAATGTTGCATTCCGAGGGCGTTTCGGTCAGTCGAACAGCGACGGCATTGGAATTTTTCGAATTTTCGTAGTGAAATCGATGGCATCCAGAGGAACCCTGCACATCCTCCCAAGTCTACAAAAATTAAAATCAATGTACTGACTAGTTCTAGTGCATCGACAAAAGCATCAAACTGTCCCCCACTACATTGAATGCTCTCTCTTGTTATTGATATTAAGGCTGTGTCGATCCTAAATCATAAAATTATTATATTATAAAATATATTTAATATATTATATAAAATTATGTTAATTTATATATTATTTTTATTATAAATTTATTTTTATTTAAATTCTTTACAATTGTATCACTTCTCTCTAATTAGAGTAATACTAGTCGTCCAGCTCTAACATCTCGATTATGTATCCCGCTTGACATGACAAAATACATTCTGACAAATATTCATTTTAAAATAAAAGAAAACAAAAGCCAACGTCCCTCTTCTCCCTCCCGCTCGCTACTGCTCTCCTACGCCCACGCTGTTTGGCCTCTTCAAATCGCCCACGCCGTTCGGCCTCTTCAAACCGACCTCATCTTCCCTCCCTCTATCTCAGACCTCATCTCCGACCTCCATCAAGAGTATACAGTTTTTTTTTTCTTTCCTTCCTTCCCAGACCAGACCCTCCAGTCTGGCCTCTCCTTGCGGGGCATTTCGTCGTCTCCAGCCCCACGATTTTGAGACCCACTAGTTCGTGGTCCCCTCTCGGCCATCTCTCAGACAGATCCAAGGTCTGCAATTTTTTTTTCTTGCCCAGTCGATTTCCCCTGCACTCCCCGAACGTGAATTTCCCTTTCTTTTTTTGTGGTTTGTGTGGTATTTTTTTTTTTTGATTGGCTGAGTTATGTTGCAGTAGCATGTTATGATCCTTATTTATTGTACTAAAGAAGTGAATGAAAATGAAATGATGGAGAAATTTATAAAATAAGGGAATGTAGTTTACATGTTTGTGAAAATGCCTGTGAAAACCGAAAATGGAAATCTCATGCCAAATTCAATGTGTTGCATTCTATATTTCACTTCAAAATTAAGAATAGAACATAAAAAGGAATAGTTAACGGCAAAATTTAAGAAGGTAAATTATGCTAGTAGATATTTAAAAATAAATTTGAACACAAGCACCAAGATTCCCTCGTGATGTTATTTTTATAAAGTTTTATTTTAATATCCTTGTTTCACATGTTTTATATTTGCAGATAATTTGAACGCTGCAATGGATGTCGACATAGAATTTTCAAATAATGAGTGTGATAAGGTAGAAATTGATAAGAAAATTGGAGGTGATGAAATTATTGAAGAACTTACGGTTGGAATGCAATTCTCATCTGTAGAAGAAATGCATGCTTATTATATGAAGTATGGTAAGAAAAAGGGGTTTGGGGTATCCAAAAGGAATATTAAATAGGAAGACGATGGGATAGTAAGATGGTTTCGCTTGGCATGCGCACGAGGAGGCACATCGAAGAGTACGGTTGTCAATGTTATGAAACCAAGACAAACAATAAATATGGGATGTAAGGTTAGGATTAATGCAGTATTAAATGTTGAAGGTGGATATACTATATCTAAGGTGATATTGGATCACACCCACGCCTGTAGTCCGGGGAAGGTAAGACATTTCAGATGCTTTAAAAAGGTTGATACTTGTGTCGCTAAGATGCTTGAAATAAATGACGAGGCAGGAATAAGGTTGTCCAAAAATTTTAAGTCTGTGGTTGTTGAGGCAGGGGGTTATGAGAATGTAACATTCGGGAAGAAGGAGTGTTGAAACTACATTGACGAATCACGACGACTTCGCCTCGGGGTTGGAGGTGGTGTAGCTCTATATAACTATTTCAAAGATATGCAAAAAAGAAATCCAGAATTTTATTATAAGATTGACGTTGACAATGAGATGCGGTTAAAGAATGTGTTTTGGGTAGACGCTCGTTGTAGAGTTGTGTATGAATCATTCAGGGATGTGATTACATTTGATACAACATATCTGACTAATACGTATAAAATGTCTTTTGCACCGTTTGAGGGTGTGAATCACCATAGGCAGTCAATCCTACTCGGGTGCGGATTGATATCCAGTGAAGACGCAGATACATTTGAGTGGTTATTTCAGTCATGGTTGCAATGTATGAATAACCAACCGCCAAATGCAATCATCACATACCAAGACAAGGCCATGAAAATTGCAATCTCGAGGGTGTTTCCAACTTTTAGACATCGATTCTGCTTGTGGTATATAATGAAAAAGCTTCCAGAGAAATTTGGCTCACATTGTCGATACGGAAAAATCAAGAGTACCATTCATAGGTGCATATATGACTCTTTCAGTCAGCATGAGTTTGATGAACATTGGTGCCGTATGCTTGATACATATGATTTGCATGATAATGCATGGTTAGTATCATTGTATAGTGATCGACATTATTGGGTGCCGGCCTATGTTAGAGACACATTCTAGGCAGGAATGTCAACCACACAGCGAAGTGAAGGAATGAATGCATTTTTTGACGACTACGTTCACTCTAGAACTACTCTGAAGTAATTTGTTGACCAGTATGATTCGACCCTTAAGAGGAAGGTAGATAATGAAGCAATTGCTAACTTCAAGTCATTTAACATGGACATTCCTTGCATCAGTCGCTATCCTCTTGAGAAGCAATTTTAAAGTGTATATACTCTTGCTAAATTCAAAGAGGTACAAGAGGAATTGCGAGGATTTCTATATTTGACTACTAAGGAGATGGGGTGTGAGGATGGTAGATATACGTTTGTTGTTGTGGATGAGGTTCAAGTTGGTAATGACTTATTAAAACGTGTAACCTTTAACGTAGAAGTTGATCAAGATCCCCTTGATGTGAAATGCAGTTGTAAGTTATTTGAGTTTCGGGATATTTTGTGTAGACATACTCTCCGTGTCTTAACTCAGATGGGCCAATATACAATACCTTCAAAATACATCTTAGATCGATGGAGGAAAAATATTAAGCAAAAATACACATTCGTGAAAAGTAGTTATGACACTACTAGCATCGACGATTCACGAAGGTACGATAGGATCCAAAATTCCTTCTATGAACTGTGTTCCAATGCTTCAAAGGCTGATAGCAGTTGTGTTAAATTGATTAGTCAGATAGAGTAGTTGAAGACACAGTACCCTGGTATCTCTGATCATGATACTAGCAACACAGTTGATACAACTCTTTCGACGGAGGCTTCGACCCCTAGAGTTCTTAGTCCTTTAGTAGTTCGGAATAAGGGAAGACTATCATCTAAGAGAAAAGTGCACCTTGCTGAGAAAAGTATTAAGAAAGCCAGTACGAAAAGGCGATTGCACAACAGCCAAGCTGAGGTTCATTTTTATTAATTTTGTATACTAAGTTTATGATTTCACTTGGTCTTGAATGTTTTGTTATTTTTTATTTAATTTATTTTTAAATTATAATTTTAACACTAGGATCAATAAAGTCAAGTTTGGACACATGTCAAAATTTTTTGCAACTCCTTCGACTGCGCATCAATCACAGGTAATGTAAAATTAAAATATTTTCATAATATTTTTTGTGATTACGTTGCCACTGACAATATTTTTTTATGCCCCTATAGGACAACATTACGGAGGCTTTCCATGAGGACTTCAGTGCTTTTTGATTGCTAGAGGCGAGTGCACAAATTTGTACTTGGGATTTTATATTGTAATCTTGGGATATTATTGAACCTGTTTTTGTATTGCCGTGTTTAGATCATTAATTGTAATCTTGGGATTATATTGAACCTGTTTTTGTAATCTTCATTTTTATAACTCTTTGTTGATGCAATATCATAATGAACATACGCTATTAATTGGATTTAGATTGGGATTACCCAGTACTACACAACCACACAAGATTACATAAAATTATATTAACTTCAAAGATTACGTATTATCTTAAAATTTCCTAAAAAACAGGCCTAAACAAAGTATCCATGACATTGAAATTACTAAAACTACAATGACTCGCTCAACATTTTTCTTGCGCCTCTCAAGAGACTAATCTTACAATTAGCACTAATGTTTTAACGACTGATGCTGAAATCTCCAAAACATTTTAAACAATAAGGAATATATACACATTGGTAGATTCCCTTTTTTTTTTTTTTTTTGCTTTTGTACAGCAAATGTACTTATATTTCAAGTATAATAAATTCATTTGAGATGTGTTTCAGAGTTCCAATGAAATGGTTTGGTGCCTCGAGGTGTGACTGAGCTTGAAGACGAGTGAGCCGAAAAACTTTGAGAAGCATCTATACTTTCAGGCTGTTGGTTGTATCTCATCAACTCCAGAATATAAGCATCATCATGCAATGAGCAAGGTGTAATGTCAAACAAAAACAATGTAACAAGTCTGAGATTCATGGCTATCAAGTTCTCTTCCCTGTAAGGAAAATCAATGGTGTACCTATTGAAGTCAAAGTGAACCAATTGCATGTCTTCAGAAATCTCTACACAACATTAGCATGAGGGCTTGTCTGAAAAGAGAGAGAGGTTAAAGTCAGGCCATGCACCACCCACATCAATAGAAACTGTAGAGATCAATTCCTATAACCTAACATTTATATCTGTACATTTCCAAAATCAATAGCTTGACTTCTACATGCATTTGATTAATAACAACGAAATATATTTTTTCAAAAAGAAAAGAGAGAGTAAAATTGATTTGTAGTTTTAAGGGGAATGAAACTTTCTAGAATCTTCAACAATTTTGCAAGAGGGGAAAAGAACAGGGACTCATCTTTATTATTTAAGTCAAAATCAATATGCCTCACTAATTTGTGGTTCATCCTAATCCATAAACAAAATTACACTAGTTGACGGTATAATTAGCATGATTACATTAAGGAAGCTTCAAACACATTGAATTTGGTATGAGATTTCCATTTTCGGTTTTTACAGGCATTTTCACAAACATGTAAACTGCATTTCCTTATTTCACAAAATTTTCCATCATTTCATTTCCATTCACTTCCTTAGTACAATAAATAAGGATTGTAACATGCTACTGCAACATAACTTAGCCAATCAAAAAAAAAAAAAAATACCACACAAACCACAAAAAAATGAAAGGGAAATTCACGTTCGGGGAGTGTAGGGGAAATCGACTGGGCAAGAAAAAAAAATTGCAAACCTTGGATCCGTCGGAGAGATGGCCGAGAGGGGACCACGAACTGGTGGTTCTCGAAATCGTGGGGCTGGGGACGATGAAATGCCCCGTAAGGGGAGGCCAAATTGGATGGGTTTGGTCTGGAAAAAACTGTATACTCTTGATGGAGGTCGGAGATGAGGTCTGAGATGGAGGGAGGGAAGATGAGGTCGGTTTGAAGAGGCCAAACGGCGTGGGCGATTTGAAGAGGCCGAATGGCGTGGGCATGGGAGAGCAGTAGCGTGAGCGGGAGGGAGAAGAGGGACGTTGGCTTCTGTTTTCTTTTGTTTTAAAATAAATATTTGTCAGAATGTGTTTTGCCATGTCGAGCGGGATACATAATCGGGATGTTAGAGCTGGACGACTAGCATTACTCCTCTAATTAATAAGTTGACAAGCTTTTGGTTATGGGTAAAGTTATCATAAAGATTGGGAAAAATAACCCTAATAATTTTCCAAAGTTCTCCACCTATACATCGTAGTGGATCTTGGTGATGAGCTACCACCACTCATATCTCAAGAGGATAATCATGTATATATATATTTATATATTAGCTAGGAATTAGGTTTTTCCATGTGCAGTTGGACGGGTGCGCTGGTACTTTTTGACGAATATGAACATGCTCAGGTAATAAAATAAAGTTGAACTTTATAAATGGCTAGGGAGATAATAACAAAACTGTACTAGCTTGCTTTTAGATTTTTTAGTATGGAAAATGCTACAAAATTGATAGTTAAGAAAATGATTATAAGTAAATTGATATTTTTTTATTTTTTTATTTTTTAAAAATATTTAAAATATGATTGAAAGAAAAACAAAAATAAATAAAAACTTATATTTACACTTATCTGCAATAATGCAGTCCCCTGGCATTATCCTTTTAGAATAGTCTGCCTTGGATCATTGATAGTCGACATAGCCGTCAGTAGTAGACTAGTAGTACATGGACTTTGAAATAGCCAATCTACTTTAATTTCCGTGGGGTATATCTCTCAAGGGTGACTTGGACGTACGGGCCAATGGATCGATGTAAGAATAAATGTGAAGAACCAACTATGATGAGTACTATTCCCTTGGATGAGTTCGAGATAACAGTGGAATTAAAGTTAACGAACAAGATAATGAGTTTGGCTCTCTTCTCTTTAATAATGTATCACCCTTAGAGATCAGATGCATGCATGGTCTCTTAATAGACTGTGAATAGTAGGAAAATATTTTAGAATAGTAAAATATTTTCTAATATCTATGAATAATAGTAAAATAATTTATAAATAGTAATAAAATAATAGTAAACAAGTAATAAATAATTTATAGATAATAGTAAAATAATTTGAGAATATCTGAGAACAGTTATGGCCTCAAACATATCCTAACTTAATCTTACAAGAAAGTGAAGAGTTTTAGCCCTGGATTGCCATACTATGGGACTCTAAAGTGTTGGTAGGTATTTTTTTATGCCAATGCTTTGTATGCTCATACATGCATACGCATATATACATACACATATATATATATATTATATTTATATACTTTTGTATTTGTCAAGAAAGATTATATTTGTAAGTTGATAGGTTGGACACAACATCTTTCCATATTAATAATATAACAGATATATACTCCACAACAACTTATAAGAGAAGGGCTCATTTATTAAACTATTTCTAGTGTTTCCATATCACCACTAAGCATAGGTGTCACTTAAACCTATTTAAAATTGAGTTTATATACCATTGGCTGTGTAAGGGGATCCCCCCAAGGCCCAGGAGGTCCAACAAAGTCCAGCCCGAGAAAAAGTCAAGAATCCGACCCACTTGGAGGGATGGTGTAACAAGAGATGAGACTCGTCAACCTGAGGTCCCTTAGATAGTATCCAATCATTGAGTGTCCGCCCACAGAGCAGACATGACATACGGAGGATCGTTGATCTATTGACAGAGAAATTATGAACGGACCAGGGAAAAAACAGACAAAGAGAAGAAGGTTGGAGAACCACGCCGCATTAATGACTCTGCTATCCGGACGACACCCCACATTAATGAGGTCGTCGGAGAGCCATACCGCGTTTAAAGACTTTGACAAATTGAACAGTATGAGGAGCCCGGACCTCATAGTAACAGGCATAATCTGCTCTGCGAACTGGTAATATAAATAGCTGATCTCAAGTGCGAGGAAACTTTTTCTAATTCCTAAACTTTCTTACTTATTTATTACACTTGAAGAACAATTATTGATTTTGGCATTGGAGGCTTCCCGGCCCTTAGGTCGTCCTCTCAAAACCGCATACATTATTCTATCTGTAGGGCCCGTTGCAAAAACTTGAGTTGTTGAAACTTGATTTATAGGTGTGCGAAATACGACATCAATAATAGCACCGTCTGTGGGATCGTAATATATCTTGTGTGTTCTTCTCATATTTGCAACAACCTGTTTCGAACAACTCGAGAGAAACAAGAGGAACGCCATGAAAGCAAAGCTAAAAGCCATAAAAAAAATAGGTGACAAAACTGACGAGATAGAAACACTCTGAAAAGAAAATGCAGAACTCAACAAAACATTCTTTGTAGCTCACGTATTACACATTGCCATCTGTACAATTCTGTTAGCATAAGAATATTCTTTCATATTCTGTATAAAAGGAGGCACGCCGTCTGTGTAAAGATCACGGAAGATAATACAAAGATTACCTTCAGCAATGAACGATAACTTTTTCCCATGTGTATGGAAAGTAAAATATTTTCCGAATCATCTCGCTTACCCCGGCGGGCCCTTATATATATATATATATATATATATATATATATATATATATATATAATATTTATAGAGCATTCACGAACTCCATGGCACTTTCACACGTACGGGGGGATGAAGATGAGTTTGAGAATGAAGCAATATTCAGCAGCCACTCCATATCTCGTTCTCTGCTTCTGCTGCTCCTTATTCTTCTTCTCGTTTCAGATTTCAAGCGCTCAGAATGCTACTACCGACCCATCTGAAGGTTCTCTCTCTCTCTCTCTCTCTCTCTCTCTCTCTCATGTGGGTATGACGTTGGATGCAAGTAGAACTAAGAGGGGGTGAACCAATATCCTACCTTTCTCGTTAACGCTCTAGAATCAGTAATTAGATGCTTATTATTGTTTGTTTACACTCCAGAATTCATGATTTACAGCAAAGGTTTCTCTGCTTGGAGTTGTTAACATCTTGATGGTCATCATCGTACATGCTTTAATTAGATCGATTATATATGGAGAGCTATAAACTTTTCAAACATGTATCTTTTTTAGTGGCTGACTTATTTCACATGTCTTTGTTCTTTTGTAAAATCTCCGACAAATTTCTAAGTAAACGAATGGTAAAAACAATCTAGAGGTGATGATAAAGAAGATGTATAAATTGCATGCTTGAGGGGTGGTTTTCCGGTGTGCCAGAACTGACAAGAGATCCCTCTATAATCCCCAAAGGGGACGAAGTACATTGTTGTATACACCTCATGAACACTAATACTAAGTACAAGTCTAGAACGTGTAAACGCAGACTTTTTATATAAAATTAAATCTTACTAACTTGAAAAAGTAATTTTTTTTTTTAAAGTAATGATACGTTTACAATATTTTTTTATAACTTTTTATTCAACCTTGTTTTAAAACGTTGATAGTTATGTAAAGTGATGTTATTTTTATAATTTATTTTACAAAAATACCCTTAATTTAAAATATAGTTGCATAAAAAGTTGTAAAAATGATTGTATGTTAATCATTTTTTATTTTTTTTACACTTTTATAATATAGTTGACAAGAGATCCCTCTATAATCCCCAAAGGAGACGGAGTACGTTGTTGTATAGACTCCATGTATACGTAGTACTAATATTAACTAACTTACTATTTATTATTTTTTATTATTATTTAATATTCTATTATTACTTTTTTATTAATATGAATAATTATCAACACTTCTGAGTGCTTCTCACTAAGAAAACAACGTACACTTCTCAAAACGTGTACATGTAGACTTTTTATAAATAAGTGAATCAACTAGAAAAGTAATTTCTTTTTGTAATAATCCGTTTACAACCCTGTTTATAACATTTTATACAACCTTATTTTAAAACTAGTGTATTTATGTTAAATGATGTTACTTTTATAAGTTATTTTATAAAAATATCCCTAATTTAAAATATAATTGTATAAAAGGTTGTAAAAATGATTATATATCTTTCATTTTTTATTTTCTTACACTTTTTATGATGAGGTCTATTTTTTTTTTATAAATGAATTGTACCATACTTATATACATAATTACTCATGTATATATGATGTGATATAATATATAGTAGAAGTAATGCATCTAGATAGGTTTTAAATACAATCAAAATATAAGTTCATTAGCTTTACATGATTCTAGTGTTAAAAAGTAAGTTAATTCATGTACTTAGCTTCTAAGGTATTTGGATTGCAATTAAAAGCCTTTAGTTTTGTGTATGGATAGTGTTTTCTAAAGCAATTTTTGTTAATTTTGGAATGATGCGAGACAGCCAAGGCATTGAACTCAATATTCCAACAATGGGATGCGCAAGCTGTATCATTATGGAACATAAGCGGAGAGCTATGTACCGGATCTGCCCTCGATGAAACGCTATTTGAAAATGGTGATAATAACCCAGCCATCCTTTGCGATTGTAGTTATGACAGTGGCTCAACTTGCCACATCACTCAACTGTACGTCTCTATCTCTCTTCTAATGACAAAGGAGCTAGATTGATTATGATAAATAAATTAGTAGATTTATCAACTAAATTGATCATGCATAATACATTGGATGTGAAAAGTTGGTCTCAAAATTCTAACCCCAACTCATACATATCTAGTTCAGTCAATCCTAGATTAACATGATCTAGTTTATAATATTATTTGTAAATTACATCTAGTAAAGTTTTTGTGCTATTACTAAATATAATTTGTGATATGTTTGTGAAAATACTGTAATTAAAGCTGAATCCTCCTATCTTTAACTTCTGAACTTAGCCAGCCGATACAAGATATATAATAAACAAGCTAAAATACTAAAAAACGAAAAAAAAAACCTGAAACTTTAAAAAAAAAAAATAATAACAAATAAAAAGGCAGTACGGCCTACGGGTAGTACAAGAAGGTACTTAACAATGTCAACACTACACTGTCTCGGATCGGAAGACAACGATGTTCTGTGCGTGTAAAATAAACTGGCATTACCCAGAAACCTTGAACCGAAACAACTGCACGCAAACGATAGGGAAAATGGAAGGAAAAAGTCTATTATTCTAATTTGGATAGAATTATAGTTGAGATGAATTGAGATAAAAATTAAAAATTAAATAAAATATTATTTTATAATATTAAAATTAAATTATTTATTATATTTTATATAAAAATTTAAAAAAATTATAATTATTAAATGAAATGAATCGAGAATCGAGAGATTTTTAAATCCAAACCGACCGTTAGGATTGATTCATTGAACAGGCACTGCCAACTTAGCGCAGTATCTTTTACGTCTGCTCCAGAGTCAAGACCAAACTAGCGCTTTGAGATTTCCTCAACTATCTTCAGCGCCCAATCCATATCAAGAAATGGATTTACTTCCGTTGTAATGCAGGCTAGAATGTGTTGGTTTGATAAATATGCTAGATGTACGTCTAACATTGTAGTTTTCAGTATAACATTTGCAGGTACGGTTTTCGAAACATCTCCATTACTTATTGCATACTAACCGTTTGTTTGTTTTTTCCAGGAGAGTTTATGCTCTGGACAAAATTGGACTAGTTCCAGAAGATATTCTGGCTTTGAAATATCTGACCTTTTTGTATGGATTACTCAGTACCCTTTATTTTCTGAAAATTAACTTCATCTTTTTATATTTCTTAACTACACATTATCTTTTCATGATACAAGGACTAGAGCCGGTGATAATTATTGTTTCTTCTTTGGAATTTTAGGAAGATTGATCAAAATTTCTTCACGGGTACCTTGCCAGCATTTATTGGAAATTTATCTAAATTGCAGAGTCTGTAAGTACAGCAAAAAACTCTCACTTGTATTTGGAAGTTTTCTGTGCTTGATAATTGAATTATGTTCATAAAAAATTACTAATTTAGTTTATGGGTTGCTGCTTAATCACGCAGCAAGTCATCACATTAATATAGTTATTATATCTTTCTCATAACTTTTAGGTAGAGATTAAGCTCGCTGGATTTTAAATTGGCCTTCATCAGTAGATGGCTGTTTCTTCAGTGGAAACATTTACTTACAAAAAGAAAATTTCTATTTAGTTACAAAGAGACTAGAGAAAACAGTAAGGTAACTGAAGAAATGATCAAAATGAAACAATGTAGCTGTAAAAGCCATCACTGAGATTACCCAATAATTTTGGCATTAACTATCATATACAGGATGCGGTTGCATCTTTTGAGTCTATTTGATTTATATATTATGTTTCTTCTTATATATCTAAAGTAGTAAATAAAAATGATGAAAGGATTGCTGAGTTTTTCTTTCTTCATTTTTCTCTTTTCCCTCTCTCTCCCTTTGGCTGGATTGAGGTTTGTTGGGATTTTTCTCTAAACTTATACCCAGTTGTCCACTTGAGAAGCTGAAGTGGGATTTCTTATGGGGAGGAGTTAGCAATGAGTTCAAGTTCCACCTAGTCAAGTGGTCAAAGGTCTGCATCCCTAGCTTTGTCAAGCAGTTCTGAGGATCAGAAGTTTGCTTTTACTCAATAAAGCTTCGCTAGGGAAATGGTTAGTGTTATGCTACAGCGAGGTACACTTTGTGGCACTTGGTGGTTGATGCAAAATATGGTAGCATGTGGAGTATATGGTGTTCATATATATATATATATATATTTGGTGGGCCTTATGGGGTTGGTCTGTGGAAAAACATTAGGAGAGGGTGGGGGAACGTCTTTTGTTTTGTTAGATATCCAAAGGGTGATTGTTCTAAAAGCAAATTTTGGTTAGGGACCATCCTTTGAAGACCATCTTCCCTTAAGGCCTCGTTTGGATGTTGAGATGAGATGAGAAATTTGTGAATAATAGTGAAATAGTTTGTGAATAGCAATGAAATGGTTTGAGTTAAGATGGTTTATAGGGTTTTGGATAAAGAGAGAAAAAGTTGAATAAAAATATTATAAAGTTAAAAGATTGTTAGAATAAAATTTTTTATTATTATTTTTATTTTGGGATTTGAAAAAGTTGAATTGTTTTTTGTGTTTTGTTTGAAAATTTGTGGAAAGTTGTAATGATTAGGTAACTATTAGATGGAAATGTTGAAGATTTGAAATTGAAAAGTGTTTGTATTTGTGGTATTTGGATGTTGAGAAGAGATAGGATGAGATGAGATGAGATGAGACCATCTTGAAATCCAAACGGGGTTTGATTGTTCGGTCTATCCCAATTATTGCGGAACACATGGAGATTTTTGATAATGTGCTCCACTGGAATGTTAACGTTATTAGATCAGGCCCACGATTGGGACATGGAATTGTTTTCTTTGTTCTTTTACAAGTTCTCCTTTAGGTGGAGAAGAGGCAGTGAAGATCAAATATATTGGATCTCCTCCAAAAGGTGGATCTAAGGTTGAATATTTCTTTAATGTACCCATCCCTCCAGTTAGAGGTTGGAGACACAAGATGCTTTCAAGGGTAGATTGTTTTTGGCGGCCACCTTAGGAAAGATATTGTCTCTATGGACAATTTAAGAAAGAGGCACATTTTAAAAAAAGAATGGTGCCCCATGTGCAAGTAGAATGGGGAAAGAATTGATCACCTTTGTTACATTTTGAATATGTTGGAGAATTATGGGCTGCAATGTTAGTATGTCCAGGATTGAGTGGGTCAGATTCTAGTGGGTGGTGGAGTTGTTGGAATTGTGGCAAAGTCCTTGCGGAAATAGTAAAAATTCAGAAGTTCGACAGACAGCTCCTTTGTGCTTAATGTGGTGCATTTGGTGAAAACACATTGGCCAAAGTTTTGGAGACCATGATAGGACGACGAAAGAACTAAACACCACAATGTTCAGCACTTTCTATGTTTGGATGGCTGCTCACAATAATAGTTCCCACTTTTTAGCTTTCTAGATTTTCAAAAACTTTTGCTGTTCTTATTTTCATTTTTATTTTCTAGTTAGCTGTATCCTTTTATATATTTCCTCTGTAATAATGTTATGTACACCTGCACGTTCAATAAAATTGCATTACTAATAAAAAACTAAAATTATTTTTCCAATCAAATCTTTTTTTTTTGATAAGTAAAATTTTTTCCAATCAAATCTTATGTATTGTTGCATTTAAATTTATGTTTATATCATCATTCAGGGTGCCATTCCTCAAATGGTTTCCGATGGAGTACTTTGTACAAAAAAATTGACTAGTGAATTTTCATGGTTTCGCGTAGGGCACCATTCTGTAACGGTTGAAATAGTCAACATCATGAATGTTACCTGAAATATAAGGTCTCCTGGTTAGCTCTAATTCTGATTCCTGTTTTGTTTTTTGTTCTATCTGTTAGGTCAGTTGCCAGTAATACATTTTATGGGACCATCCCAATGGAGCTTGGAAACCTTAAGGAGTTGACATTGCTGTAAGAATTCAGAGCATTCTCTACAATTAAATGCAATTTGGTTGGTAGCAGGCATTGTCATAGCGATCTTGTTTTGGTAGTAAAACTTGCTTATACTGCGTAAGGCCTTGCCTTTCAGATCAAAGTACATCGCAGATACAATATATGTATGCGCACACACACAACATCATATTCGAATCCTGTGTAAAACTTTTGGAAAAAAAAAAAAAATCTCATATAGACATTTTTAGGAGGGGTAAAAAGAAAGAAAAGAAAGGAAAAAGGATGCAAAACAATACCTTGGGAACTCTGAGTACTAAGTAAAAATCTATTCGTAGAACACTGTTTTTTAACTAGGAATGCAAAACAATGGATGCTTGGTCGTAAGGGTCCTCAACAGGGTTGGGAGTGGAACTGTCTTTGTTGAGAAGCAGGTTGTTGCTTCCGGAATTCGACCTGCATTGATGGATGCTTGGTCATAAGGGTCCTCAACAGGGTCACTAGCTAGAAAGTTCTTTTAAGATGGGAGAGAGCTTTGAGGTTAACTATACTTGCAGAAAAAAACAATAGATGTTGACTTGGGAATGAATTCTCCACGTGCACCCCCTGCATCCTTTACTAGTCTTGTTGAGACTGGTGAAATGAGAGGACTTGTTTGTGCCGATATCAGTACAACATATGTGGCCTCCAAAACAACCACTACACACCATTGGTATCCTTTTAGCATTCCAGAATATTGATCTTATAGTTTGCTTTCTGTTTTAGGAAGTTAGTTCGTCCCGTCTAATGAATAACAGCTATATCTATCTTACACCATCTTCCTGCCTTGATTGGCTTTTTGGTGTATCTTGCCCTCCAGCTGCTAGTAGTTCCATAAGTAAGGGGTTCGACCCTTCTTTACAATGCGCTTATCTCACTCGTTTACAGCTCTTATCGGTTGCTTTGTAGCCCTCCTTTCAAATGTAATGGTTCGGCTCCCTAGGCCTGAATTCTTCACTGCAATGGCTTAGTCCAAGTCTGCTAGAACTACCGATTAGCGAACGATTTATTAAAGCATAAAAGACTGATTTGGTATAAGGTGGTCAAAATAGAGCGGGAAGATCAAGTAAGAAGAAACGAACTTGATATTGCTCGTAGGTTTGGGAGTGGAACTGTCTTTGTTGAGAAGCAGGTTGTTGCTTCCAGAATTCGACCTCCATTGATGGATGCTTGGTTGTAAGGGTCCTCAACAGGGTGACTAGCAAGAAAGTTCTTTTGAGTTGAGAGAGACCTTCGAGATTAACTATGTTATATACTTGCAGGAAAAAACCATAGATGTTGACTTAGGAATGAATTCTCCATGTGCACCCCCTGCGTCCTTTACTAGTCTTGTTGAGACTGCAGAAATGAGAGGACTTGTTTCTATTGATATCAGTACAAAGTATGTGGCCTCCAAAACAACCACTACACACTTGCTTTCCTTTTAGCTTTCCACAATATTGATCTTCAAGACAGCTTTTTGTTTTAGGAAGTTAGTATATCCCGTCCAATGAATAACACCTATATCTATCTTACTCTATCTTCCTGCCTTGGCTGGTTTTTTGGCCTATCTTGCCCTCCAGCTGCTAGTAGTTCCATAAGTAAGGGGTTCGGCCCTTCTTTACAATGCACTTTTCTCACTCGTTTACATCTCTTATAGGTTGCTTTGTAGCACTCCTTTCAAATGAAATGGTTTGGCTCCCTAGGCCTGAATTCTTCACTGCAATGACTTAAGTCCAAGTCTGCTGCAATTGGAAATTTCATCGGATAAGTTTTGGTTGTTGTAGACCCCTCCAGCTCCACTGGCTAGTCTTTTTTGTTTCATTGATCTTCTCCCTCTCATTCTCTTTATTGAACAGCCAGGGGTGGAATTGTTTGTTTTTATCGGTAAAAAGAAATTTATTAAACCACATAATTAGGCATTGCCCAAGTACACATGGAGTACACAAGAGAAAACATCTAATTACAAGCTAAGAACTTGAAAAAGCAACATAGAAATCATGAAAACAGGACCCACTTAATAGAATAGCCAATGCCCAAAGTAATAACGTATAAAAGAAAAAATCTGTAATCCCTCCCAGCGAATGTTCTCTATTTTCAAAACAACGGTCGTTGCTCCCATTTCAAATACACCACCTAAGACGTAGGGGAACCATCTTCCAAACAGCTGGAATTAGGCAGTAGGTGCACCGCCCTCCTAGGCATCACCTAGGCAATACCAATCCTATTAAAAATCTCATTTCAAAGAACCTTTGCCTCTTCGCAATGAGCAGATAATCCACAAATTCTCCACTCCATTTAGACATATGAAACACCAATCCATACTAATTAGACCACACTTTCTTAAATTATCTGTAGTCAAAATCTTTCCAAGAGATGCCGACCAACGGAAAAAAGAAACCTTGAGAGGCACTTTGTATCTCCAAATACACTTCCAAGGAACATCGTTAGGAGGTTGATACAACAGAACCTTGTAAAATGATCTAACTGAAAATTTCTTGTTCCTGTGATGAATCCAAAGAAACCTATCCTCCCCACCACTCTCCATATTCAAGGCATATAACATTCTGTCAAAATCTGAGATGTCCCCCACCTCCCAGTCCTGTACAGCTCTAATAAACCCCACATTCTACTGTAAAGAGCCATTGGAGTTGTCCATATAATCTGCCATTGAAGCTCCCTGATCGAATGCAATACTAAAAAGAGAAGGGAAAACATTCTTTAGGGGTATGTCTCCACGCCAAATATCATTTCAAAATCTAATCTGAGATACCCCACCCACCACAAATCTGAAATTGCCAACCCCCCCTTCCCAATCCAGTCTGAATAAGTTTCCACACTCTCACACCATGCACAGCTCTCACTACATTTGAACACCACTCTCCCAAAGGGCGTCCCCTCTTGGTGTTACTGCCATAACCATTTCCCTAGGAGTGTCTTATTAAAAATTCTTAGCTTTCGAACCCCTAAACCTCCACTAGAGATTGTGGTACAAACCTTACCCCACTTAAGTAAATGGAACTTATTCTCATCCCCCACACCATACCACCCCACAAGAAAGCATGAAAGATCTTCTCCATTTTATCAACCACCTCAGCAGGAAAAGTAAATAAAGATAGAAAATACGTAGGAAGGTTAGATAAAGTGCTCTTATTTAAGATAATTTTTCCCCCTTTAGACAAATAAAATTTTTTTCATCCTGCAAATCTCCTCTCTATTTTTTCACCGATAAAAAAAAATCTCCTATATTTTTTTAATAACACCATCCCACATTGCCTTTGTCTTATAAGGAGCCCCCAAGGGGAGACCAAGATACTTCATGGGCAAAGACGACACCTTACAATCTCAAGTCCCCTTGCACGAAAGCAACATGTACCATTCCTGACTTCGTCAAATTCACCTTTAGGCTTGAAATAGTTTCAAAACAAAACAAAAGGGCTAGTAACGAATGAATCTGTTCAAGATCTGGCTCACAAAAAATTTAAGTGTCCTCAGCGAAAAGGAGATGTGAGAAATTTACACTGCCATTCAAAGATCCACCCATCGAAAAACCAGAAAGTAAACACCCATCCACCACCACCTCCAACATTCTACTCATGACATCCATTATTAAAAAAAATAGGAAAGGAGACAAAGGATCCATTTGTCTCAAACCACGAGAGCTGTTAAAAAACCCTTAGGGGTGCCGTTCACCAAGACCACAAATTTAGCAATGGTAATACAATGCTTCCTCCACTTGCACCACCTCTCCCCAAAACCATTCCTTCTAAGTAAGTATACCAAAAAACCCCAATTAATGTGATCCAATTTGCAAAGAATACCAGGAACTACGACTCTATTCTTCTTTCCAAGCATTCATTAGCAATAAGCACCGAATCTAGAATTTGTCTCCCCTTGGCAAAAGCATTTTGTGACTTCAAAATTATCTATCCATAACCGCGCTCATCCGATTAGTAAGAATATTTGAAATGATCTTGTATACCCCACTCACAAGGCTGATGAGGCCGAAAAGCCTCACCTCCATTGATCCGACTCTTTAGGAATGATAAAAGTCGCGTTAAGGCTTTTCTCAAATTTCATAAATGAGTGAAATTCAAGAAAGACCTTCATGACGTCCTCCCTAACAATGTCCCAATAGGCATGAAAACAAGTCATAGAAAAGCCATCTGGACCAGAGCTTTATCTTTGTCTGTCCCTCTTATCACATTAATCACCTCATCCTTTTCAAAATTTCTCTTCACCAAGCAGTGCTAGACTGATCAATCGTATCACAAAATGACTCATCAAGCTTAGGTCTCCAAGTGTATTGCTCCAATAGAAGCCTATTATAGAATTGAACAATATGATCCTTTATCTCAGAAATGTCCGAAAGAACACTTCCCTCTAATGAAGCACCTCTATGGCATTGTTTCTTCGATTGGAATTAGCCACCCTATGAAAAAACCTAGTGCACTTGTCCCATTCCTTCAACCAAAGGGCCCAAGAGTTTTATCTCCACGAAATCTCCTCTATGAGTGTATTTTTTCAAGGTTAGCAGCAAAACTACATTTTCTTGCCTTCTCCTCAACTGAAAGAATCCCCGAAACCTCGTTTTCCTCTAGGCTTTGAAGCTCCTAAAAAAGAGCCTTCATTTGGTCGTCAATCTTCAAGTTGTTTTTCAAAGTTTTAAGTTTCTCAGCCAAAATAAAACTAGGGGTGCTTGAGAACTGATTGAAGATCACCACAATAACCTTGTCCACAAAGCCATCGAAGTTTAACCACATGTTCTCAAATTTAAAGTATTTGCTCCCCCTTTTGAAGACCCCCACAATCCAACAAGATGGGGAAATGGCCCGAATATAACCTAGGAAATTCCTTTTGACATATCATGACTTTCTTGTATCTCCCTCATGGGAGTCTCCCTTTCTTTTTTGGAAAATGATCTCGGCATGAAACCCCCTCATAGTCTTGAATTTCATCCACCTTTTGCAATACCCAATCCAAATGGACACTTGCACAGTTTGGTCCCGAAGGCAATGAGCAAATTGGACTCGGCTCATACTCAAAATCCTCTAGCCCCCTCTAGCCCATTCTATAAGTATAAATTTGGGCAGGTAGCTTTCTTGCTAGTTTAAGGTCGATGGTAGTGAGGTACAAGAAAGCCATTTCTGTCCACCTCCCTTCTCATGTAGTCCTACATGGACATTACCACTCATACAACCCTTAGCTAGCATACGACCTTCCCTTACAAACAATGGAAGTGTGGATGACTCAATCTCAAATGGAGACCTTCGCATGAAATCCCCACACAATCTCGAATTTCATCCACCTTTTGCAATACCCAATCCGAATGGAGACATACCTAGTTTGTATCAGATTGACCGAATGCCTCTCACCATTGTGAGAACTCCATTAAATAGAAAGGTCTGGTAGCTAGACATGGAAACTCTATATATGGAAAACTAGCTATACACAACTATGCAGTTATAGCTATACACGGCAAAGCTAAGAAAGGAAAACTAATCTCTACAACTGATGTAGATAATGTAAGAAAGATATAGATAGAATCTTCCAATCATAGAATCTACTGATCCTATTGACATCCCCCTCAAATTGATGCGGGCTGATCAAGACGTATCAATTGCCAACTAGAAACTGAAGTCGTGGTCGTGGCAAAGCTTTGGTGAAGACATTAGTAGTCTGAAGATCCGTAGATATATGAGAAAGAGTAATTATTTTCTCGTCATAGGCCTCATGAATGTAGTGACAATCGACCTCTATATGCTGTTAATAGGATGTGCGGCAACCTATTAGTTAGGTTTGCCGCAGCTGGCTTTCCTTATTTTGTACATATTAGACTTTCCTTATGTTTTTAGCTTTCCTTAGTTTGTACATATTAGACTTTCCTTATGTCTTCAACTTTCCTTATTTTGTATAGATTAGACTTTCCAAAATAGGGGTAGCTTGTATAGCTAGGGGATTGAGAGAAAATATCAGTTGTAATTAGAGGAAAATGCTTTTATATCTTGATGCATAGTTTCTATATATATGAAAGGTCTCAAGACATGAAGGCCATTTAGACAAATTGACATGGTATTAGAGCTATTTTCTGAACCAGAATTCTTTGCTGTCTAAATCTCTCATAGTCTCTTGGTTTATCCCTTCGGGATCTTTGGTTTTCTAGTCAATTCTATGGCTCTCGATGGTGTGTTTTCTTGGAGGATTTCTGGAGTTTGAGGGTATTAGAAGTCAATATTGTTTATGATGTCAGGAGAAAACACTATTGTGCGTTTTAATGGAAAAAATTATTTGGCATGGGAGTTTTAATTTAGGATGTTTGTGAAATGGAAGGAGTTGTGTAGCTGTTGAGAGTTGTTTATTTCCTTTGTTGTACTGTAGCATTTACTGTAGCACTTATTTAATACACTTACTCTCCATGGTATAAATAAGAAAATGAAGAGAAGGAAATATTATTCTGTGAGAAGTAATTTCTCTGTCCTATTTTCAACTTGGTATCAGAGCATTCTTTCTTGGGATGTTAGGGTTAGGCTATTTCCAAAGTGTAACCCATGGTGATCGAAATCGTCTAGGAACCCCACTGACCAAGTTCACTGTGAACAGAGGACTTGGCTGTAGGTTCAGAACAAAAAAGGAGAAAAAAGAAAAATATTGGAGATCGGCACGATCTGGAGTTGGAGCTTTTCCAGTTGATTTCGAGCTTCTACATTCAACTCAAGATGATGATATCGGCCTTGTAATGGTGTTTCTGAGGTGAGATTGAAGTGTTGTTGTGGGGAATCGAAGCCTTGAAGCTGTGTTTTTTGGTTTTTCGAGACAACTCGTATGTTCGCTGAAGGCGAGGTTGTGGAACTTTGCCAGACCCTTGCGTACTGTAGCATACTCATGAATTGTTTGAAGTGCGGACAACGCCTCCTTGGGTACTGTAGCATACTAGCTGTCAAAAAAGGATTCCTTCTCTCATTGTGAGGGTTTCTCCTCATTTTATAGAACAAATACAAGGTTGGAAAACAGCCACTAAAGCACCTAAAACATTCCCTAAAACAAAGCTGGAAAACAGTCACTGCTTACAGTCAATAAAGACAACTATATGGTCATATTATGGGAATCTAAGTGTACAAAAATAAAATTATATGCTAATCATCTATATCTACATCTACTGCTATATTTACAGCCACTATTATTTGTCAATATCATTGACATCCCCCCTCAAATTGATGCTGGATCAAGAAGCATCAATTTGTCAATCATTAATTGATGACGGTGGCGAGACATAGCCTTGGTAAAGATTTTGATACTGTTGATGACGGTGGAGATGTGAGGAAGTGTAATCACATGTTGATCAAGTGCTTCACGAATAGAATGACAATCTACTTCAATATGTTTGGTGCGCTCATGAAACATAGGGTTGGCAGCAATCTGAATAGCACTGGTGTTATCTGCATGTAGAGGAGTAGGGGTAAATTGTGGAATACCAAGTTCACTCATCAAACCTCGAAGCTACACAATCTCTGAACAAGCGAAGGACATAGCACGATATTTAGATTTGGTAGAAGATTTTGATACTCGATCCTGCTTCTTACTTTTCCAAGAAATGAGAGCATTACCAAGAAACATACACCACCTAGTAACTGAGCGACGAGTATCCATATAACCAGCCCAATCAGCATCGTTATAACCCGTGAGCTGTAAAGAATTCCTAGTAGGGAAGAATAAACCTCTACCAGATGTACCTTTGAGATAACGAATGATCCGTAGTGCGGCTGTTAGATGAGATTGACGAGGAGCCTACATAAACTGACTAACCTGCTGGACAGCAAAGGAAATATCAGGACGAGTAATAGTCAAGTAATTCAATCTCCCTACTAACTGCCGATACAAAGACGGATCAGATAAGAGTTCTCCCTCATCCCGACAAAACTTTAAATTGACCTCCAGAGGTGTAAGTACAGAGTTCCCTGATTGAAGACCAGCTAGGGTGAGAATCTCTTGGGTATACTTGTGTTGATGTAAAAGCATACCGTTGGGACAAGAATGGACCTCGAGACCAAGAAAATATTGAAGTGGATCAAGATTTTTCATATGAAAGGTAGTTTTGAGATGCTGCTGTAGACGTTCAATCAATTGAGAATCAGAACCTGTGATAACTATGTCATCAACATATACTAGAAGAAGAACAAGTCCAATATCAGTTCTCTGAAGAAAGAGAGAAGAATTAAACCGACTCTGAGTAAAATGAAAATCAAGAAGAGTGGTGCGAAACTTTTCAAACCATGCACGTGGTGCTTGCTTTAATCCATATAAAGACCGCTTCAACTGACAAACCTCAATAGATGAGGACATAAACATACCAGGAGGAGGAGACATATATATTTCTTCCTTCAAGTCTCCATGTAAAAACGCATTCTTCACATCCATCTGTCTAAGAGACCAACCTTTAGAAGCAGCAATGGCCATAAGAGTACGTACAATAGTCATCTTGGCGACAGGTGCAAAGGTTTCCTCATAATCAAGACCATACTCTTGACAATTTTCAAGAGCTACTAAACAGGTCTTATATCTCTCAATAGTGCCATCAGATTGTAGCTTGACAGTATATACCCATTTGCAGCCAATGAGTTTGACTCCCTCAGGACAGGAAACGATGTCCCAAGTGTGATTCCTGAAGAGCTTGAAGTTCATCTTGCATTGCTTGCCTCCAACAAGCTTGAGTAGCAGCCTGAGAATAAGATTTGGGCACAGAAGGAATATCAAGAGTAGCCTGATGTGCAGTATGTACGAATCCATACCTAGTTGGGGGATGTGAAACTCGAGATGATCGTCGAAGTTCAGTTGGGATGGGATCAGATGTCGGTTCTGTGACAGGAAGGGGCGACGGAGATTGTGGGCGACGTCTTTGATACATAAGTCCTTCCTTAAAACGTTCAAGAGTACAAGACATATCATCAAAACTAGGCAACTGAACAGAAGTAGAATCATGTGAAACACAAGATTGGAAGAAATATTGGTTTTCAAAAAAGACCACATTTCGAGAGATACGGAGTTTGTTAGCACCCACATCATAACACACAAACCCTTTATGAGCATTACTATACCCAAGAAAAGTGCACCGAGCAGCCTAAGCAGAAAGCTTGTGATGTTCAGCGGATGGTAAGTGAACAAAACAAATATAGCCAAATATATGAAGAGAATTATACTCAGGAACAACACCAAACAGACGGGAGTATGGAGAGTCAAATTGTAAATTTGGAGATGGTAAACGGTTAATCAAATACACAGCTGTAGATAAGGCTTCGACCCAAAACCGAGGAGGCACAGAAGATTCGATCAACAAAGTACGAACAATATCCAAAAGATGGCGATTCTTACGCTCTGCAACCCCATTCTGTTGAGGGGTGTAAGGACATGATCGTTGGGAGAGAATACCCTGACTTTTGAGATAATCTCGAAACTCATGAGACATATATTCTCCTCCAGAATTAGAACGAAGAGTTTTAATACAAGTAGAAAATTGAGTTGCAACAAACACAACAAAAGCTTGAAAAGTGAAAAACACATCAGCTTTTGATCGAAGGAAATAAACCCAAGCAAAACGACTATAGTCATCAATGAAAGTCACGAAATACTTGTATTGAGCATGAGACAGTATGGGACTGACTCCCCAGACATCAATGTGAATAATCTCAAAACACGCGGAAGCCTGATTACCATATTTCTGTTTCCTAAATGACCTTGGTTCCTAAGATAATTCAAAACAGAAGAATTGGGATGTCCCAATTTTTTATGCCAAACATTACTATCATTAGTAACAACAGTACAAGCAAAAGAATCAAAACCAGAGATGGAAAACTGAAGGGGAAACAGTCGTCCCACTTTAGGCCCCTTCGCGATCACGTTCCCCGACACTTGATCTTGCACACAACAACCATTACGATCAAAATGAATCTCACAATTATTATCTACAAGTTGTCCAACTGAAATTAAATTTGTAGATAATTTTGGTGATACAAAGACATCGTTGAAAGAGGGTCCCAAAGTTCCAATTGCAGTAATAGGAAGAGTATTATCATTTGCAATTTGAATGTGCTGGACACCTTTATATTTACGAACACCATGTAAAGTATTGACATTTCCAGTCATATGATTGGAAGCCACAGAGTCAATCAACCAAGGAGAGGTGAGAAAAGTTCCCTTACCTTGAAGACCAAGAGCAGAGAAAGCGGAAATAATCATCTGTTGGACCATCTCGGGTGTAAGAGTAGACAAAGAACCAGCAGTAGGCTGTTGTTCTTGAGTAGGAACAGCAGCTAAATTAGCTTGTGCAGCAGTGTGAAATACTTGGCCTTGTCGATTATGAGGTCTCACATGACAATCTTTAATGATATGTACCTCCTTCTTGCAATAATTACAAAATTTTCTGTTGCAATGTCTTGCAATGTGTCCAAATTCTTTGCAATTATAACATTGTATCTGCGTCTTGGGTCTTCCTTTCCCCTGAGCAACATATGCTACATTAACCATCTCAGTTGTCTCAGTTTCTTGCATGAGACCATGTTGAGTAGCAAGACGTTGTTCTTCTCTCAATAATTCCCCCAAGCACACATCTAGAGAAGGAACAGGACTACGATTTATCAAACCAGCTCGCGCAGTCTCAAATTCTAGTCTCAGTTTCATAAAAAATTGATCCCTTTTACTTTCAGCATGAACAACTTGTAATGCTTCTAATACTCCCTTAGGAACTTTAGAATACACTATCCCAGAATATTCACTCCATAAGTTCAGAAGTTCAGAATAGAACTATTCAATAGAGAGATTACCTTGTTTATAGTTGGAAATCTCTAACTCAAGTTGAAACTTGCGTGCAGTATTATCCTGATAATATACTCGTCTAAAATAGTCCCATTTCTTCTTAGCAATAGTAAATGAATGGAGATTGCTGACCATATGGGGTTCAACTGAACTTAGTAGCCAAGAAATAATCTTGGCATCTTTGCAAGACCAAGTATTAAATTCTTTGGGATCAGTAGGGGCCATAGCAGACCCATCCAAGTGACCCTATAATTCCTTTCCTTTTACAAACATTCGAAATTGAAATTCCCAACTTCCATAATTCTTTCCATTATGACGGATGATGAAATTTTCACTTGACATAATTTTCAATAATAGGAGAAACAGATAGTACCAATATCACTGCTAAGTCAAAAAACAAATAGATTAACCTAGAAAATTTCAGAAACTTATAAATACCTCCAATGCCCCTGTTACGTCGCACCTCCCAGTACTTTCAGACAACTTGAACCGAGAATTTCAGGAACAAAGAATCACAGACTCCGAAAACTATAGTGTGTCGAAAAATCCCTCTGAAAATCAGAGGCTGCCGAGAAACACCAACCCAGAAAATGGTTCAAGGTTGCTAATGAACCAGAGACAGAGAACTACAACCTAGAAACAGAGAGCTACAACCAGAGACAGAGAGCAACAACCCAGAAACTCAGAGGCTGCCGAGAAACATCAACCCAGAAACAGAGAGCTACAACCCAGACCCACGACAAGCAATGGAACCCAGAAATTGCTAGTTTGAAAACAGACAGTGCTGGCACATGCAATGGAACTCAGAAATCCCTACACCAGAAAGATCACTACACCCGAAAGAAAATTTGCCCCAGAAAAATCTAGGGCTCTGATACCATGTCAAAATAGGATTCCTTCTCTCATTGTGAGGGTTTCTCCTCATTTTATAGCACAAATACAAGGCTGGAAATCAGCCATATAAAGTTCCCTAAAACATTTCCTAAAACAAGACTGGAAAGCAGCCACTAAAGCACCTAAAACATTCCCTAAAACAAAGCTGGAAAACAGCCACTGCTAGCAGTCAAGAAAGACAACTATATGGTCCTATTATGGGAATCTAAGTGTACAAAAATAAAATTGTATGCTAATCATCTATATCTACATCTACTGCTATATTTACAGCCACTATTATTTGTCAATATCATTGACACTAGCATGTATAATGCCCGAATTTTCGCTCCACAAGTTCAAGAAACTAGAATAATATTGCTCAATAGATAGGTTACCTTGACTGAAATTTTCTATCTCCAATTCCAATTGAAAATGGGGCGCATTGTTGTCTTGATTATATATCTGCCCTAGATATTCCCACATCTCTTTAACTGTTGAAAAAGACCTCAAGTTGTTCACCATATTTGGTTCAATGGAGCCCAGCCGCCAAGAGACAATGCATGCATCCTTTGCCTCCCATGGGCTGAGTTCCTTGGGGACTTTAGAGGCTGAAGATGTCCCATCAATATGTCCCCACAACTCATTTGCTTTCACAAACATCTTAAACGGAAACTCCCAACTAAGATAGTTCTTCCCATTGAAACAAATAATAGAGTTCTCTCCAGACATTGTGAAGACAGAAATAGCCCAGAAAAAAACACCGTAAAAGAGCCTAAAAGCTGAGAACAAACCTCCAAATAACCTGAGAATATCAAGAATCACAGATCTCCAAGAGCCCAGCAGCGAAGAAACCCAAAGAAAATTCCAAGGTAGCAACACAGATGTGCTGCCGCAACCACCAGAAAAACAAGAACCCAAAAAAAAACTGGGCTAGAGTCCAAAAGCCCCTAGGGCTAAATTCGAGAAAACCAAAGAAAAAAAAACTAGGAAGTGTGTATACTCTAGGTTCAGAACACAAGCTCTGATACCATATCAGATTGAACGAATGCCTCTCACCATTGTGAGAATTCCATTAAATAGAAAAGTTTGGTAGCTATACATGGAAGCTCTATATATGGAAAACTAGCTATACACAACTATACAATTTGAGCTATACACAGCAAAGCTAAGAAAGGAAAACTAATCTGTACAGCTGATGTAAATAAGGTAAGAAAGATATGGGTAGAATCTTCCAATCATAGAATCTGCCAATCCTATTGACAGTTTGGTCCTGAAGGCAACGAGCAAATAGGACTCGGCTCATACCTAGACTCCTCTAGCCCATTCTTAGAATAGATAGAGCCATCCCACTCCCTCCCAACCTGTAAGTATAAATTTGGGCCGGTAGCTTTCTTGATAGTTTAAGGTTGATGGTAGTGAAGTACAAGAAGGCCATTTCTGTCCACCTCCCTTCTCATGTAGTCTTACATGGACATTACCTCTCATAAAGCTCTCAATCAGCATACAGTTAGCCTTCCCTTACAAACTATGGAAGTGTGGATGTCTCAACGTCAAATAAGAAGCCATGTTTGAAAGTGCTCTCATCATCTTTTCAGCAATAACATGATGAGATCAACCCTTTCACAAAAACCTTCGGATCCTCCACCCTATCCTGCCATTTCATTGGTTGCTTAAACTCATCCTAGAAGAAGAAGCCATGTTTATTATGAGTAAACTAGGTTTTCCTTACTCATCTAAAAATAAATAAAAAAATAAACTAGACTTTTCTTTGTCCTCTAGGTCTTTGTAACTACCTGTCTGAAAATGCTTTCAATTTTCCTTTTAGACATCTAATTCTTTTGATCTTGCCTTTTGTTAGCTCAGGCATGCTTCCTCTTACTCAATGGCATCCCTTGGTGCTTGTTTTATTTCCTCCTTGCGGTCTTTGATTCTCACAGCTTTCTCTAATGCTAGCTGTTGGCAATAGCATTTGTACTGCTAGAATGAAGTTTGCTCTGGAAGATGGGAAAGGGGGTAGGGGGATGTATGCCAGCCAGGTCTTGCTCAAGTGACCAGTTGCTTTATAATAGTTTTAAATTAAACTCACTCACCACAAGGGTAGAAAAAAGGAAGAAGTGGAAAGACTTCTTTACTTGAAAATGTTTCTACCTCCCAAATGTACAGAAATTACTTGATGGCCTCTTAAATCAAGTTGCTTCTAGTCATGAAAGGATGGTTCACTTTTTTATTTTTCTTGGGGGTAATCAACTCCCCTTCCCTTTTGACATGCCTACATAGGACGGTGATAGATTTCGGGAAGGTTCAAGTGATTCAAATCTCTTGACTGGTACCATTAAGAAACATAATGTGTTCGAGAGGATTGCTATAACTTTTCTAATGGCAGGAAAATATGCTTTTATAACGTAGAAATGAATTATACTTGAAATAACGATGTAAGAAATTTACTTCGTTTCTTATTCATTCCAATAACTCTTTGTATATATATTATGCAGGTCTATTGGCCTTAACAATTTCTCTGGAACTCTCCCTCCAGAACTTGGTAATTTGGTCAAACTGGAGCAAATGTAAGTTCCAACACTTATTCTTTTTAATTTTTTTTCTACGAATAAATGCATGTTTCAACATTTCAGATGATGGTAGTGTATACATTGCTTGGTATTACAGTTATATAAACAGTGCTGGGTTGGGTGGTGAATTTCCCTCAACATTTGCTAAGCTTCAAAACATGGAAGTTCTGTAAGCAGGACTGCTACTCTCACTCTATATGTTTTGAGCTGCCACCACCCCCCCCCCCCCCTCTCTTCTCCTCATTGTGGTTGCCTTACTATTAGTGAGCCTTTTGAATTTCAGGTGGGCATCTGACAATCCTTTGAGTGGAAAAATACCTGAATTTATTGGTAATTGGACAAGACTTAAGCAATTGTAAGCAATAAAAAAGGATCTTTTTATTCCATCTTCTAGTTCATATATTATGAAAGTAACCTATATTTCTGTGATAGATATTGGTCTTCTTGACAAGTCATCCAATTGTTTCTGTAGGAGATTTCAAGGGAACTCATTTGAAGGTCCAATACCATCTAGTTTTTCTATGTTGATCTCACTGAACTCTCTGTGAGTAAATATTTGTTGCTGATTCAGGCTCTCTGTCTCTCTCTCTGTCTTTTTCTCACTTCCCACTTTAACAAGGGAAGAAAGACTAACTTCGGTGATGTTTGGGTATAATTGTCCAGACGGATCAGTGATTTATCCAATGTGAGCTCTTCCCTTGATTTCATAACTACCTTGAAGAACTTAACAGATTTGTAAGTGAGCATGCTACTCTGCACACTACAAATATATGCATTGTTTTCGAGTTGTGCATTTAGTCTTATTGTATTAACCATTAGTTACTCCATTTTCTTTTGTGACACCCAAGAGTTCTGAGGAATGCCCTGATCAGTGGAACTATTCCTTCTAATATTGGAGAATACCAAAGTCTACAAATATTGTAAGCTTCCGAGTGTCTGATTGAAATGTCAGTATCATTATTGGAGTTACTGATAAAAAAAATATTGGAGTTAGCTTTCATTAAAATGGCTATTTAAAATGCAGGGATTTGAGTTTCAACGACTTAACAGGCCAAATACCCCGTGCTTTGTTCAATATGAGTTCTCTTACATACTTGTAAAAACCTTACAAGCTCTTTCTTCCCTTGCTTTAAGATATTACTCATACAGCTATAATTGATTTTTTTGGTATGACCTTTTCTCACTTCATGATGTTTTGCCTTTTCTTTGTCTTTTCTTCCACCATATTGCAATGGCAGGTTTCTTGGAAACAACAGTCTTTCTGGACCGCTTCCTAGCCAAAAAAGTGAAATGCTTCAAAATATGTGAGTCTTAATGTCATAGAAGTGGTGTACTGCCTCCAAATGAGTTATTACTATATAAGGTGGTATAGTTCTATTTTAGGCGGCTAGAAGAAAAATCAAACTTAAATGTCAGGCACAAAACCCCAATGGGCATGGTGCGTACTGCATGCTAAAACCTTGCTTGTTAGAAATCTTTCTGGAACGCTTCCTAGCCAAAAAAGTGAAAAGCTTCAGAATATGTGAGTCTTAATGTCATAGAAGTGGTTTGCTGCTGTTAGGCTCAAAACCCTAATGGGCATGGTGCATGCTAAAACCTTGCTTGTTAGAAATCTATCTGAAATATATTTCACGTAACTTTATTTTATCAACATAATGTAGTATTTATCCGATTGTTCTATTTTAAAATATTAGTTATAGGTCTATATACATTTTCAAGAACATCAGGCTATCAATATAATGTATCCCCAAAGAATGTACCAGAAATGTCAAATGTAATTTACTCAAACCACTAAAATGCTCTCCAAGATTTGTTAACAGCAAATTTGGATTCTAATGCCCCTAGAGTTTTTAACTCAAAAACACTACCAACAAAAATAAGCAAGTGAATACTTATCAAAAAAAAAAAAAAAGCAAGTGAAAAAATTTCTCCTGCCCGATAAACCTCAAAATACAGTAGAAATGTAATTCACCAAAAGACAGATAACTAACATACAAGTAGTATCTCTCCAATTAGTTATTTATTCATCATCCACAATTTAGACAACTGCCAAGTATAAGCTTCAATTGCAAGTAACACTAATCATAGAATTAGTGGCAACGCAAGACTCATGATAGGAATAATTTAGAAAACATGAAATTATATGTGAATTATCAAAAGAACAATGTTTAATGTCTTTTGCAAGGTGAGAACCCAATTTGAGTTGTTGCAACAATGTAGTGTTAATCTTCTTAAAGTAAGATTATTTTCATGAATTGCTTAATACATTATGCAGTAAACCAAAAAGAACTTAGTTTCATGGAGATTTCAAAAATGGGCATTAACCAAAGTAAGTCAAAATATTGTGTGAATAGCCGAATGAATGGCCTTTTGAGTGATCTGTATATTATATATGAACTTTACAAGAGAACTCTACATGGAAAGAAACTAATTGCCGAGTGATTCTAGCATTATAGCCTTATATGGAAACTAAGTTGAACAATAGAATATTTCCACTGAATTATCTTCCATTCTATTCACTTTCTTATTTATACATTGGAGGAAAAAATACATTAAACAAATGCTACAGTAAAAGATACAGTAATGCTACAGTACAACTAAGAAAATAAACAACTCTCAACACTCCCCCTCAAGCTGATGCAAAAATATCTCTCATGCCCAGCTTGCCAAGAGTTGTTCGAAACATGTTGCTAGAAACTCCTTTTGTTAAGATGTCAGCCAACTGATCCCCTGTCTTCACATAAGGGGTACAAATCAGTCCTGCACGCAGCTTCTCCTTGATGAAATGTCTGTCAATTTCAATATGCTTGGTTCTATCGTGTTGCACTTGGTTATGTGCAGTGCTGATTGCTGCTTTGTTGTCACAATACAACCTCATAGGCTCTGTAGTGTCATCCTTCAGCTCTTTTATTAGTAACTTCAACCATAGCAACTCACATACTCCATGTGCCATAGCTCGAAATTCAGCTTCAGCACTTGATCTAGCCACCACTGACTGTTTTTTGCTATGCCATGTTACCAAATTGCCTCCCACAAAGGAACAATAACCTAAAGTAGACCTTCTATCCTCCACTGATCCAGCCCAATCTGCATCTGTATATGCTTCTATCTTGAAGTGATTATGCTTAGAAAACAGTAAGCCTTTTCCTGGTGATGACTTTAGATACTTGAGAACCCGATAGACTGCATTCATGTGAGACTCACGTGGTGAATGCATAAATTGACTCACCATACTAACTGCATAGGCAATATCTGGACAGGTGTGGGATAGATAAATGAACCGACCAACCAATCTTTGATATCTGCCATGATCTACCATATTTCCTTCAGCATCTTCTCCCAACTTAGCATTCGGTTCAACTGGATTATCCACTGCCTTGCATCCAAGCATTCCAATTTCCTCAAGGAGATCAATGACATACTTTCTTTGGGAGATAAAAATCCCATGCTGAGATCGTGCAACTTCAATGCCTAAGAAATATTTCAGGTTTCCAAGGTCTTTTATCTCAAACTCACTGGCCAAGTATTTCTTCAGTTTCTTCAGTTTCTTCATCATCATTTCCAGTTATCACAATATCATCAACATACATAATAAGTGCAGTCATCTTACCTGATGGTGTATGCTTAATGAATAATGTGTGATCTGCTTGACTCTGCTTGTAGCCATATTTCTGCACGGCTTGGGAAAATCATTCAAACCATGCTCTTGGAGATTGCTTCAATCCATATAGAGCTTTTCTAAGTTTGCACTCTGAAAACTCAAGGCCATGGGGGAGTTCTATATACACTTTCTCTTCTAAGTCTCCATGAAGAAACGCATTCTTCACATCAAGTTGATGAAGTGGCCAAGCCTCGTTTGTTGCCAAAGAGAGCAACACCCGAACTGAATTCATTTTTGCCACAGGCGCAAAAGTCTCGTCGTAGTCTATTCCATAGGTTTGTGTGAATCATTTTGCTACCAATCTTGCCTTTAGTCTATCAACAGATCCATCAGGCTTGAGTTTTGGTGTAAAAACCCACTTACATCCCACAACCCTTTTTTCCTTAGGTAGGAGAACCAAATCCCAAGTGTCATTCTTAACAAGGGCTCTCATCTCTTCTTGCATTGCCTTTCTCCACTTTGGGTCGCTAAGTGCATCCTGTAAACTCTTTGGAATGGACACAGAAGACAAATTGGAAATAAATGTACGATATGAAGATGACAAGTTTTCATAAGAGACAAAATTAGAGAGTGGGTGTTGAGTACATGATCTGACCCCTTTACGTTGTGCAATAGGTAAGTCCGTATCGTGAACAATAGGAGTAGAAGAGTCTGGGATAAGTAAAGAATTACCTGATTCCGGGTTGAATGACTGACAAGTAGATGAAGTATTAGTCTTACTATTTTGGTGTCGTGAGTAGACTCTCAGTTCTACACCTAGTGGCTCACCCAACTTATCAATATGTGGCTCTGGCTCTGGCTCTGGTTCTTGCTGTTGGTTTTCACAAGGTAAAGGTTGCTATGGGTTTGCTGGTTCAGCTGGGATAAATGTCACTAATGGATCCATAAAGGAAGACTTCTCTTCTTCACCCTCATTCTCCCCCTGAAGAGAAGTCTGAGGGGAAGAAAAATAGGATTGGGTTTCAAAGAAAGTGAAATCCATAGTGACAAATCTTTTTTGCGATGGTGGATGATAGCACTTATACCCTTTCTGAGTGGAAGAATATCCTAAGAAGATGCATTTGAGTGATCGAGGATCTAATTTACCACGAGCAGGCCCATGAGCATGAACAAAACAAACACAACCAAATACTCTTGGAGGCACAACAAACAAGGAAGAAGACAATGAAGGTAACAGAACCTCCGCAGGTGCCTTAGAGTTCAAGACATGAGATGGCATTCGATTAATGAGATAGGCTGCTGTAAGAAGAGCATCACCCCAATAAGATTTTGGAACATGCATGGAAAAAAGTAAGGCACGGATGACTTCTAATAGATGCCTATTCTTTCTATCAGCAATGCCATTTTGCTGTGGAGTATTAACACACGTAGTTTGATGAACGATGCCATGCTCATGGAAGAAACCTTGAAGGTTATCAGACATGTATTCACCTTCGTTGTCAGAACGAACAACTTTAATAGAGGTACCAAATTGGGTTCGAACCATTTTATAGAAGGTTTGAAAAATGGAAAACATCTTGCTCTTCTCCTTTAATAGGTAAACCCAAGTAGTGCGAGAGAAATCATCAATAAAAGTGACAAACCAACGAAAACCAGATAAAGAAACAATACGAGAAGGACCCCAAATATCAGTATGAACAATGGCAAAAGGTTCTGAACTTTTATTATTAGTAGCAGGAAAGGACACACGATGGTGTTTAGAAAGTTCACACGTCTCACATTTAAACTGAGATACATCAAGATCAGAAAACAAGTCTGGAAAAACATGTTGTAACAAAAAGAAAGAAGGGTGCCCTAGTCTTTGATGCCAAAGCCATGCCATAGTCATAGAGTCGTGAATGCGGGTGGTATGATAAGCCTGTTTGAGCTGTCCAGGTGTCTTGATCTGCGAATCCAGATAGTAAAGACCATCCTTCAAGCTACCACTGCCAATCATCCTCCCCGTGGCTAGGTCCTGGAAAAAACACTGGTTAGGATAAAAAATCACTCGACAATTTAAGGCAAGAGTGATTCGGGCAATGGAGAGAAGATTATTTGTAAAGTTTGGAACATGTAAAATATTTGAAAGAGACAAAGACTCAGTCACAGGAATTGAACATTTACCAGACACAGAGGATAGGGATCCATCAGCAATTCTAACCTTATCCTTGCCTGAACAGAGGTGATATGAGGCAAAAGGAGATGATAAACTAGTCATATGATCAGATGCCCCTGAATCAATTATCCAGGGATCATTATGTTCAATGGATGCACTTAGAGATGCGACTAAATTACCTGAGTGAGCAAAGGAGGAGGATGCAGTGGTGGATGAGTCCAACTTAGATATAAGCTTACGGAGTATGTCTACTTCTGCCTTATTAAGCCCTCCAGGGTCTGAAGTAGAAGGACCAGGCATAGACATATTAGGTGTAGAGTCTACAGTCAGAGTTTGATTAGCACAAGGCCTAGTACCACCACTAGAGCGACCTCCTCTACCTCTCGTAGGACAACCATGAAGTCTCCAACAAGTCTCTCGAGTGTGTCGTGGTTTATTGCAATAATCACAAAATAACTTATCCTTTTCACTTGTAGTGTCAACATTTTTTTCCCCATCACGACCCCCACTTGGACTATCAATACGTTGAGTACAAGTAAACAGGGCAGATTGATCTTGGGGAAGAGAATGAAGCATCACATCACGACGACTCTCCTCATTTTGAACATAGGAAAATACTTCCCGGAGAGATGGTAGAGGATCCTTTCCAAGGATTTGAATCCGAACTGAGTCATACTCTTCATTCAATCCTCCAAGGAAAGCATAAATACGTTCATCGTCTATTATCTTCTGAATTTTTACAAAATCAGCAGTACACTCCGTCTGTTCTGATAATAATCTACTTCTTGCCACAAAGCCCGTAATTGATGAAAGTAAGCAGTCACAGATAACTCACCTTGGGTCATCCTATGAATTTGTCACTTTAATGCATAGACTTGAGCCGCATTCCCTTTCTTTGCAAATGTCTGGGCAGCTGCATCCCACACCTCTTTTGCAGTGCGGAGAAGTAGAAATCCATTACCAATGTCAGGTTGCATAGAGTGTAACAACCAAGACATAACTGTGGAGTTTTCCGCTTCCCATCTATCATAAGCAGGATCATCCAGTTTTGGTTCGGGAATCTTGCCATTCAAGTGTCCTATCTTTCCTCTGCTCTTAATATACAAGAGTGCAGATTTAGACCACGACAAATAATTTAGCCCATCTAATTTCACAATTGATATTTGGAGGGTTGGATTTTCATTCGAGTAAGCCACTTGGCTTTCTACTCTATTGCCACTCTTCTGTCCTTCACTCTTTTGTGCATCAGCCATTGAGTGAAACCAACCAAATAACTCCTCTTTCCCTTTTTTTTTTTTTTTACCTCATAAACGGCAGGTCGTTTGCAGCTTAGCTGCTGCCTGTCCAAAACAGCAGATCGTTTAGCCCTTCTTCAGGTCGTTTAGTTGAGCTTCAAAAACGACAGGTCGTTTAGCCCTATCTTCTTCTCCGTGCGACAAACCATCTGAGTTCGAAGAAACCCTAGGCTTCGACAGCGCCGATCCTGAGCCTCGCCGGGAAGAAGAACCAGAGAGCTCCTCTGAGCTTCTTGACGTCATCTCAGGATGCCGGTGACCTTCTCTGGGCTCCGACGAGCTTCTCTGAGCTACTGTGATGCGAGTGCTTCGACGTACTCCTCGACAGTGCTCCTCAACACGAACTCGCAATGCTCGGGAAGGACAGAAAAAACCGATGCTTCAATTCCACTTCAGTAACCTCACTACCAGGTCGATTGCATCATCCCAACTTCGAATCTCATTCTTACTTCCTCACCGCTGCCTTCAGTACACTGCCTCCGTGAGACATAGTTGAGTACTGACCTAACCCTAATAGCCCAAGAGCATAATGCTTTGATACCAAGTTCAACAATAGAATATTTCCACTAAATTATCTTCCATTCTATTCACTTTCTTATTTATACATTGGAGGAAAAAATACATTAAACAAATGCTACAGTAAAAGCTACAGTAATGCTACAGTACAACTAAGAAAATAAACAACTCTCAACAAACTATATATTCTGTTAATATGCTAACTGTACAATCCTAAGTAAATGACGTAAAGGTAAAATAAGGAAAGAAGAATAGAAGGAAAGAGGATTGATTATGGACAGCAAAACTGACCATTGACAGCCCCCCTCAAATTGATGCGGGTTGATCAACAAGCATTAATTTGCTACTTAAGAAACAATGTCGATGGCAAGTGAGAGCTTTGGTGAAGATATCAGCAATTTGTAGTTCAGTGGAAACATGTGGAAGAGTGATAACACGAGCTTCAAATGCTTCACAGATAGAGTGACAGTCAACTTCAATATGCTTCGTGCGCTCATGATAGACAGGATTGGCCGTGATTTGAATAGCACTCGTATTATCAGCATGTGGAGGTGTAAGATCAATCTCAGAAAAATCTAGCTCAACAAGCAAATCTCTAAGCCAAATAATTTCGGAACAAGGAAGAGACATTGCCCGGTACTCAGATTCTGTAGATGACTTAAAGACTTTGTCTTGCTTCTTACTCTTCCAGGAGATCAATGCATCACCTAAGAACACACACCAACTAGTGATGGATCTACGTGTATCAACACAACCGGCCCAATTAGCATCGCTATAAGCAGTAAGGTGAGGAGAATTGCTTGCAGGAAAGAATAAGCCACATTAACCACCTCGGAATGAATCCCATCTTGTGTCATTCCAAATTGAGTGGACAAACGCTGCTCATCTCTTAACAATTCACCAAGATAGACATCCAACAAGGGGACAGGATCACGATTTAGCAAACCTGCCTATGTAGTCTCAAATTCTGATCTCAACTTCATAAAAAATTGATCACTCTGACTCTCTGCATGAACATTCTGAAGTGCACCTAGTGCTTCTTGAGGAACCTTGGCATGAATAATGCCCGAATACTCGCTCCATAAATTTAGAAACCCACCATATAATTGTTCAATGGACAGATTACCTTGGCTGTAGTTAGCAATCTCCAACTCCAACTGAAACCTTCTAGCATTGTTGTCTTGATTGTAGATATGCCTCAGATACTCCCACATCTTTTTAGTAGTTGTGAAGGAACGAAGATTATTCACCATGTGAGGCTCAATAGATCCCAACAGCCAAGACACAATTCTTGCATCCGTGCTTTCCCATTGAACAAGATCTGTTTCGCTGTTAGGAGCTTTACTCTTGCCATCTATATGGCTCCACAACTCCTTCCCTTTCACAAACATCCTAAGTTGGAACTCCCAAGCCAAGTAATTTTTCCATTAAAACGCACAATAGTGTTTTCTCTTGACATCATAAAACAATATTGACTTCTAATACCCGCAACTAATACCTTGATAAAACCAGATAGAAACCAAGCAACGCCAGAAAACCTCCAAGAAAACACACCATCGAGAGCCACAGAATTGACTAGAAAACCAAAGATCCTGAAGGGCTAAACCAAGAGACTACGAGAGATTTAGACATCCAAGACTTCTTGTTTAGAAAATAGCTCTGATACCATGTCAATTTGTCTAAATTACCTTTCCATATATATAGAAACTATATAGCAATTACAACCAAGATTTTCTCTCAATCCCCTAGCTGTACATGCTACCCCTATTTTGGAAAACCTAACGGTACAAAATAAAGAAAATAAAGACATGCCATATAAAGATAATAATAGGTTGCCGCACATCCTATTAATAGTAGGTGCCTCCCCCACTAAGAATCCAGATATGAACCCACTCTCCACAACACCTAAAATCATCTTACTCAAGGCTTCCATCACAAAAACAAAGAGTAATGGAGATAAAGGGTCACCTTGTTTCAATCCTCGTGAGCTTTTAAAGAAGCCTTTTGGTGTGTCATTCACTAATATAGAGAAACAAGCCGTAGAGATACAATGATGGATCCATGTACACCATTTCATACAAAAGCCACATCTCTCGAGCATGTATAGTAAGAATCTCCAGTTGACATGATCATAGGCTTTTTCCATATCCAGCTTGCACAAAAGCCCTGGCTCTCCTGACTTGAATCTAATATCCAAACATTCATTGGCAATAAGCACTGAGTCAAGGATTTGCCTACCTTTGACAAAAGTGTTCTAAGGCTTCAATATTAACTTCTCCAACACCTTGCTCAACCTATTCACCAATACGTTGGAGAGAATTTTGTACAACCCGCTCACCAAGCTATTGGGACGATAATCTTTTACCTCTACAATGCCAAACTCTTTTGGTATGAGCGCTGTGAAAGCTGCATCTAGGCTTTTTTCAAACCTTCCATTTTCATGAAACTCATGGAAGACCCCCATGATGTCTTCTTTAAGCACTTCCTAGCATGTTTGAAAAGAAAGCCATAGAGAAGCCGTCCAGACCTAGAGCTTTGTCACCCGCCATGCATTTTAATATTTTTCTAACCTCTAACTTGTCAAATAGACTTTTGAGTTGTTCCATTTCTTGTGAATCAAGGATGTCAAAAGCAAGCTCATCTAATCTCGGTCTCCAAGAAAATTGTATTAAGGGCACATTCTCATAGTAATTCACAATGTGATATGTGATCTTGTAAACGCTACATTCTGTGCAAGCCAAGAACATAATTCTCAATTATTCTCAATCTAATCACAACCAAATTTAATTGAGAATTAAGCTTTTATTTTTAGATGTTTTCTTGTAGTAGCACAATTAATTTGCAGAAAACATGATTGGACCAATAAGTTCCCAGAATCATGCATAATTGAAACTTTTTAACTTTAATATTCCTTTTATACACCTCAATATAATTGAAATGAAGCTAAAATTAGCTCAATTAGTCTGAAAACTTTTGCCTTTGTACCTGATATGGTTCAATTCATTGAGAAACGCCAAGATCAGAGTTAGTTTGGGTTAGATCATATTAGTGGTTTATACGACATTCCTGACCAACTCATTTGTGGGTTGATCTGTAGATGATCCAAATTGCATTTTGGGGCCAAGGTGGTGCTGCTGAGCAACCTGGAGGAAAGGAGTGGGATATTGTTTGCAGATCTATTGGAGGTTTTCCCAAAACTATTGGTTCTACTTCTTCTGATGATTAGTAGGGTATAAGGCAACTGATACTTGTGTGGTTTGCCATTAGGCACAAGGGGAAGTGGTGTATGATTGTGTTTAAGTGAAGCATGGAGAGGTGTATATATAGAAGGGAGAGAAATGTGTGCACGCGCGCGTGTGGTGTGTGTGTGTGAGAGAGAGAGAGAGACTGCTGGGGGGAGAAAGCAACTTGTCAAGAGTGGGGTTAGTTACCTAGAGCATGGGGCATCGGTCTAAGTCAACTGGTGTATTAGAGCTAAAGAGAAGGGGGGGAAGGAAGAGAGAGAGAGAGAGAGAGAGAGAGAGAGAGGCATTTATACTTAGGGCAGGTTTGGGGGTGAGAAATTCTCCAAAATTCTATTCTCATCTCAACTCATCATTACACCTTTTTCAAATCCCTATACATAATATAATAAATAATTCAACTTTTTCAAATCCCAATACAATTTTTTCAAATTCCAATTCAACTTTTTCAAATCCCAAAACTAAAAAATAATATTTTAAACTTTGAAACAAAACACAAAATTCTCATCTCACCCCCCAAACCTCCCCTTAGTGAAGGCTCAATTGCTTATTATACAATAAAAAGCAAGAAATAAAATTAAAAACTGTGGCATTGATTTCTATCAAGGATTACTATAAAAATGCTGGAGATTCCATTGCTAGATTTCTGAACGGTTTCATGTCTATAATAGGTCTTGAGAGATCATTATTGGGGAATTTCATTGGCAATCAATGTGTTTCCATCTCATCTTCAATTTAAATATCCTTGTAATATGATGAGTGTCCTAGGCATGATTTTCTTTTTCCAATATTGCAGTATGAACCATGACGATGTGGCTGTTTTAAAAATATATTTCACAGGAAGGAAAATATGTTAAAAAACTATGTAGAATGTTGTAGTTTGAAATCAGAATGATATTTCAGTATATTTCTGTACATGCTAGTGATCTCTATTTAAGATACAAGAGAAATATTAAAAAAGGAAAGAATTTCTTAGAATAAGACCAGGAAAATCTGCCTAACTAATTGACAGGAAAACAGAAATTTCCTAAACAATATCTACCATAAATTACTCCACTACAATATCTCAATATCTACCACTAATTACTCCATCTCCATATTTATGAGGATTTCCACACTCCCCCTTAAGTTGGATCATAAATGTTGATCATATCCAACTTGCAGAGAAAATAATCAAAACTTTGTCTAGATAGCCCTTTGGTGAAGATGTCTGCTGTTTGCTCTTTTGTTGGAACATAAGTCATACAGATGGTTCCTTCTTCAACCTTTTCCTTGATAAAATGTCTATCCACTTCTACATGCTTGGTCCTGTCATGCTGAACTGGATTGAGAGAGATTCTTATGGCTGCTTTGTTATCACAGTAGAATTTGATAGGGAATTTTACTGTGACATGTAGTTCTTCCAAGAGTTTCCGTAACCACAGTCCTTCACACATCCCTTGTGCAACTACTCTAAACTCAACTTCAGCACTACTTATGGCCACAACATTCTGCTTTTTGCTTCTCCAAGTTACCAAATTTCCGCATACAAAGGTACAACACCCTGTGGTGGACCTTCTATCCTCTGCTGAACCTAACCAATCAGTATTTGTGAAGACTTCTACTTCCTTGCTTTCATATTTTTTGAAGAAAAGTCCTTTGCCCGGAGAACCCTTGAGATATTTGAGGATCTTGTGCCCAGCTTCCAGGTGTGTTTCTTTTGGTGAATGCATGTGTTGGCTCACCACACTCACTGCGGCAATGTCAGGTCTGGTATGTGATAGATAGATTAGTTTGCCAACTAATCTTTGATATCTTTCTTTTTCAATAGGTCTTCCAAAATCTCCTGTTCTTTTTCCTGCTTCGATGGGAGTGTGTCACTTGGTTTACAACCAAGCATGCCAATTTCGGTTAGGAGATCAAGAACATACTTGCGCTGAGAGACACTAATTCCCTTCTTTGATCTGGTAACTTCCATTCCCAAGAAGTACCTCATTTGTCTCAGGTCTTTTACTTCAAACTCAGTGGATAAGACTTTCTTCAACCTCTCCATCTCCACTAGATTATCTCCAGTTAGGATTATATCATCGACATATACAATTAGAATTGTTTTCTTTCCTTGACCCTTTATCACCTTTGAACCATGCTTTTGGAGACTGTTTGAGTCCATACAGGGATTTCTTGAGTTTACATACTCTATTTTCTTCACCCTTCTTACAAAAACCTGGTGGTAGTGTCATGAAAACTACTTCTAATTCACCATTCAGAAATGCATTCTTAATGCCAAGTTGTTGAAGTGGCCAATCCAAGTTGGTTGCCAAAGACAAGAGTGCCCAAATTGTATTTAACTTTGCCACAGGTACAAATGTCTCAGTGTAGTCAATGCCATAGGTTTGTGTAAAGCCCTTTGCAACGAGATGGGCTTTGTATCGTTCTACTATCCCATCAACTTTATATTTCACAGTGAAAACCCATTTGTAGCCCACTGGTTTCTTCCCTCTCGGCAAATTCATCACATCCCAAGTTTCATTTTTTTCCAATGCCTGCATTTCTTCCATAACCGCCTTTCTCCATTTTGGAATCTACAAAGCTTCCTAAATATTCTTTGGAATTTTTATACTATCAAGGTTAGAAGTAAAGGCATGACACCCTGTAGACAAAGTATTGTAAGACATGAATTTTGAAATAGGATAGAGAGTCCATGACCGAGTTTGTTCCCTGAGAGCAATAGGTAAATCAATATTAGTAGGCTCAGATTTATTAAAGGAGAACTGATGACAATTTTGAGCTATTACCTGGTTGGGATTGGAAAGAGACTCATGGTTGCTTGGATCTATCATCGTTCGAACTCTCTTGGTGCCTCAGGTGTGAGATTCTCCTTGTACCTTAATTTTGGCTTCCTTGAATATGTCAATGGACAGCTTTGTTGTCCATATTTGTTTCCTTATTTATTTCCTTGATTTACTCTTCTGTACAATTAGCATAATATTGGACAGATTGTATAGGGATGAAATTAGCATAGACTTATTCATTTCCATGTATAGAACTCTTTGTACAATTTATATACAAAACAGAAATCACAAGGCGATTGATTCGGCCATTCATACAGTGTTTCACCTTATTTTGACATGGTATCCAAAGCCGCTTGAATTTGTTTTCTTTCTTCTTCTCGGTTTCTTTTTTTTTTTCTGCATGTTCTGGGCTATTCTCGCCCGCGTGGATTTTTTTTCCTACTCGGTTTCATGTGTTGGCATTTTCTGGGTTGTTCTCGATGAACCACGTGAAAGCTTCCTTCTTTTCGGTGTCGACAGCAGCATCCTTCTGCTTGTTTCTAGTGTTTCGGCACTTATGTACCTTTGTGCCTTTCGCGGCTTATTTCTGGTGGGCATTAAGGTACTTCTGTGCCTTCGTGATTCTCAGTTTCTTCTTTTGGTGGGAATTTCGGCTTATTCTTGTTTGTGGCTCTCGGTTTGTGTCTTTGTGGTTATCGCAGCGACTCTGTGTGTTTGTGGTGGGAATTTTGGCACTTGTGTGTTTGTGGCTCTCGGTTTTCTTGCTGCACCGTGTCCTCTCACATACAAGTCCAAGGTCGTTATCTCATTTTGGACTCCTTCGAATTTTCTTTTGTTGTTTTGCTTTGTTTCGGGATTTATTTATTTGCGATGGACTCAGCACCTATGTCAAGTTTACAGGCACAAATTACTCTACTTGAGCCTTTTAGTTTGAACTTTTCCTCAAGGGAAAAGATCTTTGGGGTCATTGATAGCAAACATCCAATACTGACAAATCCAAGGATATTGGGGCTTCTCCTTCATGGGTTTTACTCGATGCTCGATTATGTCTTGGCTTCTTGGTTCAATGGAGCCACATATTGTTACCAACTTGCGGACTCATCGCTACGCTCAATCCATGTGGAATTACTTGAAGAAGGTTTATCATCAAGATAATGATGCTTGTCGCTTTCAGTTAAAACATGCGATTGCCATGTTTCAACATGGTAGTCTTTTCATCCAAGACTACTACTCAGCATTTCTGACTCTTTGGCATGAATATACTGATTTGGTTACAGCGGATGTTCCTATTGCCACTCTTTCGACTATTCAAACTCTTCATAGGACTAGCCAGCGTGATCAGTTTCTTATGAAACTAAGCCCGGAATATGAATCTGTTCGCTCCTCTCTACTGAACCGATTTCCTGTTCCTTTTCTTGATATTTGTTTTGGTGAGTTATTTCGCGAAGAAGAACGTCTTAGTACTTAAGCTATTCTAGAGCAATCTCATGGCAGTTTAGGGATGGCAACTGTGGCTTATGTTGCCCAAGGACAAGGACCACCTATGAATTCTAAAAACTTGCAATGTTTCTATTGCAAGAAATATGGGCATATTGCTACCAATTGTCCTAAGAAATTTTGCTCTTAGTGCAAGAAGAAGGGTCACATTATCAAAGAATGTCATATCCGCCCCCAGAATCATTTAGCCCAAGCATTTCAGACTTCTGTTATTGCCCCTCCTGCAACGACTTCTGTAGCACATGGCTCTTCTTCAGGTGCTTCCTTTGTTCCTGCACCTCCTGCAGCAAATTACTGCACACCAGAAATGGTGCAACAAATGTTAATTTCGGTATTACCAGCAATGGGGTTCCAAGGTAAAAATTCTACTAAACTTTGGCACATAGACTCGAGGGCCTTTTATCACATGACGAATACTCCCACCGCTTTGTGTCTTGTTCGGCCCTACACTGGTCAATCTGCCATTCTATTAAGTCTTTTGCTTGTAATAATGTTCCAGATCTGAGTATGGTGTGGCATCGTCGTTTAGGCCATCCCAATACTCAGATCTTATCTCAAGTATTGCACTTTGGTTTTCTTGGTAATAAAGAACGTTCTTCTTTATCTCTTGAGTGTGATTCTTGCAAACTTGGTAAAAGCAAAACTCTTTCATTTCCTTTGCATACTAGTAGAGTTTCTCACTGCTTTGATCTTATCCATAGTGATGTTTGGGGACCTTCCCTAGTTAGTTTACATGAAAAATTTAAATATTATGTGACTTCCATTGATGATCATAGCAGATTTACTTGGGTCTATTTTCTTCGCTCTAAATCTGAGGTTTTTTGTACTTTCACTGAGTTTTTAGCATATGTTGCCAATCAATTTTCTGCAACTATAAGACATTTCGCACAGATTTTGGTGGTGAATATTTGTCTACTAAGTTTCAGGCATTCTTGACTTCTAAAGGTAGTATTCATCAACGTTCAGATCCCCTATTCCTCAACAAAATGGAGTAGCAGAAAATAAATGTATGAATACCAATGTTTTGAATGCCGTACCGGTCAAGGCACTGGAACGAAATATTTCGGTACCTGTACTGTTTCATGTACCGTTTCGGAATAGTCGATATATGAATAAATTATATATAAATGAATATATATAAATTATATTTTAAAATAATAGTCTATATATGAATAAATTATATATAAATACATAGATATATAAATTATAAATAGCCTAGTCTGAATTGGGGGGTTAAAAAAATGAGCTTGTAGTTTGAAAAAATGAAAAAAATAAAATAAAATTAAGGGCCGAAATATCGGCCGGTACGACCAGTATTTCGGCCGGTATGAAATACATAGTATACCTGTACCGGACCGGTGGCCGGTACCGAAAATACCATCCGTACCGGCAGGTACAGTACGAAATTAAAAACATTGGTACATACTCTCTTATTAGAATCATCTGTTCCATCCATGTTTGGGTCGAGGCTCTGAAAACTGCTACTCACTTGATTAATCGTTTACCTTCCCAATTCTTACACATGAAGTCCCCTTATTTCCGATTGTTTGCTAAGAAACCTAGTTATGATAATCTCCGCATTTTTGGTTTTGTATGTTTTGTTCATTTACCTCCTCATGAGCGACGTAAATTATTTGCTTAATCTATTAGATGTGCATTCTTGGAATATAATGTGTGTCAAAAGGGATTTGTTTTCTATGATCCTACATTACATCGTACATGCATTTTTAGAAATGTTATTTGATTTGAAAATCAACATTTCTTTCCTATGTCCTCTGTGCCCTTCTCTTCTATTGTGGTCCTCCCCTCCTTTGAGCAGCAGTTCTCAGATCTTCATCAAGTTAGCTCTCATTTTAAACCAGGGATTGTGTATATGAGACGCTCCTGCCCATAGTCTCTTCCGATGGCTCACCCGATATCTGATCCTACCATGCTCCAGAATCAGTCAGTTGCAGCACCTCCAGAGCCTTTGGTACGTCGCTTTCCTCGAGTTTCTATACCTCCGAATAGGTATGAGTTTCCTTTTTCTGACCATTCTATTTAAGCTCTTACTGCTGCATTGTCTAATTTTGATATTCTCACATGCTATTCACATGCTGTCAAGCATGACTATTGGCGACACGTTATGCATGAAGAAATTGCCGCTTAGAGGTCAATCACACCTGGGACATTGAGCCTTGTTCTTCCACCATAGTTTCCCTGGATTGCAAATGGGTTTACTCAGTCAAGGTTTAATCTTATGGAAATTTGGATCGTTATAAAGATTAGCTTGTTGCACTTGGGAATAATCAAGACTATGGTGTCAATTATGAAAAGACCTTTGCTCCTATGGCTAAGATGACCATTGTTCATATGATTCTAGCTCTTGCTGCTTCCAATGATTGGCCACTACATCAAATGGATGCAAGAATGCTTTTCTTCACGGGGATCTTAAATAGTGTATTTATATGAAGCCACCCCCGGGATTGTTTCCCTCTTCGACCTAACATGTGTGTAAACTTCGTCGCTCTCTTTATGGTCTAAAACAAGCTCCGAGGGCCTGGTTTGATAAATTTCGAACCACTTTACTACAATTTTCATTCAAGCAGAACAAGTATGGCACTTCATTGTTTCTTCGGAAATCAGACGTGTATTGTTGTTCTTTTGGTTTATGTTGATGATATTGTGATCTCTGGTTCCGATTCTGCTTTACTTGTCCAGCTCAAGACTCATCTCTTAGAGTCTTTTCATATGAAAGATCTTAGGTCTCTCACATATTTTCTTGGTCTTGAGTTGCATCGTAGTCCTTCTGGTATTTCACTCAATCAACATAAGTATGCTAGTGACTTGGTGGCTACCACTGGACTATAGGAGGCTACCTCTGTCGATACTCCCATGGAATTAAATGTCAAGCTTCGCAAAGAGGAGGGTGACCTACTGGCTGATCCCAGTTTATACCGGAAGTTGGTAGGTAGCCTTGTCTATCTCAACATTATTAGACCAGACATTTCTTTTGCTGTACAACAAGTCAGCCAGTTTCTTTAGACTCCTCATCATCTTCATTTGGTTGCTGTCCGCAGGATCATACGCTATGTTCAGGGCACTTTTGCCCATGGCTTATTCTTTCCTGCAAGCAATTCTCCTCGTCTTCTTGCTTATAGCGATGCTAATTGGGTTGGTTGTGCTGATACACGTCGCTCCATCACTGGTTGGTGAGTGTTCTTAGGTGATGCGCTAATCTCCTAGAAGAGTAAGAAGCAAGACAGAGTTTCTAAGCCATCTACAGATTCTGAGTACCAGGCAATGTCTCTTGCTTGTTCCGAAATTATTTGGCTTCGAGGTTTGCTTGCTGAGTTAGACTTCTCTGAGACCGATCCTACACCATTACACTCCGATAATACAAGTGCTATTCAGATCACGGCCAATCCTATCTATCATGAGTACACAAAGCATATTGAAGTCGACTTTTACTCTATTCATGAAGCCTTTGAAGCTCGTATTATCACTTTTCCACACATTTCCACTGAACTACAAATTGCTGATATCTTTCCCAAGGCTCTCACTAGCCATCAACATTGCTTCCTAAGTAGCAAATTGATGCTTGTTGATCAACCCGCATCAATTTGAGGGTGGCTGTCAATGGACAGCAAAGCTGTCCATATTTGTTTCCTTATTTATTTCCTTGATTTACTCTTCTGTACAATTAGCATAATATTTGACATATTGTATAGGGCTAGAATTAGCATATACTTATTCCTTTCCATGTATAGAACTCTTTGTACAGTTTATATACAAAACAGAAATCACAAGGCGATTGATTCGGCCATTCATACAGTGTTTCACCTTATTTTGGCAGAATAAACAAGTATCTCCTTGTCATTTTGTTTTTCTGCATCTCCCCCTGAGTTTAATTTTTCTTCTATAACTGGCAACTTAGAAATGGTTGGGACAGATTCAGCCATAGGGACAGATTCAACAAAAATGGTTGGCACAGATTCAGCAATAGGGACATTGAAGTCCAGAAAATCCCAAGGCTGAGCTTCACTCAAATTCTCCCCCTGAAGAGAGGGCTTTTGGAAGTAAGGAGTGGTCTCAAAGAAGTAACATCAAAGCTAACAAATTTTTTTTTCGCGGCTAGATCATAGCATTTGTAGCCTTTTTCGGTAGGAGAATAGCAAATAAAAACACACTTAAGAGCTCTAGGGTCTAGTTTATTCCGATGGTGATCATGAACATGGACAAAGGCCGTACAACCAAACACTTTGAGAGATAGACTTGAGCTGAGATGACCGGTAGAAAATTTCAGAGGTGTTGCAAAAGAAAGGACACGGTTGGGTATTCTATTAATGAGATATGTAGTTGTTAAGATGGCATCTCCCCATAATATTTTTGGCATGTTTGTAGTGAACATCAACGCATGAGCAACTTCAAGAATGTCTTTTTTTTTGTTTGGCAACCCCATTTTGTTGGAGGGTGTCGACACATGAACTTTGGTGAATTATCCCATGCTGTTGAAGATAATTTCCTAAGATACTATTGAAATATTCTGTGCCATTATCAGTATGAAGAATTTGAATTTTTGTTTGGAATTGTGTTTGAATCGTGGAATGGAAATTGATAAACACATAACGAACTTCAGTTTTATCTTTCAACAGGTAAACCCAACAAATACGAGTATGATCATCAATAAAAGTAACAAATCATCTTGTGTGGGAATGATTAAGAGTACGGGGAAGGTCCCCATAAATCGTTGTGAATCATAGTGAACGGTTTGGATGGTTTGTATTTGGATTTTGAGAAAGAAGTACGCTGATGTTTAGCTAGTTCACAAGTTTCACATTGAAAATCAAGAGACGTTTTATTGAACAAATGGAAGGAAATAAAAGTCGCAAATACTGAAAATTGGGATGACCCATTCTAGAATGCCATAACAAAAGTTCACTATGCTTGGGAATAGATGCAGAATCACAAATAGCAATTTGATGTTGCTCGCTCACATTAGCCTCCTCAAATTAGTAGAGCCCCTCACACTCCTTAGCACTGCATGCTAATCATCTTCCCCGGTGATAGGTCCTGAAAGACACAATGAGAGGGAAGAAATTTAGCAGAGCAATTGGAATTTTTTGTCAACTGGCTAATGGATAACAGATTGCGTGATAAATTAGGGACATGAAGAACAGATTCTAGTGTTATAGAGTCAGAGATTTGGATACTCCTTTTGCTTGCAACAGTTGAGAGTGAGCCATCTGCACTTTTAACTTTTAGATTTTCAGCACAAGATGAGTATGAGGACATATGATGATAAGAATCAGTCATATGATCAGAAGCATCGGAATCAATAATCCAAGTTTTTTTGTGCTGAGAGGTGGTACTTAAGGCTTTCAAAAAATTACCTCTATGTGCTAAAGAACCAGAAGAGACACTTGTGGAGGACTGACCCGATGCATGAAGGGTAGAAATCATTTTATAAAGTTGCTCCAACTATTCAGCTTTAACTGCACTGCTTGGAGTGAGATTTTTGCTCTTTTCTCCTTGAGGTTGCTCAGCTTGATGATCAACAATAGCTTGGTAGCCACAATTTTGGCTGTTCTGCCTTAGCTTCCAATCAGATGGTTTCCCGTGTATCTCCCAACAGGTGTCTTTTGTGCGTCCAGGTTTTCGGCAATGCTCACACCAAGGATGTCCCTTTTGTTGTCTTGAACCTGATCTCGCAAGCGTGCCAGAGACACAAAGATAGACATTTCAGGTCCAGTATTTCTAGCAGAGACAATCTCCTTTAGCATTACCTTATGCCTATTTTCTTCTCACCTTACCTCCGAGAAGACTTTGCATGTTGAAGGCAGGGGACGTCGGCCAAGAATTCCTTTGCGAACATCATCCAGATCTCGGTTAAGACCTACAAGAAATTCAAAAACTCTTTCATTTTCGAGTCGCTTCTTGTATCGCACACTATCGCCAATGCACTCCCATTCTTCTTTAAAACTCAAATCGAGTTCTTGCCAGAGGGTTGTCATCTCCATGTAATAATCTGTGACCTCCCTCTCCCCTTGCTTCATCTGCCATAGCCGAGTCTTAATCTCAAATATTTGAGAGGAGTTTGCAACATCAGAATATGTTTCACGGACAGCTTCCCAGACATCTTTTGCCAATGGCAAGAATAGATAGGTCTTGCCGATGGAGGGCTTCATGGAATTTACAAGCCAAACAGTCACCATTGAATTTTCTGGCTTTCATTTTTTGAGGGAGGAAGCATCGGTTGAGGCTGGCGTTTTTGTCTTGCCGGTAAGGTATCCTAATTTTCCTTTGCCGTCGATTACGAGCTTAATCGATTGGGCCCATTCACGAAAATTCTTCCCATTCAGCTTCTCCACTGTGAGTTGAAAGGATGAATTATCAAGTCCAGTTGAACCCATGGTGGAGATAGCTTCTGTTTCACTATTGTGAGTTTCATAGGTCATCGACCCTTTGCTGTTGACGGCAATTTCTGTCATTGATAGCTAGGTTTAGAAAAAACCTGGCTCTCTACCATGAAATCAGAATGATATTTCAATATATTTCTGTACATGCTAGTGATCTCTATTTAAGATACAAGAGAAATATCAAAGAAGGAAAGAATTTCCTAGAATAAGAGCAGGAAAATCTGCCTAACTAATTGACAGGAAAACAAAAACTTCCTAAACAATATCTACCATAAATTACTCCACTAATACAATATCTCAATATCTACCACTAATTACTCCATATCCATATTTATCGGGATTTCCACATAGTTTGCTGTGACTGGACACTCAGGCATTCTCATGCTAACTTTGGATAAATCCATCCCTTTGTTTCTTTGGATAAGTAGATCCATCTCATGCTAAGTTTCCTATATGACCTATTGAATATCTCCTTAATAAATGCGAGGAAGGAGGACATCTTCCATGCAATAGCATGAAATCAATCTAAATAGTGCTTTTCTATTTTCTTTGCAAGCGTGAATTTTTTGTGCATTACTTATTCATTCCTGTTAATATGATTTTGGATGCAGAGATTTATCTTACAATGATATATCCGGAAACTTTCCGAGTTGGGTAACTACCTCTGGTTTACAGCTGTATGTCTCTTATATTCTTATACATCTTTTCTCACTCAAATTTTGCTGGCTCTAACATTTTGCTTTGAAACATTAGATATTCTGGTGCTCATATAGAGCTTCTTTTCTATCTTTTCTCAAGCATGACTTGCATAATCTTTCTTGAACAGATGTGAAGAATCAACTACATTTGTTAATTAACCAATTATACAAATACTAAAGAATCTCTTGCTTGTCCGCCTATCATTGGGTTTCCAGATAGTTATTTTAAACATTCCACTTGTTTTGAATGCTTGAATCCCTGCAGTGATTCTGTATGTGTGTGTGTACACGCTAGTTGGGTTTGGGTGGTACATGAAGACAAAAACATAATAAGGTTCTTTTCATTGAATTATACAGGAACTTGGTGGCCAACAATTTCACGTTTGATACCTCAAACATAAGGTGAGTAATTGAATTATGGTATCTCTTATTCATTCATTATAAACCCATTATTGAATATAGGAATGAGAAAAAAATAAAGAAAGAAACAATAGGAGGAGCATGCCTTTCTTCTGTGTATTCAGAAAACAAGGAGAAAGTTTAGAAGGCCTGGGTTTATAATACACCTCATGTATGGTAACGTACATTTCCACACTGATTCAGAAACACATCATATTTATTCCAGTAATCCTAATTCCAAAACAAGAAAAGAATATAGAACACATTGCATTGATATTCTAAGAGAATAGGCTGTCTTCAACAATAATTACCTGAAAATAGTTTTTAAAGACTTACAAGAACTGCTTTTAAGGACAAGAACCCTTCCAGCCCAAATTAGCTGCAATTTTTTGCTTCTGCAGATGATAAAATTTCTGTCTAGATTGAGCATCTATCATTTTCTGTGATTGCAGTACTTTGCCAGGGTTGAATTGTCTTCAGAAGAACTTTCCGTGCAATAGGAATTCTCCACGTTGTAAGTTTTTTGGTTTTCTGATTTCTTGTTTTGTTTGGTAATTTCACCAACTCATGGAAAAAGTAAAAGAATTCTCCACGTGAGGTGGTTCCCCCATCATAATATATATATATATATTTATATATATATATTTATATATATGTCATGTATATAACCAAATTGGGCTTGGATGAAAAAATGCAAAAGAGGTATGAAGGAACTTCAGAAGGACATTGGAAGGATTCAAATTACACATTTATCCACCCTCATTGCTGCCTGAAGATGTACAATGAAGTGAGGAGCACGTTATTGAGAGAGTAATTTTAGACTGCATTTGGATACTGGGGTAATCTCAGATGATTTGAGTTGATCTATGAATAGTAGTGTTTTGTTGGTCTTATTGAGATGTGTTTGAATGTAAGTAGGTTGAGATATGTGTTTAAAGTATGAAGTAGGTTGAGATGGGTTTAACTTTTTTATGGGAAGTTAAAAAAGTAGTGGGTGCCATTAATGATTGGTTTGCGATGGGTTGAGATCACTTTGACAACCAACCAAAAAAGTGGTTTTGCCTATATGTTATAGCTTTCCTTCAACTTCCAACTTGAGTCCGATAAATTTAGTTCCTTCTCTAGGGACAACCTTACTGGAACCACTTTGAATTATTTTCAGTCATCTTGGCTCCACCATGAAAATGAGGTTCTCTATTATTTATATTAATATTAAAAGAGTATCCCAGTCAATGAAATGATTTCTTATATCCAGTTCTTAGAGGGTCAACCCCCCGTTGGTTTACCTATGCATACATCAACACAAATGCTTTCATTTTGAATCTTACAGATGCAAGCTTCTCAATCAAATGTGGTGGCACAAAAATGAGAACTGCTGATGGTACAGTGTATGAGGCTGAAAATGCACCTCTTGGTGCAGCTTCGTTCTATGTAACCAGTTTTGACAAATGGGCAGTGAGCAATGTGGGGTTGTTCTCTGACCGCAAAAATGCATCTTATGTAGAAAATACCGTTGAACAAGTAACTCTGACGTTTACACCAGAGCTTTTCGAGAATTCAAGAATATCCCCTGGATCACTTAGGTACTATGGCCTTGGTCTTGAGAATGGACGTTATACTGTAAGAATGCTATTTGCAGAAACAGTTTATACAAGACGAAGGTTTCAAACTTGGAGAAGTCTAGGAAGGAGAGTATTTGATATCTATATTCAGGTAAGAACTGTATAAAGCAAAACTCTAAACTATCCTGCATTGACTTAGAACCACTAAAATGTTTCTATATGCTAAACCTTCAATGCATTATTTTTCAGATAGAATATATCACTATGCCCTCTCTGTTGCTTTTTTAGGGGAGTCTCCAAGAGAAAGACTTGGACATATCAGAGGAGGTAGGTGGCGCTGAAAGAGCACTTAAAAGGGATTTCAATGTTACTGTTTCGGAGAACTACCTTGAAGTTCATTTGTTCTGGGCTGGTAAAGGGACCTGCTGCATACCAGCGCAAGGTTACTATGGCCCAATAATTTCGGCCCTCAGTGCTATTCCAGGTACCATTTGTAATAATTTACAGGTCTCTATTCAATTTCAAATGGCATAATGTTCGTCTCTACCTTTGACTGCTACTGATCATTGTCTTCTATTGCTCAGATTTCCAGCCTACTGTTAGTGGAATTCCACCAAGTACTTCAGAAGGGAAGAAAGGGTTGGTTGTTGGTATTGCAGTCTCTGTAGGAGTTGTTAGCTCAATATTGATAGTTGCAGTTTGTTTTATGAAAAGAAAATCAGACAGCAATGACGAGGAAGGTAAGAGCATGGTAATTCTTTCAACAAAGCCTGTCCCGAGTACTTAGGCTATGCCTATTATTTCTCATTAATAAAATTCTTATTTACCGATTGAAAAAATTTATTTCAACATAACCTTTTTTGTTTTGATAAGTAAGAAATTATTATTTCAATACTTATAAAAAAAAAGAAATTATTATTTCAACAAAACCTCATAATGGCATTGGCGCCTATATCTCCTAAAAGTACTTGTCAATATCTAACTGCTTTAAATATTAAGCTAAAGTGAACCACATATTGGTCTTTGAATCTCCTTGCGTGCTAAAAATATTATTTTATGTATCTTATACTAGAATTTATTTCTTACTCCATCCTTGCTTGTCTTTGCAGAGTTTCTTGGTATTGGTCCTACACCAAGTACTTATAGTTATGCTGAGCTCAGATCCGCCACAGAAGAATTTATACCTTCTAATAAGCTAGGAGAGGGAGGATTTGGACCTGTTTACAAGGTAAACATTCTTAATATTACATAGCCATTTAATACACAAAGACGATTCGATATTAAAAATAATTAAGTGATTCTAACTTTTCTTCACCAAAGGAGGGCTTGTTTTTTCTTTTGCTTAACTGTGGTACATTATAGGGTACGCTTTCTGATGGGAGGGTAGTGGCTGTGAAGCAACTTTCAGTTGCGTCTCACCAGGGAAAGAGTCAGTTTATTGCTGAGATTGCTACCACAACTGCAGTACAACATCGCAATCTTGTGAAACTGTACGGATGCTGCATTGAAGGAGATAAACGTCTCCTCGTTTATGAATATCTTGAGAACAAAAGTCTTGATCAAGCACTCTTTGGTATGATACTAAATAATCATCTCGTGTTTTTTTTCTTACTATAGAAACATAATTCTAAATTTTTTGAATAAAACACAAAAGAACAAATTGTACAAGAGGAACATGTAACTAGAAATAGAAAACTAGACATGAAAATCATGAAAACTCAACCCATTAAAATTTATAAATGATGCCCAAAGCAGAATAAAAGTGTTGGAAAAAGAAAGGTTTAAGCTCATCTGTTGTCCGCTTGAGATCCTCAAAATCTCTATCATTTCTTTTCCTCAAAATACATCTCACTATATATATGATCAGAGACAATTTTCCACATTGTTGCAATGTGTGGGCTGCCATATAAAAAAGGGCTACGATCCTTCAAGGCATAACCCACGCCAATCCAACTTGACCGAAAAAGACATTCCACAAGGTACTAGCAATCTCAATGGCGTTAAAGGTGTCCTATTCTTATGTCCCTTATGCTTGGGCTGTTCCCTATTCTTATGATCAATAAGATTTTGTTTACTAATAAAAAAAGCCGGCCTACAAATTTCTCACTCTTTCTGCACATACAACACCAATTTATCACAATGAAATGGCATTTCCTTAAGTAATTAGTAAGTTTTTTCCATCAAAAAGTGATGGTGACTCTGGTTCGTCCTAAAAGAAGGGAAATGTTAAGCACACTGAGACTACTAGCTCCCATAAAAAAGCCTTAGAGAAAATCACCATCAATAGTTGCTGATAACATTTTGCCTACTGGTTCCACGAAAATAATGAAAAGTAATGAAGACAACAAATTACCCTATCTTAAACCATGAGAGCTAACTGAAGTAATAGAAGTGCCATTCACCAATATAGAGAAGTACACCAAAGAAATGCAATGTGCTATTAAAGAATGTCATATCTCCCCCATATCTCCCAAGCAAATAATAAAAAGATTATAAATTAACACGATCATATTCCTTCGGAATATGGATTTCTAGAGTGTGATTTGTCTACTTCTAAGAAATGCATTTTGTGGCTTCGAAATAATCTTCTTGACAACCCTACTCAACTGATTAGCAAGGGCTTTAACAATTATCTTTTACACTGCTAAAAATATATATTAAACAAATAAATTTACCTCTTCTCATTAGTTTAAGTTTTTGGGACAAGTGGTAGTTTATCATGGTATCAGAGCAAGAAACCTGAGTTCGAACCCTGACTCTACATTTCACCAATTTAATTAAATATTTTACGTGTTGGGCCCCACTTATTAAGCGGGAGTCAAACCCACTCATGAGGGGGAGTGTTAAGAATATAAGTAATGGTTTAACACACCCTATTCACAATCTAATGGTGCGGTAATTTTAACATCCATTGATCCATTGCCCCAACTTTTTAAGTAATTAAGGTTACGAGAGTGGCACTAAGGCTTTTTTCAAACTTACAATAGTATGAAAATCCCGGAATACCCTTATTCTGTTTGATCACATCCTAGCAAGCTTGAAAGAAAACCATTGCAAAACCACCTTGTCTTGGTGCTTTATCACTAATCATACTTGTTACCACATCGAGAAACTAACTCTGTTCAAATGGCCTCTCAACCAATGTGACCATCGCTTCATATATGGACTTAAGTGCTAATCCATCAAGCTCGTCCAAGCAAACCGCTAATGGAAATTGAGCCATCAACCAAAAGCATCTCAATAGCATTGTTCACAATATGATTTCTAATCTCGTTTTGATCAGAGGAGATTGAACCATCTACCAAAAGCATCTCAATAGCGTTTTTCCCCTTTCTAATCTCAATAGTGATTTCTAATCTCAGTTAGCTGCTTGATGGAACAACTTTGTACACCTATTGCCCTCTTTTAATCATAGTGCCCTCGGTTTTTACCTCCAAGACCACTTCTCTATTTTAATGACCCTCTCTAGATCAATAATGATTGCCAGGTTTTTCTTAGCTTATATTCTTCATATGGTGCCCTCTCGTATTCCATACCAATCTGACCTTGCAACTCCTCTAGTGCTATATGTTACCAAAGACTTGCTCAATCCAAGCCCTTAGGACATTCTTTAAAGCATTTAGTTTGTGAGCTAAGATAAAGCTTATAGTTCTTTGGAAATGGTAGGATAACCACCACTATCTAATGCTATCACCAAAATCTTCTGCTTTTAACCACAACCAGTTGTACACCTGCACTATCTATGGGAAAAATAGTTTAGTCTTTAGTTATATTTTATTTCAAATTTTATTTAAAACTTGATTGTGAAGTTGTTTGACTAGCTCTTTTAGATTACTAATTGCAATGAATTATGTATAGGGAAAAGAAGATAAGTGTTATAGATGAAAGAATACATGTTCTTCTTGACTTTCAAAATTCCATGATCTTGCAAATTATAATAAATTTATGATCATTTAACACAAAATGGATGACGTGGCCCAACAAGAAAACTATTGCTTCGAAAATCACATATAAAGGAAAGAAGACAAAATGTAACAAATGAAAGAAAACTAAGTGTTCCTAACCAAACAAAGTGTTACTAACCAATGAAGTTCCATGATCTTTCAAATTATATTAAATTATATTCAGTTTACACTTGAAAGGAAACATGACTCAATAGGAGCAAAGCTATTGCTTTGAAAATCATTTATGTTATAGATTCTCGGATTTGAAATACCTGTTACCCCTTGAATGCCTTCTTAGTCAATTAAAATAGGGAAATGTTCCGAGCAAAGTTGGGATAACCTTTTATATAGATCAGGAAAGTGCACTTCCCAATCTGTTTGTACAAGGAATCTATCAATTCCAAACCAACAAGAAGTGTCCCAGCTTATAGACCACATGAAAGGGCCTCCGGTGACCATGATATCCTTCTCAAAGATGAAGTTTGAGAAATCCACTGTGACAAAACAATCATGAGCTTCACCCTATTTTTCACCTAGAAACCAAGTGAGATTGAAATCCCACCTTTGCAGTAGTTACCTTGAACTAAAAACTAAAAATATTAGTAAGCTCCTCCCACAAATAATCTTTATCACTATCTTGCTTATAAAAACTTGCAAAAGTTTTGGAGATACTGTCTTCAACATTTTTAAAAGAACAAGTCACTTATAATTGGTTTGTAATGGTGATCATGACCTTACCATTGGAGAGAACCAATGGAGTTGTTGAGGAGGTATTGGATTTGAATATAGGTTTGTCATTGGTGCCTTGCGAGGATGAATGTTTAGGACCTGGTGTTCAGTTGAGAATTGTGTCTGGGGAAGATGTTATCCCCTTCTTATCTCTTCCTCATTAAACAATATAGCTGGATCATCATCGGGGTTTTGCAAAAGGTTAATGAGATACAACAGTGTGTGGGAATTACTTGTGGAGGATTTGACGACCAATTCATAGCACTACTCACAGCAATTCAGGCGGGTACTCGCTTGAAACAAAATGAAGATTTAAGAAGAGCAGGGAGTCAAAGCTTCTTACTTGGGCAATCAACTACGACGCAAAGGGAGCTAGTACAAGTCGAGGGAGGACTAGGAGGAGCATAAAGCCTTCCTCAGTCCTCGTAGGATAATTCAGGTGGAGTATTAATTGTGTGGGAGACAAAGGGTTTGGGTAGTTATTGTGACTTGCTTTGCTTTGGAAAGGCAGGTTTTTGTCCCAATAGGGCTTGGTGTATATTGGATAGGTTTCTAATTTCTCCCTCTTTGGGGGACGATGTTCATTTTGGGGCTCTCTATTGTGGACTAGGTGTTCTCTCTTGTATACACTTAGTGTACTTGGTTATGCCTATTGATATTAATATATTTTTACTTATAAAAAAAAAAAAAAAACACAATTGGTTTCTATACACAATAAAGTTACTTTCATTGAATTGTTAGCATACAAAATATCTCCTTTTAGTTTGTTTTGTGGGAAAAGGCAACAGAAATTCATATATTCAAATCTTGTCACCAATCACTCAATACTATGGCCGGAATGCATACTGTGTTCTAACCTCTGCATCAAATCCCGTTTGTCATGTATACCCCCTCATAACTAGTGGGGTCATGTGGGGAAGAAGCTCTTGCCTTGCCCAACTTTAAACAGTTTGATTCAATTCATTCAGGTCAAGTTTTGGGTTTATTCAACAGCTGAATGTAGTGTTTCTTGCTAAACCTGGAGAGAACACAGAATCATCTAGAGTTTAATGATTGAAATTCTTGAGAGCTATGTTGTAACCTCGATCAATCCATTGTGAAATTTCTTGCTTTGAACGTGGATGCAGGCCAAAGTTTTAATCATATATATACTTATTTCACTGCTTTGTGTTGATTGTCTTATTGTTATCTCATTAAAATTTGTAAAACTATCGTAGGCATTTTTTATACGTTCTGGAGTATTTTCATGTTTTTACTATACATAGATGAAATTAATTAACAATAAAGTTTTGGGAAATTGCACTTTTCACCCATTTTGCACCCTAAACTACAAATAGTTGCACCATAAACTATTAAATAGGTTTCACTTTGTACCTTCCATTCAAATATATGACCATGAAGATGTGCCAATCCACATTACTCACTCACTGTGAATAATTACATTTGTTTGGCAATGTAACACGATTTAACAGATAGATTTGTAAAGAAGGTAGAAAGTGAAAACTATTGGTAGTTTAGGGTGCAAATTCAAACCTTTGTAGTTTAGGATGCAAAGTGTATGATAAGTGGTAGTTAGTGGGTGAAAATTGTTGAGAGTTGTTTATTTTCTTAGTTGTACTGTAGCATTACTGTAGTTTTTACTGTAGCATTTGTTTAATGTATTTTTTCCTCCAGTGTATAAATAAGAAAGTGAATAGAATGGAAGATAAATCAGTGGAAATATTCTATTGTTCAACTAAAATTGTAGCTAACACATTTTTTTGCCCCAAATTACTCGTGGTTATGAATATTAACCACAACTTTGCAACTGTTTAAGTTTTATAAGATGGTAACCACTATATATACAGGAAAAAATGACCTGATTCTTGATTGGCCTACCCGGTTCAGCATATGCATAGGAACTGCAAGAGGCCTAGCTTATCTTCATGAGGAGTCAAGGCCACGAATCATACATCGAGATGTCAAGGCTAGTAATATCTTGCTTGATGCAGAATTTTGCCCCAAGATTTCAGATTTTGGATTGGCAAAGCTATACGATGATAAGATAACACACATCAGCACCCGAGTAGCTGGGACCATGTAAGCTATATCTTTCACCCCCTTTCTAAGTGTGAGAAGGAAAAAGAAAAATAGTTTATTATAAGCATGATTATATAACCATCACAAACAAACGTAAGGGCTTGGAGTATTTTGTTTTAATATATGGTTGATCTAGTCTACTAATAGATTGAATTGAGAACAAGAATGACTACTTTAGCTGGATCCATCGCCTTATCACATTGGTTTTAATTCCATGAGTTTTTTTTTTCTTAAAAACCGCTGCAGAATCTGACTGGTGTTGGACAACACTAGTTATTTATTAAGGTTCTGACAATTTGTTGTATGGTGGCCAATAACATTGGAAGATATTGTTGCTATAAATTTTAAACACGGGAAAAGTGAAAAGGAATTGAACCTTGGTTTTCAAAAAAAGAAAGCTTTGAGCTTGTTGGAATTGTCTACTTTAGCAGTTATGTTTAAATTAAATCTTGCCTTCTTAACAGTGTGGCATGTATTTTCTTCACACTGGCTTACAAACAAAAGCCTCTTTGACATTTCATGCTAGAACTCCCATAATCCAACAATGAGGGGCTAAACGTAAAATATGACTAAAATAAGATCCTAGGCGAGTATGGCCCATGTCCGGTAAATTTTAGAAATTGAGGAAATAATCTAGCCACTTAAACCCAAGGAAATATAATCAGAATTACCCACAAGCTTAATGTAAAGAAACACAAAAATAAATAAAAGTAGTTAGCATAGCCTTCAGTCGTGCCAACCACGCCTACAAAATTTGCCAACATAATCTGTTGACTAGACCCCAAGTCAAAGTTATACCATACTTGTTCATATGTTCTTAATTTGGTCATTACACTTTCTCTTTTGTGAGCCTATTGTTCCTGATTAACTGAGCGGTCATGGAGATATCGTCGATGGTTCTTCACTAAGCAATTTATTTTAATCATTTTCACTCTTTAGTGGCTATCTAGCTCCAGAGTATGCAATGCGTGGACACTTGACAGAAAAGGCAGATGTTTTCGGTTTCGGAGTTGTTGCTTTGGAGATCCTTAGTGGGAGGCCAAACTCAGACAATAGCTTGGATACTGAAAAGATTTATCTGCTTGAATGGGTATAGGAAATGAATCTCACTCACTCTCTCTCTCAAATTACTATGTAATTGATATTTATTCGTTTTTTCTTGTGATAATCACTATTATGTTTTCTAGGCATGGACTCTTCACGAACATAACCAAGCTTTGGGGTTGGCGGATCCTAAATTATTGGAGTTCGATGAAAATGAAGCAACTAGAGTGATAGGAGTGGCTCTTTTGTGCACTCAGGCATCACCAATGATGCGACCCCCCATGTCACGTGTTGTTGCCATGCTTGCTGGAGATATTGAAGTGGGCACTGTTACAACAAAGCCAAGTTATTTAACAGACTTGGATTTCAAAGACATCACAAGCAACTTTTTAGAAGAAGGTGATATTGTGTTAACTGCCTCGAGTAATATTAAGAGACAACAGAAAAACCAAGATGGCAGCACAGTAGATGTGAGCCCGACTGATCCAACGCCCTCACCTATGAATGTCACGAAATCGATGATCAGTAATATTATTGGAGAAGGAAGATGAACGGTATATTGTCTTGCTATATAATTGGGTCAATCTTGGTGGTATTGAATTTGCCTCATAACCTATAACAATTGCCTTTAAGTTTCTACAAAAGGTGTGTTACGATCTAGGGTTCCTCCCTCTCTGTCTCAAGCTGTCGGCATGGAGCTAAAGTGATAACTCTAAAGACAAGTTGATTCTTTACTTGTGTTGTACTGTTGTCGTGGGTCAAGGTTGAGTGGCCTAGGTTTACTTCAGATGTGGGCCTATGTTATGAGGTTATTTTAGTTAATTGAGTCCATTAATATATATGTAGTATTTCAGCCCATTAAGGGCATTACTGTCATTTTCCTGTAATTCAGTTTTGCATGGGATATTAGTACAGATAGAATGTTCCAATATTTGCTATGAATGAATTACACAAAGGCATTTGCTGAAATTGAAGGTTTCTGGTTCCTCGAACAATTGGATCTCATCTTCCATTACAGTCCCTTCTTTTTTTTTAATTGAAAGTATCACTTGGGTTCAATTGGTATCAGAGCTATTGGATCCTAGATGTATAGAAGCAACAATCGCAGATGGCACAAGGTATAAGGAGCTAGAGAAGTTGGTGCTTGGATGAGGCAACACCAAGACCTACAAGAGCAAAGGGTCAAAAGTCACCCGAAATCTTTGGATGATCTTGCTAAGAAAAATGGAGATAGTAAGGTCCCGTTTAGATGTTGAGTTAAGTTGAGATGAGTTGAGTTTTTTTATGAATAGTAGTGAGTTGAGATGATGAAGTAAGTTTTATAGGGCTCAGCAAAGATGAGTTTAGATGTGTTTGGATATTAAGATGAATTAAGATGTATTTATGAAAAATTGAAAAAGATTGTGGGTTTCACGTGTAAACAGGTGTTGAGTTGAAAAAAGTTATGGGTCTCACGTGTTAAAAGGTTTTGAGTTGAGTGATGTTTAGTGACTTGAGAGTTGTATATTTGGATGTTAGGATAGGTCTAAAATAGAATCCAACGGAGATGAACTGAGCTCATTCAAGGATCCAAACGAAGGCTAATAGAAACCTTGAATGGGGCACACATCCACTCACGTCACTCTCACAACAGAAACAATGAAGAAGCATTACATTCTGAAGGCTCTTGGGCTTCAGGGGGGGATGCAGTTTCGTTCTATTAAACTTGATTTTCCTAGATATGATTGGAAAAATCCCACTAGATGGGTATACAAGGTGAATCAATATTTTGTACTACACCCTATGCCAGATCACCAAAAGATTATGATGTCTTTTCCTTTTACATGGGGGGAGATGCATTGGTTTGGTTCCATGATGCTGAGGAGACTGGCAACCTCCACTCTTGGGATACTTTTATTCAGCTGCTGCAAGTCAGATTTGGGAGTTCGTCTCATGATGATCTCATAGAGGCCATTACGAGGTTGAGGCAAATGACCAATGTGGCAGCTTACATGACTCAATTTGAGGTACTATCTAATCGATTAACGGGAATTTAAGTAGTTTTCTCAACAAGCTTAAGAATGAAATTAGGCTACCCCTAAGAATGCTAAAACCACACAATTTAAATTCAACATTTGGATTAGCCAAGATCCAAGAAGGGTATGTTAATAGCTCCAAAAGAATTAATAAACCCTTGAACCAATACAGTACACCCTCTCCAAGGGGGTTTAGTGGGGGAAGAGGCTCAGGTTCATCATACGGGGGGGTCTTGGAGGGAGTTTCCAGCCCTTAAAAGCTTCCCTTTCAAGAATAAATTTCTCCTCCAAAAGGTTAGTGCCTCTAAGATGAAAGAGATAAGAGGACAACGGGCATTGTTATTTCTGTGATGAGAAATAGAATCACAACCATAAGTGTAGAAAGGCCAAGTTATATGTAATGGAGGGTATGTAGTTTGATCAAGAATGTGATGCTGAAGAGGGAATTAATGGGGAGCAGTTATTAGAAGTGGAGGTGGCTGTATAGAATCTAGGGGTGGAGGCACCCAAGATCTCTCTGCATGCCATTGCTGGTTCTCTTAGTCCAAGGATCATGAGAGTGATGGGAAGGGTTAAAGGGCAGCCAATGGTGATTTTAGTGGATGTTGTTAGCACCCATGATTTTTTCCTTGATCCTACCATTATTCCCTAGGCTCAATAGCCCTTAAGACAATAGATTAAATAGAAGTCATGGTTGTTAACGGGGAAATGATTAAAAGTGAGGAAAACTGGAAATGGCAAAAATATTGTTATAAGGTCACTTGTTTTCCACTGATTTTTGCCTACTGCCTTTAAGGGGATGTGACGTGATACTTGGGATGCAATGGTTGAGAACCCTTGAGCCTATGTTGTGGGATTTTACTTCCCCTACCATTAGGGCTATTTAAAACTTTTGATGGCTCCGACTCCGACTAACGTCCACTCCGACTCTATAGGAATCGAAAAATTCAGAGTTTGGAGTTGGAGTCGGAGTTGCTCCGAAAATTTTGGTCAGAGTTGGAGCTTATTTAGGCTTCAACTCTGACATTTAACTTAATATATTTAATATTGTAGAATTTGTAATAGGTAGTTGAGTGGCCTAACAGTGCAGCCATGCGTTTTGCAACAAGCGACCCGCATTTGAGCTCCCCTATGTACGAGACTGTGATTTTTGGCAAATATTTGTTTAACTATTAAAACGACGTCATTTATACCTCTTAGAGCATTGGTAGTGGTTTATGTATCTTCATATGCAAAATCATCTCTTTTGAAGAATGATTTTGTATTTGAAGAATGATTCTCACATTGGTTTATGTATATTTGAACCAAATAATAATAAAATATTTTTTTTATTTGTTTTCTAAATTTTTTTATATATATATTACAATGAGCATCCACTTTGTATTATCAACTTAATTCAAATTTTATGTATCAAAATCATTTTAATATAAATTTTACAAAATTAATTTTAATTTGTATGAGAGAGAAAAAAATAGTAAAATAATGTTTGAAGAATGAACAGTGCTTCTTCATATTTGAAGAATGACTGTTTATAGTTATGTAAAAATATAAAAATGAAGAAGCCAATGCAGACTTTTTTAAAGATAGATTCTTCAAATTTGAAGATGAAGATGAAGATAGAGAAGCCATTGCCAGTGCTCTTATATATTCATCTCTTCTTTCAGCCAAACCTTGTATATGAACATTTCCTCAACCTTTCAGCCAACACTCGAGTCTCAACAGCAACTACATTCTCTTGAATCTTCATCTGTTTTCTCTCTCCCTATCTTCGTCAATCGTGAAATCATTTAACTGAAATGTTACTAACTACGCATACCACTGCTCTCTCTCTCCACCTAGTCTATATCTCATCTCTGTCACCGTGCTGCGAAGCTTCCTTTTTGATTTGTTCCTTGATGTTGTTTGGATGCTCAGAAAGTATTTTGATTTGTTAATTTTTTTTCGTATGCTTTGTGTTTTTTGGGTGTTGTTTATTTTTTTCATATGTTTTGTGTTGTTTGGACTATTTCGATAATGTTTGGATGCTGGGAAAGTGTTAAGAAAATTGGGAAAAAAAAAAGCATAACTCCGATTTGGGCTTCGACAGCTGACTCCGACAACTCTAATCGAAGTCGGAGTCCGTTTTGAGTTGAAGTCGGAGCTCAACTTGGCCTCCGACTTTGGTCGAAGTCGGAGGTCGTAGTTAGGCATTTCGACTCCATCAAAGCTAGAGCCCAGCCTACTTACCATAACTTTCACTTGAGACAAAGGGTCAATCACACTCAGGCGTTTAAACCCTAGTCACACACAAATGATGGATGGTATAAAGTTGTCCCAGCTCACTCAGGTGGAAAGAAGGGGAATGTTGCAGTGGATTTCAGAAGTAAGAAAAGAAGAAGTGCAGGCAGTAGTGCCACCAAAATTAGAAGGGTTTTTTAGGAAGTTTAGTGGGGTTTTTGAGGAACCTAAAGGGTTGCCTCCTAAAAGGAATTGTGATCATCGCATCACACTTAAGGAATGAACTACCCTTATTTCTGTGTGACTCTACCGATACCCCTATTATAAAAAATTAGAAATAGAAAAGATTGTGCATGAATTTCTAGTTGCTGGGGTAGTAAGGCTTAGTCAATCACCTTTCTCTTCCCCTGTACTGTTGGTGAGAAAGGTCAATGGTTGCTGGAGGATGTGTATTGATTACAGGGCCTTAAATAAGGAGACCACCAAAGACAAATTCCACATTCTAGTCATTGATGAGATCCTTAACGAATTACATGGTGCCATCACTTTTTCTAAGATGGATCTAAGATCGAGCTACCACCAAATAAGGGTTTAGGAGGAAGACATTCCAAAGACAACATTTAGGACTCATTATGGCCTCTATGAGCTCCTAATAATGCCTTATGGACTAAGGAATGCCCAACCACAATTTAAGGGTTGATGAATGAGGTGTTCCAGCCCTATCTAAGGAGGTTTTTGATTGTCTTGTTTGATGATATTTTGATATATAGTAAGACTAAGGAAGACCATGTAATTCACTTGGCTACTGTGTTAGGAACTTTGGCTACTCATACTCTTTTTGCTCAAAAGAGTAAGTGTAAATTTGGATGTAAGGAGATAGAATACTTGGGACACTTGGTTTCAGTTGAAGGTGTAAAAGTTGACTCCTCGAAGATTAAGTCTATGATCAATTGACCCTTACCCAACTCTCTCAAATCCTTGAGAGGAATTTTGGGGCTCACGGGCTATTACAGGAAATTTGTACATAATTATGGATCTATAGCTGCCCCACTTACTGCCATATTGAAGTAGAATCCATTCCAATAGACTATAGCAGACTCTAAGGCTTTTGAAGAATTGAAGACAGAGATGACTAAACCAACAGTGTAGCCTTGCCAAATTTTTCTCAGCCTTTTTCTTATGCCTCAAGGGTAGGCATATGGGCTATTTTGATACAGGAGGACCAATCATTGACTTACCTTAGTCATGTTCTCAAGGGAAAAGCCTTAGACCTATCTACCTATGAAAAGGAACTTCTAGCTCTAGTCTTGCAAATAAATGGTAGCCATACATTTTGGCCAGGGAATTTACTTTGAGGACATATCAACAGAGCTTGAAGTTTTTACTAGAGCATGTGGTACCCCCTCTCAACAAAACTAGATTAGCAAACTATGGGGTTATGATTTTACGATCGAATATGAGAAGAGAATGGAGGATAAGGTAGCAGATGCCTTGTCTAGACAACCCGAGAAAGAGGGAGACGTGTTATTAGCTAAAATCACAGTGTTGGACCCAATGTGGCTACAAGATTTGAGAGCCTCTTATAAGACTAACTTGGAGCATGTAGAACTTTGTTAGAAATTGCAGCAAGGGCAGTTCTTGGCTCAAAAGTTTTTCTTAGTTAATGGATTGTTACTAAGGAATGGTAGAATTTATTTACCCAAGAATTCCACTTGTAAGACACAAGTCCTTCAGTATATACATGAAAACCCCTATGGCAGGCATGCTGGGTACCAAAAATTCCTCCACAAGGCCAAAGATGGTCTTTATTGGCCAGGGAAGAAAAGGGACATTAAGGCTTATATAAAGGAGTGTCCTACATGTTAGCAATGTAAGTCTAAAACCTTCATCCTGTTGGTTTACTCCAGCCTTTTCCTATTTCATCCATAAGCTAGACAGATATTTTTATGGAATTCCTTAAGTCCATGTCCTCATCAAAAGGTTACACAATGATTCTGGTGGTGATGGATTGCCTCACTAAGTACACTCATTTCCTTCCCCTCTCCCACCCCTACACAACAACTACAGTGGCCAGAATTTTTATATCTCAGGTCTTTAAACTACATGGCATGCCTTCCACCCTAGTCACGGACAAGGATGTCGCATTTACTAGCTCCTTTTGGAAAGAGCTGTTCAAATTGCATGGTACTCAGTTAGCCTATAGTTCAGCTTATCACCCTTAGTCTAATGGGCAGATAGAAGTGGTAAATCATGTTATCCAATAACATCTAAGGTGTTTTGTCAACCACCAACCCTCGGAGTTGGTGACTTGGTTGCCCTAGAGAGAGTGGTGGTATAACACCAATGGAGACTCTTGCACCAAGCTTACCCCTTTCGAGGCTATTTATGGGTTTCTCCCACCCACCCTCTTATAGAAGTTTCATGGACACACAAAATGCCAAGGTGGACTCTCAACTAAGGTCCCGAGATGAGATAATGACTAATCTAAAGAAAAATTTACTCAAGGCACAAGCAGCTATGAAAAATCAGTATGACAGCAAGCATATTTTGTGGTAATTTGAAAAAGGTGATATGGTATACCTTAAACTTTAGAAATATAGGCAAAATAGTGTAGCCCGATGCCAAAGTTAGAAACTTTTCCCCAATTTTTTTGGCCTTTACAAGGTAGTGCAATGGATCGAAATAGTATCGATTAGAGTTATCGACAGGCTCCTTTGTGCATTCCGTGTTCCAAGTGTCTTGTTTGAAGAAACATTTGGGACCTTTGGTGATAGCAAACCCTGGACCGCCTTCCCTTAACACACATGGAGCTATGCATGTGGAGCCTGAGCAAATCCTGCAAAAAAGAATGAAGAAAGTCAAGAATCGGCCTTTGAATGAGTTGTTGGTTAAATGGAATGGGGAATCGGAGGAAAACTCTACCTAGGTCACCATCAAACACCTACGACGTCAGTATCCCAACCTTGTGCGCAAGGTCTTTTGAAGGGGGAACTATTGTTACAATCTAGGGTTCTTCCCTCTCTATCTCAAGCTGTCGGCATGGAACTGAAGGGATAACTCTAAGGATTAGTTTATATTTTACTTATGTTGTGTAGTCATGGGTTAGGGGAGTGGCCTGGGTTTACTTCAGATGTGGGCCTATAATTGAGTCCAATAGTATGTCTGTAATATTTCAGCCCATTAAGGGTATTACTATCATTTTCCTATAATTCAGTTATGCATGGAATATTAGTACTGATAGAATGTTCCAATATTTGCTATGAATGAATTACACAAAGGCATTTGCCAAAATTAGAGGTTTTTGGTTCCTCGAACAATCAAATCTCATCTCCCATTACAATCTCTTCTTTTTTGTAATTGAAACTATCACTCGGTTCCTATCAAAGTGTGTTTATAGAGTGAAATGATATATGAACAGATTTACCAGATAACTAATGGGGTTTTAATAGATGTGAATGTATGGATTTATACCATCAAAATAAAACAAAATGTTTTAAAACCATGGTACTGTACAACAAAATTTCACACAAAAGTCTCTATGCCAAATATATATATGCATGGTGTACATAGTGCCTCGAGAATATGCATGCTATATATATGTTAGATCATTAAGGTAACTTTTTATAATTATTTTGTAGAATTTTAATGCACTTTAGAAATCCTTTTGCTTTCCTTTTAATTTTATAGTAGCAAATCTGTTCAAATTATTTTATTGGGGAGACTATTTGGGAATTTGGTTAGCATTCTACCACTTACATGATTCTCCCCTTTAATTTTGAATCAACAGCAAATGAGAACACTGCTTGGTCATGGATAGTTTCCTTTCCTATGCTCTCCTTTGATTGCCCCTCCCGTATTCCTCTCCTTCTGTTTCTTTCTCTACCTTATTCTTTCAACAAATTGTTCCCATATATTTCCTTCTCCTCCATTCTCAGGTTCCTATCCCTGTCTCGCTCCCTCTTCCCTTCGTGTCTGTCCTCTCCCATTTTTCTTGTGTGTTAAAATCTAGATGGTGTCCTGTGGCACCCCCTAAGCTTGTTAAGGAAGTAGATAGGGGTGCTACTTGCTCATGCGGGGGGTGGGGTAGCCCCTTCCCTGCACCCGCATGGGCGAGGGGTGGGGTGGGGTTTTCACCCCCACACCCCACCCCAGTGTTGGGGGCAGGAGCAGATCCTTCATCCCCCTCCCCCCCCCCCTCACTCCAATACATTTTTAGACAAAAATTATAAATTTAAATTTGCAAATATGACTATAATTTAAAAACTAATAACATAGTTTTTAAATTTGCTAGTGTATATTTTGCCAAAGCAATACAAGAATCTCATATTACTTAAGTGAGAGATTTGTATTGCCTTGACCTCCTATATAAAGTCATGTTAAGCTACACTATAACTTGCACTAATTATTAAGTAAAAACTATGCTTAATACATATTACTATATTCATATATAGTAAAAGTAATAACAAATATTTATAAATATGTATATAATATATATATATAAGTAGGCGGTGTGGGGGGGACTTAGATGTGGTTGGCTATGGGAGATCACAAATGCACCCTAGTGCTAAAGGTTGACAAGTAAAGTAGTGCATTCTTAAGATGGTCGTTGGAGAGCAAGAAGGTGGATTGTCAACAAGGATATGCATTGACACAAATGGAGCCTCACGTAGATAAGCATTCACAATATATGGTAATAAAGTTGGATTAGTTCTTATTTGTTATTGTTCTGAAGCTTGTTTTTTAGCACTAGTTTAAAAATTGATGTTGTTGGTTAGGAATGGGACTCCCGATAGCTGCTCATAGTTAGTCATCCTAAGTCATTCATTTCAATCAATGAAAGATTATTTCCTTGGTTGACTGATAGCAAAATTACTAAGCCCATACTTACAAAGAAGTTACCGTGATTTATGCTATGTCAAATTGTAAAATTATTTTTATTATAGATTAGATCTAATATATCATGTCCAATAATATTAATGGGTGTTATGGACAAAAAAATAAGCCTCATTTGCATGGAAGGGGTTTGTGTCAACATGTAAGGCAACAAAGTTGTTGAGGGATTACGCCTTTGGTTGTTAGGAGGGCCAAAGGCCTTGTGATGTTGTTTTTGTCATGAGTAATGGGAAAGATGGCTTGAGTGGTGGTAGATATTGAACTCCACCTACTCCTTAGCAAATGTGATTGGATAGCGTGGAGTCGGGTGGATAACCCACTATAGTGGATCTCTGACATTCTACTAATGGAAACATACACAAAAAAAAAAAGACACAAATATATTTTGCTGGTCAAAAAATGAGAATGAAGCACTGGATAAAGGAGTCAATACCTTTTTCAGTGATAAGAATTGTTTGATGCCAATTTGTTGAGAGACGAGATATTATGCATGTATAAAAACTATATCTATTATTATTAATTATGGAATTACCTTTGGGTTCTGTATACTTTTTTTTATTGGTGCCGAGTTTTTGGGAATAGTTCAGATACTTCAAGGGAAAAATCTCCCAATCTGATGGTGGGATTTGAATCTTGGACCTTGAAGGGGGTATGCCACCAAGACCAAGGGTCTTTACCACTTGAGCCAACCCCTAGGGATTTTGGATTCTGTATACTCACCTAAATAAAAGGATTATTAAAAACTTATATGATTAAAACAAGACATGCCACAACTCTCTTAATTTGCATCAATAACCTTTATTTAGCTAAACAATTATGGGGACAAACCTTTTATTTAGCTTCATTTCTCAACTTTATTTTGTTTTTTATTTGTGCTGCTGTAGCATTTGTAATATATCTCAAAGTGTTGGAATGTAACCACAATATTCTTTTGCCATAAATGAGGTTAATAATATATATATAAATATATATATATATATATATATCTTAAAAAAATTATATGTAAAAAAGAAATTTATTTGAACTACACACCTCTTCCTCCCGTATCTTGGACCTTATTAACATGTATGGGCCAAGGTTGCACAATTTGTTGCTTTTCTGGTTCTAGGCCTTGTGAAACACGCATTATAAAATGCCAGTTTGTTTGGGTTCTCCCCTATCTCCAAACTATGGGGATATTTACCTGCTTTTATGAGTAACCAATCGAGTACAGTTGAAACAAACAACGTTGCAAGATTTTTGAGAGAAAATTACTAACATGCAATTCCAATTTTCCAAAGCTAGTCTGGTTCTCCTGAAAAAACAACAAAAAAATGGTCATTTTATATTGTTACTCGACCAGCCATAGCCATTTTGTGTTGTTGTGATTAGCCCAAAAAAATGTATCCTTTAGAAACTTAAAAGTTTTGCCTATAGTTGGCAAAGGCATTTTACAATCTAGCTTGCACTGCTGGAAAGAATCTGAAACCCCTCTTTTAGTGCCTTACTCCCTCATGTCTCTTCCCCAAGTGCACACAACAAATTTGTCTATCTTTAACATCCTAGAAGAACCCAGGGGCCTTGAGGATCGAAGAAAAAGGCCAAAGATCAAATGGGTATGGTGATGGAGATTTCAGTGCCTTTGATTCTCTTCTGCATACTACTTGGTTTTAGGTGTTATTTCTTGGGCAGAGCCAAAGGTAGACAAGAATTCTGCACCAATGGTCAAATTTATGGGGTACCAAATTCACCCCAAGGAATTTCAGTAAGGGTGTGCATCCGAACAGGATCTTTTTCCAATCCGGTTATCCTGAAATTCAGATGATCCAAGCGGATACAAAATTACTATATCTGCCTGGATTGGTTACGAATCTGCTATTTAACCGGTTATATTCGTAACCGGCTTTAACAAAAATTAAAAGGATAAAGTTGGTTTTCCCCCTTCCCCAAAAGTTAAAAACTTAAAAGGCTATAACCCATTTCACCTTCCCCAAAACAAAAGGTCGAAAAGTAAAAATACAAAGTTTCATTTCCTTCGGCGCCTCTCATCTCACTTCACGATTTCCTATCTCTCTCTCTCTCTCACTCTCTCTCTCTCTCTCTCTCCCCTACAAAACCCAAGCAGCCTTCATCAAATCCATCGTCGTCGGTGACTAGCAGTGGCCGTTGTCCATTAACGTCACCTTCTTCTCCCTCTCTCTCTCTCTAAGTTTGTAGATCTAAGTTTGTGTTTGTAGATCTGTTTTTTGGGTTTCTTTATTTTTAAAATCTTCCAGCAAAAACTTGTTTGTAGATCTACATGCTCGCAACACTATAAATTTTGTAAAACTGTGTGCTTTGTTGCTTCTGAAAAATAATGTTAAGATGCTTTCTCAGTTTGTATATCACTTTCTTCTCTCGTTGGTTGTTTACCACTTTGGCTAGATCTATTTCTGTGGTTTTAGATCTGAGTTTCTGTGTTTATGGAATCTGAGTTCCTGTGCTTGTAGATCTAAGCTTCTGTTGGTATGGTACTCATATTTGTTCAATCTCAAATCTATCGGCTTATCTATGTTTTTCTTCTTCTTCTTCTTTTTCTTTTCCCTTCCTTTGGGTTTGGATCTGTATCTGTGTTTGTTCTATCCTTTCTATTCCTCAATAATCTTTCTGAGTTCTAAATGTGAATATGGGTTTTTGTGTTTGTGTTTAAATCTAGATGCAATTTGCCCAGATCTGAGTTTTCGTGTTTAAATCCATATGTAGTTTGCCCAGATCTAGATTTTTGTGTTGTGTGTGTGAATAAACTATACATATGATTTTGTCCGAAAGAGGGCATAAATTTTTTACCCTAATGTTAGAAAATGGTTATGAACCGATTCTGTGGAAGGGATGTTGTGTCCATGAGCTTGTATTTGAATAATGTTTTGTTTGAAGTAGAAGATGTATTACTAAATGTTTTGCTTTGTTTAAAGACTAAAGTACAAGATGTTATCTATGTTATCTTGCTTTTTAACATGCATCTTGTAACTATTTAAAATTCTCTGTTCTTTATGTTTCTTGTTGTGTTATTGTTTAATGATCAGTATTGTTTAATGAGCAATATATATATCTAGCTTGTTGCTGAGATTTTTAGTAGTTTTATCAAGCTACTAAAACATATGTTCTATTAATATATCTGGATGCTGGTAATTATTTGTCAAGTTGTTGATCATAAACTGAGCATGAGTATATTATTTTCCCATCAACTAATATGTTTGAATATGTGTTGAAGTGCTTTATCTTTGGTAGATTAAAAAGGACAGAATAGCCAAACTTATTGTGCTGCCATTGTTTCCCTAGTTCTCCATCTCCACAACTGGGTCAAGCATTTGTTTCTAAATATGTTTTTAGTACTTTTATCTTTATCGATTTTTAGTACTTTATCTTTTACTAAATTTGTTTTCAGAATAGTTTTAACACCATTGACAAATTTGGATGGAGACAATGAAGAAGATGAGCAACAGTAGCAGTGTGGCTCTTTGGAAATATTAAGAGATAGAAATATTTCTATCTTTGTTTATATTGGAGGCAGATAGTCATAGCATTTAGTGTTACCTCTTGATATTGTTGTGATGTATTTTTATTTTTTTTGTAAATTTATGTTTTGCATTGTGATGTAAACAACAATATAATATGCAATGTATTGTGTGTGTTGATGATGTTTACTATTAATTAGTTTTATAAAAATTTGAATCGTAAATGAAAAGTTTAAAATGCCTATAAAGATATTCATTATATAAAAAATGCCTATAAAAAATAATAAACATAATGGCCTATTAAAAAAACCCCTTTAAAAAGTGTTAAAAAGATTCTTTTTTTTTTTTAAAAAAGGCTCTTAAAGTGTTTAATAGATATGTTTTTTTTTTAAGAAAAAAAAAATCCTTTCAAAAAGTGCTAAAAGAAATTTGTTTTTACAAATGATAAAAAAAAAAAACGTTTACAAAGTGTTAAAAAAATAATTCAAAAGAAAAAAGCAAAAAAAAAAAAAAACGAAAGTATTAAACTGGATATGCAGGCCCAAATCTGATACCCACACGGTTTTGGCCAGATTTATCCGAGCGAATATCTGCCCGGTTTTAAAAAGCCGGATCTGGATGCACAACCCTAAATTTCAGGTGCAGAAGCACCTAATTCTCACCCCTCACCCCCTCCAACCCATTCCAAGCATCACAACTCTATCCATGATTGAGTCCCTCCACCATGCATATGGAGCTTCCTTTTTTGCTAATCTCATGCACGCAGTTGAGTTAGTCTTTGCCATCGACAGTGATCTTTTGATGTTTGATATTTGATGTTGTTATATTTGTGTGAATTACTGATATTAATGTATAGCTCAATTCGGTAGTTGGTTTTGGTTTTGGTGTATATTGGATGCAAGTGGAATTGAATAAAAATTTTCCCCCTAAATATGCTTGTATAGCTTTTGTTTGGTTGCAAAATTCCTAAAAAAGGCCACTCCATAACTTTGGTTTTTTAATGTCATATTGTCGATTTATAAGCAACTATTTTAGTGTCTCGAGCACAAACTCTTGGCATTCATTCATGACTTCATGTCTAGGACACACCAAGCAGAATAAAATCTTTGATCTTTTTATCCAGATCTCGTTTAGAACGAAAGCAAACATTTCACCATTCCCTCTGGACCAGACCAACTTCGTGATCTCAACTCAAACCACTTCAGAATTCAAAGCACCCAGCTTATCATTTCCTTGACAAAAACATCCTAAGCAACTCAATTCAACATGGTAACTAATAATCCTTTTAAACTGGAATCATCACTTAAACGAAATTAAAAACTTTAATCTGACCACCAAGTGTGATGGGCCACATGTAGTGCCATAACTATGACATAAATGAAATAAGAAAAATGCTAATTATACTTAAGAAAAATTTACAAAAAAAAATAAAATTATTTCTCCATGTGTCAGCTATTGATATGTTGAAAATTACAAAATTTGGATTTCAAAAGAAAACTTATAAAATGAGTCTTGTACGTAAAATTATAAGTACATGTAGCATTACTCATTGTTGCCTAGATGCCTAACACAAAAAAGGGGGTGAATTGTGTTATTTTAAAAAATTAATAATTATAAACCAAATACACAATATAAAATGTGAATAAAATAAGAAGTAGCACTGAATATAAATAGTAAAGATAAGAGACAAGCAAACTCAGTATGACAGTATTTTAACGAGGTTCAGTCGCATTGCCTACATCCTCATCTCAAGCTACCCCTCGAAGATTTTCAAATTCATTATTCAACTTCTTTCAGGTGGAGATAAAAACCTATTACATATTTGAGCAATACCGCTTCAAAAATTCCGTGTAGAATACCTTCTACACTTAAATCACCTTACAAGTGGTGATTAACCTATTTGCCGTGTAGAACTCCTACACCCTTTTACTAATACAAAACTTAGAGTTGGTAGGTTATAAAAGAATATTTCTCAATGATAAAAAGAGTATTATTTACTTTTCAAACAAAATCATCTACATTTCGCATATGTCAAAAAGTGCATCAATCACTTTTCAAAATTTTTAAACCTGGATTTTATTTTTCGTATATGACAAAATGAGCATTGTTTAATTTTTAAAAATTTCAAACAAAATCATCTACCTTTTGCATATGTCAAAAAGAACATCAATCACTTTTCAAATTTTCAAACAAAACATGCATATGTGAAAGATGACAAAAAAAAAAATTCAAAATTCAAAATTTTTATTTTTTTTAAATATGTCATGCACATGTAAAAAATGCAAGTTGATACGTTATAAAAAAAATTATTTTTGAGCCTTATCCAATTTTGAATTTTTCGAGAGATGTACAAAATTACTCTAAGGTTAAGTTTGGTAACTATGTTCAAACACAAAATTCTCATCTCATCATTACAATTTTTTCAAATTTCCATACAAAATATAATAAACAATTCAACTTTTTCAAATTTCAATTTAACTTTTTCAAATCCCAAAACAATAATAATATTAAAATATAATATTTTAAATTTTCATCTAAAACAAAAAATTTTCATCTCACTCCCTAAACCTAACCTAAGAGGTTTATTTGTAAACTTGTTCTCTTTCTTACTCATGCTTGATTCATTGATGTACTTGACTCCATTGTATAGACAATTTGAGATTGACACTTCTTTTTTTTTTATTTTTATGGAAACATACTCATTTCATTAATGAACCGAAGTTACAGCTGTGACTTATCATTACATGAAATAATCCAAACTATAAGCCAAACTACGCATAAGCTCTGGGGCTTCCTCACATACAAATTTTTTTGTGGTGGACATTGTCTTAACTTCTTAACAAACTCTCTCTTAACAGAGAAAGTGCTCTGTAAAACAGAATTTGAAGGCCCCCTCTGTCCTCCTAGGGAGGAAAAATATGGGGCACTGCTATGGACACTAAATCCAATAGCCTATTTCTATTTTATTAAATCCTAAAATAAACAAAAAAACTACAAATAAAACTCATTAACAACTAAACAACTACTAACTAACAACTAAACTACAGAACCACAAGCATTGGTGTGACCCCATACGTCACGCCCACCGCAAGCATCGGCATCTTGAACCCTAACGGCACGAGCACTCAGCTCACGCACAGACACAATAGCCTCCACTACGCAGGCAGTACCTACATGCGAGCACTGGTCACACCTACGAGAGGTGAGAGATTGACATTTCTTAATATTTGAATTCATTTGTTATCATCAAAATCTATATGTAGATAAATAAATATATGAAACTTGAAACTTATAGACTTATAGTGTGTGTATATATATATTATAATGATATAGTGAAACTAATACTATATATTACAATTTATATACTAATACATTGATACTAAATGCATATAGTTATAGACTTAAAGTGATTAGTTATTATGAATCATGATTAGTATAACTATATAATAGTATTAGTATAAAGTATTAGACTATTAGTAATATAGTATATAGTGATTTAGATAAGCTATATAATATATTAGACTATATAATAGTATTAATATTATACTATTAGTATAGTTATATATTAGTATTAGTTATAAACTTATAGCCATTAGTCATTAGTCATTACTTATTAGTCATAGTGATATTAATAATTTAATACTATATATAGTTATAGACTTATAGTGATTTCTTTATAATTATAGACTATAGTTATAGTGATTTAGTTTAGTTATCAATTTATAATTATATAATTATATAATTATATTGATGATGTTAATTGTTACTTTATTACTAACTTTGAGAATGTGAATGTATTATAATTTTATATTGTAAATGGGGATATGTTAGATGAAAATTACATAATTTATTATACAATTATTATATAAAATAATATATTTAAAAAAATAATAAATAATAAATTTTGGGTTCGGTTGGTCCGGTCCGGGAAATCCCAACCCTAGGACCTAACCGAAGACCGAAATACCCCTACTTATTGGACCGAAACCGACCATGAGAATTTTCGGTCCGGTCCAGTCGGTTTCTCCTATCCAGACCGACCGTTTTACAGCCCTACTTATAGCATTGGCAATAGTCTAGATTCAAATTTTGATAAAAATTAAAAGTTTTAGCCAAATCTAAAATTTTTGGAAAGTTAATCCACATTAGATTAGTCATCCTAAAGTCAAAATAATAATATAATATTATATATTTTAATAATTTTTTTATATTTTGTAAATACACTCCATATATTAATTAATAATTTACATTGTCATACACACATGCCCCAAATGAAAGGAAGAAATTCTTCATATCACCTATCACTTCTAGTTTTGGCTGCCAAATCTACTTAGATCAAAGTGATACCTAGATCTTAACATAATTTCTTCATACTCATCTTGTGTGTAGAGACTACATCAACAATAGATCCATTAAGGAGCTCCTGGTACAGATCGGATGATTCTAAACCATTCATGCTTTATCCCAATCTAATACGAATCCTTCATTGCATGAGCATTTTTCACACAATTAAATTTACCGCCAAAGCATCAGACTAGAAATTAGATGAGGCTAGTTTACATATTTTTCTCACTAAACTAGTTAGAGAATTTACAAGCATTCTCCAATTACATTGTTTTGTTTGATTATTAAAAACAACCGAATACACAATTCCACAGTGAAGCTAATCAGGAAAGAAGTTTTTGCACTTTGGCAGTTGGCTACCAGCTTTTCATCGTTAAAGGAAAAAAATTTGAAACATTATGAAAACAACCGAACATTAATATGTAGAAAACTTTCTAATTAGTTACTATTCAATAGTCCACATTTTATGAAAAACACCTTAGATCTTATGAAAAACATCCCACGACCCACACCCTATGAAAAAGTTATAGGTGTGAGATGTATGAGTAAATAGTAGCTAATGTATAGTAAAACTCATATATGTAGGTCTCTGTAGGTCCCATAATTCATTTTCTTCACTTATATTCCGAGGGAGAGTGGGGTATAGGTTTGTGGGGTCGATTGAAAAAACAATTTTTACGAGGTAAATAACAAAACATTCTCAACTTTAACCCAGAAATTCGTCATTTGGAAACCCAGAATTTCACAACTTTAACCCAAACCAGAAAAAGTAGAGAGATAGAGACCGACAGACAGATTAGCAGTTTCTATTTGAAGATAAACGAAAAGAAATGTATAGGAATAATCCCCAAAACAGTCACTTCCTCTCCGAAGAGCTAGAAGCTGGATTTCTCGGAGGAAAGACGAAAGTTTTCAGCTTTTAGTGGGAGTGAGGAGGGAAAGGAATACATTATCATTTTCTTCAGTACCTAACGAATTGGCAGCACCCCTCGTTCCGTCCTGCTCAAGCTTGAAGGGGGAAGACGACGATAGACAAACACACAGAGAGAGAGAGAGAGAGAGAGACCAAGGGAAGAGAAAGACGGAGACGACATCAACGTTGCTCAACATAAACAAAGAGAATCGTCCGAGAAAGGAAGACAAAGGATGCGAAAATGAAGAGAAAAGAGGATGAAGGAGACGCGGGAGTGAAGGGAGAAAAAATTGGGAATACAAAATTTTTTTAGTTGATGAATAGTAACTCGTTAAGTTTGGCTTTAATTTTTCATTTACTGTAGTTTATAATTTAAGTTGAGATGATTTGGCTAGTTCAATACAGCTGATTTTGAAAAAATAATCAAAATTTAGACTTGACTATCGTTTAACTAGTCCAATGTCAATACTCTTAAGCAATCCAATCGGGAGGGTTGGTCACTCGTTCTACCAGATCACCAACAAGGTGCCCGACATTGGCCATCCCTGGTGGCCACCTCTGTGGGGTCATTTCTTTCCAAATAAAAATTGTTTATTTTTTATTTTTTGAATTAAACATTAATTTCGTTACCTTTCATAATAATTTAATTTTTTAGTTTTAAAGTATTATAGTAACTTCTTTTTTTTTAATCAATTTTCATAATAAATCGTTATAATTTATGTAGTTTAGAAATCTTTTAATGTTATTTTTCAAAATGTAATTTTATACTTTTTAGAATTGGAAATTTTTTTTTTTGAAGAAGAGGACGGTACTCCAATTTTATTGATAAACCCTTACTTGTGGTGGAGGATTACCGTGATACAACTTGATACTTGGGGGTTACAATAACACCAAAACCAAAGCATGCAAAAGACACTAAAATTAATCAAAGAACAAAACAATTACAAAGACAAACCTAAAAAAAAAAAAAAGAATAAACTCCAATAAAGACGTGTAACTAACCAGCACTTATTTTCTTCTCAAATATGGCAAACCACCCTTATCAAGTCTTAGGAAACCTCTAGCCATCCGTGGAAGATCCAACGCAAAAGAATAAATAACATTACTCCCTTTAGCACTAGATTTAGCCAGAAAGTCAGCAACCTTATTGCACTCCCTATAGATGTGTCGACATGTGAAACGAATCTAACCAAGAAAGCTCATGATTTCTTCCCAGTAGTCTTCTAGATATCACAAACCACATCTTCTATTTCCAATCCAATCAATAATCAATTTTGAGTCCATCTCAATCTCAATAGCATCAAAGATTTGAAACCCATATGCCTAGCATGCCTCAAGACATAAAACAAACCCATAACCTCAAAATGGTTATTAGAGCAGTAACCAATAGGTGCAGAAAATCCCAAACGCAACTCCCCATCATGATCACGAATTACTCCTCCTACTCCTGATGCACCAGGGTTTCCCAGTGAGCAACCATCTACGTTAACTTTGCACCAAATAATCTTTGGTTTCTCCCACCGCACAATCTTTCACCCCTCATTCGAAGCCTCGAGATAGGAAGGTGTAAAGACTGCAGCAACTCCTCATCCCTTTTACTGAAATTTTTTTGATCTCAAAATTTTAAAGCCACCAAGGACAACCAAGATTTAATAGAAATCCATACCATTTCAATATATTCAAAGGAGCCCTCCATCCAAGCCTTACATCTCCTCCACCATAAACGCCATGTGATAATAATAGAAAGGATACCAAGAATTTGTCCATTACAAGATGAACGTTTAGCCCGCTGAAACCAACACTCCACCCGTTCTTTCCAATTTCTACCGATCAAGTTTGGCAGACCTAAATGGAAACAAGCATGACTCCAAATCTGTGTCACAAACTCACCCAAAGCAAGCACATGATCCTGATCCTAATAGTCACCCGAAGTACAACAATCACATTTTGAAACCAGAATAATACCAACTCTTCGTAATCTATCATCCACAAGAAGGCAACCATGCATTGTCTTCCACATCAAAATAGACATTTTTTTGGGAATAAAAGGGTGCCAAGCCCAATCCATCCACAGAATCGTAGGTGAGCGAGTATGAAAGCACTTCCAGGCACTTTTAACCATCCGCCTTCGGTACCCAAATAAGAACATCCTCACCATTTTTTAAACTTTCCCAATTTTTCAATCAACATATCTATTTTTTCCAAACCAACCAATCTTGAGAAAGATCAATATTCCAACCTTCCCCAGATTTACACTCTGCCAATGTTAAAGAAGGAAGGTATGTAATTTGCTGTTGATCACATAAAGGGGCCTCACCAACCCAATGACCCCTCCAAAAAGATAAGTTTCCATTTTTAACCCGCCACAAGGAGTTGTTTTGCAAAGATGGAAAACTCTTCATAATCATACGCCAAAACCGAGTTCCTTTACAAGGATCAACTAGTGATATATGTTCCAAACCCACATATTTAGCTAAGAAAAATTGGGACCATAGAGATTTACCTAGGAGAAGATTCCAAGCAAGCTTCATACGGAGAGAACTTTGAACTTCATGAAGGTTCCGAAGACCCACACCCCCTTCTAAAACTAGTTTACACATCTCATCCCATGAACACCATTTATGTTTTGGCTTGCCTTCCCGGACGCCTAAAAAAAAAAGTACTCATAAGCCTCTTGATCTTATCCAACACCATGTTTGGCGTAGATAAAATTGATAAGCAATGAATCGGAATAGTTTGCAAGACATGTTTAAGTAAAATGAGGTAGGCACCATTTGAAAGCAATTTAGCTTTCCAACCCTCTAGTCTGCTTTGAATTTTATTAACTAAATCATCAAAATGCCGCGTCAACAAACACCCAAAAATAATAGGGACTCCCAAATATGTAAAAGGTAACTTACCTTCAATAAAACTTGTTAGGGACAAGAGCATACGTCGCCTCGCCAACATAATTTTATTAGAGAAGATAATCCAAGATTTAGCCTTGTTGACAACCTGACCCGACCAAGCTTCATTGTCCTACAAAATCTGCATTATAGCTCTCATAGAAGCTTTTCCCCCATTAGGAAAATAATAATATCATCTGTATATAATAAATGAGAGATCACAGGGGAGGCTCTTTGGATGAAAAAAATGCTAAATTTTTCCCATAGCAACCTGATGTTTGATCAACCGTGAGAGAATCTCTTTCACAATAATAAATAAATAAGGAGAGAGGGGATCCCCTTGACGCAAGCCATGATCACCCTTAAAAAAACCTTTTGGAATGCCATTCAGAACAATAGAGTACCACGGGTTGGAGATGCATTTATTAATTAAACTAAAAACTGAAGGAGAAAACCCAAAGGATTCTAGTACATGAAGGAAGCCCTAATCAATGCTATCATACGCCTTTGCCATATCAATTTTAAGCACTACATTCCCCCCATGGGTTGGTTTATTGAGACCATGGATCGATTCTTGAGTCAGGCTAATATTCTCATAAATACTTCGCCCTGGGATAAAAGCACCTTGTTCGGAAGAAATAATACCAGCAAGCAACGGTGACAAACAATTTAAAAGGATTTTTGAACATACCTTATAAATGATCGAGCAAAGGCTAATAGGATGGAATTTATAAAAGCTCCCCGGATTTTCAACTTTTGGAATAAGCACCAGATAGAAAGCAGTGTAAAATCGAGGCAACACACCACCCCTAAAAAATTTAGCCATAGCTTTAATAACATCATTACTAATAATGTGCCAGCAACAACTAAAGAAACTCGAGTTGAAACCATTTGGCCTCAGACAACTGTCCACAGGAATGGACCAAAGTGCATCATAAACCTCTTGAGACGATGGGATTTTACATAAGGCAATAATCAACCACACCAGCATGGATATTCAGGTGAAGTAAGAATGGTCCCATCCCCAAGCCTCATTGTTTTGATTAGGAATCGATTCTTTTTACTCATAGCACAGAAGAAACCAGAATTCCCCTCACCCTTTTGCAACCAAGTCTGTTTTGCTTGTTGAGCCAAGCGAGTTTCTTCCCTATCCATCCAAACCGATAACTCTAATTGGGAAGCCAACAAATCTTACTCCACATCAGCCGAGAAACCATCTTGCAAACTGGTCTCTAATCCCTGAATATAAGTTTCCAATTCTGCAATATGTACTTGTGTCAACCCAAAGACCTATTTATTCCAAACCTTCAGTGCAATTTTCATCTTCTTAAGCTTTGAAGCCAATCTAAAAAGACCTGAACCATTAGTCTCCTCCAACCAAACTTGAGACACTAAATCCATAAAACCTTCATGGGAAGTCCACATTTGTTGAAATTTAAAGGATGGATAACCATAAGGTTCTACACTTCTCTCCAAATTTATGACCATCGGGGCATGATCTGAAGTAGTACGGGGAAGGAATTGAAAATTGGCATCCAAGAAAACATCCATGCCCATAACATTTAACAAAATACGATCAAGCCAAGCCCAATTGTGAGAAAGATCATGATGCCCATTACACCAAGAAAAAGAGTTCCCATAATAGCTCATCTCAGTGAGGCCACAATTATCTATACATGCATTGAACTCATCCATAGCCGTAACCAAAAGAGGAAAACCACCACATCTTTCACCATCATGCTGAATTATATTAAAGTCCCCCATAACAATCCATGGTTCTAAACAATTGAAGGTTTCTAATTGACTCCATAAATGGCTATACTCTTGATAGGTGCACTTCGCATGGACAAAGGTAAAAAACACAAGTTGTAATCTAGAAACAGTTAACATAGGTTTAGCCAAAGGAATAATTTTTGGACAATACCGTGTGACCAACTTTCGTAAGCGCTTCCTCGACGTACCCAAGCCACGAACATTCTAATAAAAATAAGAGCTCATCATAAGTTAAGGCGAGAGGGTTTGCTCACAACCCTAGTAGATCCCGTAACTTTATTTCTCTTGTATTCTTCACAGAACCAGTTATCAAACAAGAATTAGACAAATTATTCCTTACATAAGACATCGATTGTAAATCATCCTCAGAATCATTGTCTGAGCATACCTGCACCTCTTCTATCATTGTAACATGATCTTGGATATGAGAGTTTCGAGACACGTTCTTTATCAATCCGTCAACTGGGCCAACTTCCGCATTCACCAACTGCAAATTTTCTTCCATATGTAGAGAAAGATCAGCATTCTCCTGTAAAACTGGGCCTGAAGCAATACAATCCTCCAACACCAGCTTTCCTTTATTACCACTTGGATCGCTTGCAAAACTGGGAATGGCATTATTAATCACCATGCATGTCGCACTTTCATCATAATTATTCACCATGGTTTCCTCGGCCTCATTATTATTCACCATGGATGCTGCACTTGCACTATGCTCTCCCAGGATTCTGAACCCAAACCTTATCAACTTTCCCTCCATCTTTCAAGTTTTTAGCATCAAGATCACGTCTTTGAATCTCCTTCTTGCATGCTTCAAATTATGGCCTTGGATTTTGCACTCCATACAATAAGTAGGGAGTGTTTCATACACGATTTCTTGATAAAAGCACTACGGATTCCTCGGCGTACCAATCCACACTCCCATCAGAGGCTCTTTGAAAATATCCATCTCAATACAAACCCTAGCCCCATTCGTACGAATAACGCAGCATGTAGGGTTATCACGTTTAAGAAACATCCCTACTATTGTAGTGATGTTGGCACTACAACATTATTCACTTTTTGCGGTGAAATTTTGTCACCGTAATAGATCATATAAATGCGACTAAAGGTCTTAAACGGCAGTTTTATCACCGCAGAAGAAATGCCACAAATTGGGCGTGACACCCGAGACATTTCTTGCCGCAAACCTAATTGCTGAATCAGGACCACAAATTACGGCGAATCTAGACGCCGATATGGACTCCGAAGTTACTGTCGCAGCTGCCTAACCATCCAATTGATGAAATTGCCACAAAATCAACTGACCTAGCTGCGAGTTAGTGTTCTTCTGCAACCATTTTTTCCCATCTACGCACTGTATGGTCATCGTATAGTCCACTATGCATCTCGGCGAGTTCAATTCGCCGATGAGGTTACCTGCACTTTTCAAACCACTGGATAAAACCCAGGTACGTAGCCTTCTCAGTGACTTGGATTCATCGGTGATATAATCTGTTCACCCATATTTGGTAGTTGTGAAATCGCAGGGAATCATGGTTTGGCTTCATTATTTCAGTAATTCAACCCAATAAGGATGTATTTGCTGTCAATTATTAGTATGATTATCTAGGGAAATCATTTTTGTAGATTGGAAGGACCATTGAAAATAGATTGAGGAAATGTATTGGGAGGACCATTGAATTTCCTCAATCTGTTCTCAATGATACATACTTTAATTACTCTCAAATGTCCCTATAATTATAACAATTTGAGAGTAATCTGATTTCAATTTGTATAGTCTCAATGCTGTCTTCAGTATTTTTCCTATTGCAACTATATCATCATGATGGGAAATTGCTTCCCAACATAGAATATTAATGTTCAATGATAGAAAAATTGACCTAATTTAACTTGAAGACTTTACACACTATATAATGTCAACTGAAAGCAGTATGGCATAAGAATCCTCAGATAGAAATTACACCTCCAAATATATGAGTTCATAACTTGGATTAGCAGTCCCACATTTAAGTAATGTCTTGGAATTTAAACATGCCAACAGTACTAGCTACTATCTGATCTCAAAGACATGTACATGTACATACAAGCAATAACAGAATCTTAGTTGAATCAGCAGTTCTTTCAGGTCTTGGCTACAAATAAGCATTGCCCTTAAAATCTGATGAATTGACCTGTTGCAATACAACAACAGGTTAAAGTTAGTAATTCATCACGAACATATTAATATGGTCTAATTTATATACTACTGCATTGGTATATTATGTACAGCTGAAAACTACTAGTAGATTCATGGATGAAAATTATGATGGGTCTTGAAGCTGATGCACAGTATCTACCTCAATCCACATTCAATGTTAGCTAACATCTTAGTTTAAACAAGTGCTATCTCAAACAAGTCTTAAAATGCATTTCAAAAGCCCTGGATATTCATGTAAAACCCAACTTTGCACTTAGTTAATCTTAAATTGCAAAATCCAGTTTTTACAATGGTAAATGTTCAGATTAACTTAGTATAAATTCCTTATAAAAATATACTTACAGAGATCATATACACATATACCTACACACACACATAGATGTGCCCTGTGTGGATCAATAGGCATATATCTTGCATATATAAAAGCAATATATATATGCAAGATACAGATTTCTGGGTGGCAATATATATATATATAAATATATATATATATATATATATACATCTATATATATATTGCTAGCACATCCTACATGTTATATATATACTTATCTACTTGTATTTTGCTGTCTCCTAAATCCAACCAGTTCAAAACAATATTTATAAATATTGTGATATGTATATATATATATATTTCTATATATATATATATATATATATATATATATATATATCTATATTGTGATATATATATATATATAGATAGACAAGCATGAGAGACACTTGCCATATTGGCTAAAAAGCAAGATTGGCCCTACATATTCTGTGCATAAACATATTGTATATGAATGGAAATAACTTAGATGACAATTATGGCCTTGGAGTAATTCATTGCTGATCAACAGAGGATTACGGTTTCTTGTATACTTATTATGACAGTGGTATCATTTTCTATTTTCCTTTCATTAATCTATTTTTCTTTCCCTTCCCCTTCTTTTTTAAAACATCTAACTATTTCCATTTTTTCCAAGCTTTTTGGGTATTCATGTAGTTTTTTTGGGAACTTTGGAATTAATCCCCATGGCATATGCCAAATTAATTTGAAGCGAATACTAAGTGAATATACGTTATTTTATCCAAATCCAATGATTTTGTTCATATTCAATATCAAGCTTTTACATGTCAACCAGATTATAGATCTAGAAAGATGTAAATCTGTAACTCTCTAAGCTATTTAACAATTGATATTATGTTATTAGGTATCTTAAAGGTCTTCATCACTCCTACAATGCTTATTCTAGTTTGATCTAACACTTGTTTGCAAGTTAAAGCATAATACTTAAAACAACACATTCAGTGCACTAAGTGCAACTAAAATTACCTGCATGCCTGCTGAGTTCTTACCACCCTACATCCCAAATTATCTACATGTCAAGATATGAGTCATGGAATAATCGCAATAAATAGGCCAACCCAAAACAGTGTACTACATCATATATAAAACAACTATAACTGTTTCAGAACCATGTTTCTGACACTAGATTGATAAAGTAATACTAAAGACAGTTTACTTTATGTATTATATACCAACTAATGTCCATAACAGTTTACTTTGAACATCTCCCTAGCATAGATATTGAGTTAATATGGGTTCCCATTTATTCTAATGCAATAAACCATCTTACCTACATCTCCTTCACTCTCTCCACCAAGATTCTGTTTCCAGCCATATAGGACTGACCAAAAGTCTAGGAGTAAATAGATAATTCCCATCACAGGTTCATCAAAAGTGTAACAAAAGTTGGATCTATACAAAACAGTCTCCTAGTTATTGCTGGCATGTTGCTGGCTAAGGATTTGCTTGAGTCTCTCTCTGATACTCTAATTCTGACATTCGTATGTTTACATGTCCCTCATACTCCCGCATATGGTCCCTCATAGCCATGAGACCACCTTCAATCTCTTGAACTCGATTTTGGTAATACTCTACAATTTTCCTATTTTCAACATTTTTCGATGCAAGATGCTCATACTCCTCATTCAGTACTCCAGGTAGTTTAGGCGAATCGGGCATAACAGAGTGTCCCATGCCTCTGGAATACCCTGACCTATGTCCCAAAACCTCCCTGAAAATTGTTGCTGCTGCTTCATCTGTGCAATCCTCTGGCTCTTTGGCATTCATCTTTCGAACTATCTCATTCTATGGAATGCAAAACCACCCCCATCAACATTATACAACTAGTTAAATCATCCTTTTGCATGCAATATTACTTATCTACATCTACAACACAAAGTCTCAGCATATATTAATTTATAATGCAGGAACACTATGTAGCCTTTTTGTCACCAATGGATCTTATAAGCTTTGAGATATCAATTCGATTTTCTAATTACCTAAAAAAATTCAGTCAATGGTTCTATAGTTACCAGGTTTTTTGGGCTATTCACTCCTACAATTTACTAAATAAAATGGAAAAAAAGTGGGCAGGTTTTACTGGGTTTTTGCACTTGTTGGTTGCTGCATTTTTTATATGTCCCGAATCATGTGGATAATATTATTTTGATAGATTATATACAGTCCACATTAATACCATCCTTCCTTATAGTATATATGAAAAAACATGAGAAGCTCACATAGTTCTCTTTTGTACTTGGTGTGATAAATCTCCCCTTTTTATTCGACCAATGCACATCCTTGTAGAAATCTATCAGGTTCTTGTCCTTCTACATATCATTGGCAAACATGTCACATTACCAAGTGTCCCATGCATTTCAAATGATATCTATAAATCAGAAACTACTAATCACATTATGTATTGTAAAACAATGACAATACCTTTCTTTCCATTAGTACAACAAACGACGTCCTTCCGCTCATGTGGTTGACCTTTTGTTTACCCCTATTTTCTTTATTTTGGTCAGACATTCTCTGCATTAAAACATAAACATCTTAAACACAATAATATATACATTGATTACGTTATTTGTCTCACGAGCAGAAAATACAAAATAGAGATTCAATTTTCAGACAACATCCGTTGCAGCTTTAATTCACTCTAGATTCTGAACCAATTCAATCAATCTTAAACAGTTGCCTAATCGTGCATGAAACATTCAATTAAATTATAAAGATATCTCATCTGCACTCATGCAGCATGTTCTAATACTCATAAGCAAAGTATCTATTACAATACTTTCATTGTTTAAATAGCCTTAAATTTGTTATAACTTTTAACATTAGTTATCCAAGCAATGCATTTATTGAACTTACCTTAAATTCATCACTCACCCACCGATGGCATAGCCACTCCCAAACTGGCCACTCTACCAACGTGCCTCCACTAGCGAGTGCCTCATCATGTGTTGTATAAGTCAAGTATTTGCGGTGTAGCTTGTAATGAAATGCATTATAAGCATGAGATCGCTGGCTTGTAACTGTCCGACGATGATTTTTCTTGGTCCAATCCAAAACAAAGTCAGCGTATCAATGTCAAGCTTGTTAAACACCCATGTACCATATTGTGGCCTTATTAACTCATAAGCCACAATATTATAACCAATTTGCATATCACTGATTTTATGCATATTTACATTTTCATTATTTAGGAACATGTGTTAATATTGCTGCATGCACCTTTTACATACCAAAGTAACATAATAGATTGTGTATTACAATTCACAAGTCCAAGTTATAAAAAAAAATAAGATTACCCCAATCTGAAATATAGCATGCAGATTTTACTATTCTTACTATACGAAACATCCAAAACTGAGACCTATTCTATGATTCACACGTACATGATCAATGAGTAGGAGCCAATAACACATTAACATTCAATAATGCTGCATGCTGATTTAGTTAATAACATCCACTCAAGTTAGATGTCCTCCACCTCTACACATAATGCTGATTTATACACCCAACCAAATATAATTGACCATATTTCTATTACTCTAACATGTAGTACATACTGCATGTTAGTGTAATAGAAACAATTCAATCCATATTACTCTTTAATCATTTATTTGTATTACATGTGTTAGTATGATCTCATGGATGTTAGTCTAACATACCAACCAATGGTGTGAAACATCTATAGATATATAGTAAAGTTGTATATCTATAGATAGTAAAAGGCAATGTAGTAAACTACACGTTATATAGCATAAAGTAAAACATGCAGTACGTACATGTTACAATTACGATAACACGTGGCCATTCACTGTAATACATGTTTCAAGTAATATAAATCATCCAAGTTAGAAACCCATACTCGAATGCGCTCAATAAGTTCATCTTTCTCCTTTCCGTCAACGACACTCCAACTAACATGCCTCATTTCTGGATAGTGCTTCACGACCCACGAAACTCTTGTAGTGTATACTATTCTATTGTTGCATGATGGACCTATCTTCCCATCCTTGATCTCCAATGGTATCTTCCCGTACTTGCGCAACCTCTCAAACTCCGTCCCCTTTGCTACTCCCCTAACACGTTTACTACCATTGTTTTCTACAATATCACAGTAGCGTTTAAATAGTCATACATGTACACCATACCTAATTTGGCATATATCTCACCATGGAGTTATAAAACCTGAATGTAAGGGTGTACATGAAAAGGTTAACAAGCTTTTGAGTACATCACCAACTTACCCTCAGCTTCAGTATTCACCTCTGTAGGATGAATAGGAGGCAACTCATGATTATGAGCTGAAAGTAGCTCATCTGGAGGTTGAGTGGAGTCATCAGAGTGAACCTCAGGCACTTCATCTCTCAAAGTCCAAGTTGAAGGTCCTACCTGTGGCTGTCAAAGTGTTGCAGGCAACACTCATCCTCGGCCTCTTCCTCTATTCGACTGATACATGTGAAGGTCTGAACGAGAGGAGTACTATATAATACAATTTCTGAAAAACACAAAATGAAAGCTACACCGTGATACAAGAGAAACATGCCAAATGTACATGTTTCACATGCATGAGAAGACCATCCAGGATACAGATTGCACCAAATAAAACAGCCATAACTAGCTGGAAATAAGACTTCCTTTGTCAAGTTAGATTTCCTTGTATAAGACTTGACATCCTCCAATGAACATATAAATACGTGTGGTCAGATAAGAGAAGTGCCACTCCAATGAACAACAATGCATTTGGGGCTGAATAACACGAAGAAAATTTATTGTTCATGGCATATATGTTCGTAGCTATACCAACTGAAACAGTATATTTGCAATGCATATTAGAAGTAATGGACAATGAAATGTGAATGGTAGATTTGTACACCATACATCTACGTTCATGGTGACTGAAGTCTTACCACTTGTATGCAAAAGATTTCCTCGTAGCAAAAGAACTTGAAGCCAGCAAAAGAACTTCCTGGTAATACCAAGATCTTTTTGGTAGCAGAAATTCCTGGTTTGCAGAAATGGAGATTTTCTGATTGGGTTACTACTTGGTTAGGTTTTGAGTTAAAGCAGTAATCTTTGAGGCTAGTGAAACTGGATAATATCTGAAATGCATTGGGCATAAAAAATCAAATTCCCACTTCACTTCTTTCCCTCTCTCACGCAAGTGCTTGCTGTCCTCCTGTCAAGCATGGGCTAATGTACTGTTGCACCAGGATTTGGTGTATCTCTACTGAACATGATTCAACAGCTGAAGCCTCTAACACATAGGTAGACATGATGACCAGTATTTATATTTAATTTGTAATCTTATGTAATGTTAATAGATTGGTGTAGAACACGCCAGATGTCTTGGCTACCACTTTCTTTCCACGTGTATAAGGCAATTAAATAACACCACTATATTGGCTTCAAAACACTTGTCAGATCATGAATTAATTTTTGTTTGTTTTTAATTAGTTCATGGAGATTCTTGTATGTACTTTGTAAACTTGGCAGCAATTCTATTTAATTTCCTGATTTCCATTTCTATCCATAATAGATTGCCTCATTCCTTTGCATATAGAAATTATTAATACTCTAAAATCCAGCAAATGAACCTAGAAAGGAGATTTCGTATTGAAGTTCATAAATTCAGTTACAAGGAGCAACAAAAATTAACATCTATTTTCGTTATATAATGAGGTCTTATACATATACAAAACCTCATTATACAAGACCTCATTAAAACTGGATCATGACTTGGTACATGACTTAGTAGCATAATTCATGATCCCCTTTTTCATCCTCTAACTTGGGCATTTAGTTAATGTAATTCACTTGTACGTATGCAGTAGTACTGCCTGCGTACTGAGAGGAAAGAAGTTTTCCTTTTTATTTACTCTTCCATATAAATTCATTTGCAGTGATTATAAGGTTGAACATGATGGGTTTCAAACCCATCTTAACCGCAAGTATGACTACGATGCACTACTTGGAGTACTGATTGAGCTGTATTATTGCATATTTTATACATTTAAAATCAATATATTTTTAATTATTTTATTATTTTATCATTGATTTTATATGAAAAAAATGATCAAGAGGCAATAAATCCAAGTTGTGATTTAAATTGATTAAAAGTATAGTTTATGCTTCTTTTTATAACTTGTGATTTTATTTGATTTTATTTCCTCACATGCACAACACACTTTTAATATTTTAGTTTAGTTTTTGTTTAATTTTTATTTAATTATTTATTTTCTTTTTCTACTTTTATTTTTATGTAATTATTATTTATTTTGTCTGTCTTATTTTATTTTATTTTATTTTTGTTTTATTTTATTTTATTTTATTTTCAATTTTTATTTTTTTATTTTTTTATTTTCTGCGCAGGCTAAACGACATGTCGTTTGGTCTGCAAACCAAACGACATGTCATTTTCCAGTAGATTTGAATCTGCCGTCTGAGGTCGACGACATGTCGTTTGACAAAAACGACATGTCGTTTTGCACGTAAGTTGAATCTGCCGTCTGAGGTCGACGACATGTCGTTTGCCTCGTCTTCAACCTTGCGACCTGCACTTCAAGCTACAGTTCTGCCAGCTTCAAGCCACCACCATGAGCCGTCCTATACACTCCTCACGACCACAGAAACACCATGAACACGGCCATGAACCGCCTCGCCTTGTCTAGAAGCCTCACGGCCAGCAACCCCACGTCGTGTCATCTTCAACCTTCGGCTTCGCTGCACCATCACCATGGACATCTTGCAGCGACGCACCTCCACTTCCAGCAGCAACAGAAGACACCGGAGATCAAGTCTCCACCGCCCAGTGAAGCCCAGCGCCACGTCTGTAGCCTCCATGCATACCGAAACCTTCTCCTGTGCAACACTGTCGAGAACGACCGAAGACACCACTGCAACTCGGCTGCTCTCTCTACGTCTCAGTTTCAGTTTTCTCTCTCTCTCAGTAAACGTTGCAGCATGCCAGAGGTAGAAGATGCAGGAAAGTAAGAAAAGAAAAGAAGAAAAAATATATATATATATGTGAATGCGGACGCACGCAAGGCAAATGAAACGCAGTAACACCGAAAGAAGAAAGGCTACACTCACGCGAACAGCTGGGTCCTTTTCATTTAGACAGACACGAAACACAAAAGAAAGAAAGAGAAGGAATGGATTAGTGGAACAATGGACGATGGATCAGTGGCCGGCTGAAAACAAATGAAGAAAAAAACAAATAAAAGTGCACGGCAAAAGCTAATGGGAGACAAGACGCAGCTGGAAGGAAAATAAAAAGAAAAAGGAAAAAAAAACTGCCAAACTCACGGACAAAAGGAATTTGCAAGCAACATGTTATTTGGGAGCCTATATAAGGACTTGGAGGGAGTCAGTAGGGGGTGGTTAGAGTTAGAGTCATTCAGGAGTTAGAGAGATTTTAGTGTGAAATGAGAGTTAGAGTTCAGAATAAAAATAGTGAGTGAGTTTTTGTAGTTAGTTTTTATTTTTTCTGAGTTCAGTTTTTAATTTCGTGTAATTTATTCATCAGTCAATTTCAATTTATGGCTCAATAAATTTTATTTTTATACGTCTTTATTTCTAGTTTTGAATTTGTTTAGTGAGTAAATTTTCAGTCCTCTTTGATAAATGTTGAGAGTCTGTTTTATTTTTGAGAGCTTACTTTAATTGGAAGTTCAGATTTTTACGTTGGAGAACACAGTCTCCATTTCCAAACATCAAGTTTATTCCTTACAATTCCTATTTTTATTTAATTTCGAATTACTGTCATTTAATTTTCTCGCACTTTTAATTTCCTGAATTTAAATTATTGTCATTTAATTTTCTCGCACTTTTAATTTCCTGCAATTTATATTGTCATTTAATTTCCTCGCACTTTTAATTTCTTGCAATTTAAATTACTGTCATTTAATTTCCTCGCACTTTTAATTTCCTGCAATTTAAATTACTGTCATTTAATTTTCTCGCACTTTTAATTTCTTGCAATTTAAATTTATGTCATTTAATTTTCTCGCACTTTTAATTTCCTGCAATTTAAATTTATGTTATTTAATTTTCCTGCCCCTTTAATTTTTACAATTTACTTTTATGTCATTTAATTTTATTATTCCTTTACATTTCAGTGATTTAATTTTCAACAAATTTAATTTCCTGTCTTGCATTTTAATTTCTTATTTTTAATCGTCCACTCAAAACCAACAATATGAATCTAGTCCATGACTAGTAAAATTTCATTTCCATTGCACTCCCATATTCACTGTACATTTTATCACTTCTATTTTTATTCTCTCATTGTAACTATTTCCACCAATTTATACGAGTTTGATTTTTAAGCACTTTCCCTGAGGAGACGATTTAGGAATTTATTCCTAATTATTACACGACATGCTCCTGCACTTGGGATAGCCTTTGTGCTGCTCAATTTTGAGTGGGTCAAGTACTCATATATATATATATATATATATATATATATGTATATAAAACTGGATCGAATTTAAACAAATATATGTAGAATATTTGTTATCTATAAACTATAAAATATATCCACTCACTGCAATATTTTAATGTCCTCTATTATTAATTTAATCATTGGAGACTTCATTCATCCGCTCAATTGAGAACAATTTATTACCACTATTGTTTTGAGTTTTTGTTTAACATGACAAGCAAATATTGTAGTACCGTTGATCTATTATATATATATATATATATATATATATATATATATATATATATATATATATATATATATATATTCAAATGCTAATTTAATTATTATCAATTACATGGCAAGAGACAAGTAACATGCAATTTACCTTATCGCTTACATGATCTCGCAGCCTTGCATATATATATATATATATATATATATATATATATATATAGCATAGTTACGTAATTAAAAAAATATACATATACATGATTCATATATATACTCAATCTATATAGATTATACTCAATCTATATATATACTGAATATATATATAGATTGAGTATAATCAACCCATATAGACATTCAGTAAATACTATATATATATTAATATATATATGTACATGACCAATTATTGTCCTTAAGCAACTTGCAGTCTCTCACTTGCTCTGCTGGAATAAGGCAACTTTGACAGGCTCAACTAGTTGGTAAACTGTTTATTGGTTCTTCTTCATGCTTCCTGTGGGGCTGAAATAATTGATCACGAATTCCTCCAATATGGCCAGATGTCAACTATGCAACGAGAAGCACTAGAGTCCTTGCCGTTTATATTCTAAACAACCTTCACAATAGGAAAACCTTATAACATTAAAAAGATATTTTGTAACACACATAGCAAGATGTAAGAATTAGAAATACGGTACAAAACTACCAACTGTTTATTAAATGAGCCACCTAATTATATACATAATTACATTGTTCATACAATAATTATTGTATGAAAACATTGTATGGTTATAAAATATCTATATATCTATATATAATGTCTTGTTTAAAAGTTGGATGTTTTCGTGAGTCAGGTCTGTAGCATTATGCATTGGCTATTTTGCCTCATCCAACCTTGTCTCACCACAACTACAAGTAAATTAATAGCTGCGTGACACTTGTTAAGTCTCAAATTCAGTTATTCCCAATCAACCCAGGCATTTCATAATATTCTTAATGTAAGTCAAGTATGTTTTACTTACAAAACATTAATGCCTTTACAAGTAAATATATATCTTGATATATTTGAGCATATATATATATATATATATATATATATATATATATATATATATATATTTCTAAATGTAAGAAGAGAATCTCAATCTAAGCCTCAATCTCATTTGAGCAAGATTGGTAGACATTTTTCTCATACAATGAGATATGCCACTAAATATCACAGCAAGTTATATGTAGGGAGCAAATTATCATACCTGTTGGCCTCAGTAAGCATGTTTGAACAGCACAGCTAGCCTCTCTCACCTACACAATGCAAGAGTTGCGTAATGTTAATAACCAATGCATGAAATATAAGTCTATAAAAAATTCATCCAGTTATGTTAAATGCTTGGATGAAGTTAATGTTCAATGAAAAACAGGGTTTATATATATATATATTTATATATTTATCCCAATGCACATCATCGTCAGACGCAGTCTCACTGTCACTTAGTTGATCTTCACTGCTACCAGTTTGGTTTTGGTTGTCGTTGTCTGGGTCATCATCATCAGGAAGGGATATTGGGTCATGAAAACTTGTATTAGCAACAATGCAGATTGGTTCTACGTCAGATCTATGCAAGGAAAGCGTGGTGCCTCCAACATTGTCCATGGGGCATACTTCAACGTATGCCGGTTCGCTTTCTTGGAAAGTAGCAAAATCTCTATTATGTCCTTCATCGTCATCATCATTGACATAAGGTACCTTAGTTGGAACACCATACACGTTTCTACTAGTAACCCGTTGAACAACAGACCAATTACCACTCATACTAGGGTCCGTAAGGTAAAACACTTGGGCTGCTTGACCGGCAAGGATGAATGGGTCATCCTTATACCAGTTTCGAGAAGTGTTTACACTAGTAATGTGGTCCCCTACACGTATTCCTCTCTTACTATCACCAACATCGAACCAGTCACATTTAAACAGATATACATGACACCAACCCATGTAGCGTAATTGCAAGATGTCAACCAATACACCAAGGAAATCAATAGCCTTTCCTTGGTGTTCCCCTTGAACAACAACCCCACTATTTTGGGTTCTGCGATAGTAGCCTAAGGACACTGTGTGGAATCTGGTGCCATTCATTATGCAAGCACCATATGATGCAACCGAAGGGTCTGGTCCACAAGCGAGTGCATATAGATCATCAAAGACATTATCCGAATTCGATGCACGCAGTTCTTGAATCTATATCCATAATGGAGTGCAACAGGTTAGGAATACTTATCAGAGACAATATTACTGAATTCACTTGAGCATATTGATTCTATAGGTAACCTACTCGTGTGCGAAACCATGTTGAAAATTTGATTTGATGTCTACGCTCTACTTGATCTGGGGAAATTTCTGTCATCTTTACATAGTGCTCCCTACATATCAAATAAACAACACAAAGTAGTAGCTAAGCCCATATGTTCCCAACCCAAATATTTACATGCATGAGAAGTGACTGTAAGTCAAAAGTACTTACTCTAGGTATTGACAGATCCCTGCACAATTATTTAGCACATACCAAGTTGCCTTTGCAAGTAAAGCCCGCTCAATTTGATTGGATGTAGGGGACCCAAAAGGCTGTACCTTTTGTGAGAAAATAGAGTAAGAATCAGATTGAGTATCCTTAATAATATCTTTGTTTCGATCATCTCGATTATATATGGTCTCAACATCATGGATATACAAGGAGCAAAAGGTCAAGCATTCAACATGGACCTAGGCTTCAGCAATTGACCCTTCCAGACGAGCCTTATTTCTGACATAACGCTTGAATTTTCTCAAATAGCGTTCAAAATGATACATCTACCTATATTGAACTGGTCCCGCAAGGAAAGTCTCGCGGGGTAAATGAATGGCGAGGTGCACCATTATATCAAAGAAGGCAGGCGGGAAAATCATCTCAACCTTGCAGAGGATGATATGGATGTCAGATTGTAGTTGCTTCAATACTTCTAATGTCAATGTTCGTGCACACAAAGTTTTGAAGAAGGAACTTAACTCGGTCAATGCTAGTCGTATATCAGGTCGCAAAAACCCACCAATTGCAGCTGGAAGAAATCTTTGCATGAACACATGAGAGTCATGACTTTTCATTCCTGATATCTTTGCATCATCAACTGAAACACATCTAGAAATGTTAGAGGCAAATCCATCTGAAAATTTAATAGCTGCAAGCCATTCACAGAAACGTCTCCTCTGAGCCAAATCCACCGAGTAGGACCCAAGGACCACGGAGTACCCAATAGGTGACAGTTTGAGATGTAATTCTTTTCGTAATCCAAGCTCCATCAAGTCCTTACGTGCTGTAGCAGTATCTTTGATTTTTCCATCAATATCCATCACAGTTCCTAAAACATTGTCGCAAATATTTTTTTCAACGTGCATAACATCGAGATTATGTCGTAAAGGCAACTTTGACCAATTAGGTAATTGGAAGAATATACTTTGTTTAGTCTAATTCAATTCATCCTGTCTGCGTTTTCTCTTTCTAGAACCTTTACCAAATTCTAGACCATTGAGCTACAAAAGTTGCTGAAGTACATCATGTCCCTTGAGCTCTGGAGTAGGCAACCGATGGTCCTCATTTCCATTGAATGCAGCCTTTTTCTTTCTCCAACTATGTGAGGCTGGCAAGAAACGACGATGGCCCATATAACAATGTTTTCGCTCATGTTTCAACCACATGGAATCTGTATCCTCATTGCATAATGGGCAAGCCAATTTTCCCTTTGTACTCCACCAAAGAAAGATTGGTGTACGCGGAAAAATCATTTATGGTCCACAGAAGTGCAACATGTAAGCGAAAGTGCTCAGATTTTGATGCATCATACGTATCTACACCCACATCCCATAACTCTTTTAATTCACTCACTAAAGGCTACAAATAAATATCGATGTTGTTTCTTGTGCTTTGGGGCCAAGAATGAGCAATGAAAACAGTAAATACGAATCTTTCATGTATAACCAAGGGGGCAAGTTGTATGGCACGAGTATCACTAGCTATATGCTATACGGTGTGCTCATATTATTGAACGGATTGAAGCCATCACTGGCTAGGCCAAGTCTTACATTCCGAGCATCTGATGCAAATGAACCGTGGTCTTTATCAAATTGCCTCCACATCTTAGAATCGGTTAGATGCCTTAGAGTACTGTGATCATCAACTCGTTCTTCTGTATGCCATTTCATGGATGTAGCTATATTTTTCGACATAAATAGTCTTTGTAACCTCGGTATAAGAGGAAAGTAGCGCAAAACCTTTTGGGGAATCTTCCCCTTTTTCACTCTTGTTGACACCTACCTTGACTCCTTACATTTAGAGCAAGCTTCTTTGTCCACGTCATTTTTCCAAAATAGCATGCAGTCATTTGGGCATGCATCGATCTTCACATAATTAAAACCCAAAGCACATTGTAACCATCGGGCCTCGTGGTATGAGTTAGGTATGTCAATTTCTGGAAAAGCTGCTTTTAACAATTGTAAAACCATGTTAAAAGACTTGATAGTCCACCCACCAATTGTTTTAACATGAAGCAGCTTAACTATAAATGAAAAATTTGAGAACTTTTGGCAACTTGGATAAAGTGGATGTCGAGCATCCTCTAACAATTGTTCAAAACATTGTGCTTGTCCCTCATTCATTGAAGGCTGAGAAGTAGTACCATGTTCCATGCCTGCATTGTCCATGAATGATCCAGCCCGAATGTCGTTTATCATCTCATCCATATCATCGACGTAATTCTCACTTTCATTAATCTCATCTTCATCACTGTCTAACACATTCACACTCCAATTTTCGCCCTCCCCATGAAATATCCAATGTGTATAAGTTGGATCAATACCTATCGTGAATAGATGATCTTCAACTTCATTTATTGGCAGGAAAAGGTTATTATGGCATCTCCGGCATGGACACCTGAAGGTAGACTTCCAGGTGCATGGGCTTTTACCATTGTGAGGAGTTTATTAATCCCATCACCATATTCACGTGACGTGAACCTGTTTGGCACGTGCATCCAAGTCTTGTCCATTTCAACGTCAATCGATATTGGGATATTTGAACCTTAGCATCTAAAATGATATAATTTTGGGCTTTAATTAAAATGAATAATTAACAAAGATAAGAAAAAGGAAATGGTAAACTACATATTTACCATTGTGAGTCCCCATGAATTCTCAGATATTACAAAAGATAGTAATGAGTTAGAAAGACACATTCAGTGAACATATGAATTCTCAATATGTAAAAGTATTTGTGAAATGTTTTGCACAATTCGCTATACCAATAGATTTACGTTAAAGTGTCAAAGCTGGGATTACTCAAATATTGATGGAAAGTATAAAACACTATAATAGGCCACTAAGTAGAGAAGCACGCTGAATCCTTATGTTTATTTATTGATAAAATAGGAAAACAGAGTAATGTAAATCGAGAACAAAGAGAAACTTAATTAATTATTTCACCCTTTATATAACCATTTGTACTGAGTTCAAAATTGGCCTTAAAAATAAGTTCTTCGTGCACCCAAAGGCAAACTGAGATAATTGAACTTGTTTCTTTCCAGTCCAATTGAAGACAGAAAAAAACCACATTATATACATACTTGGTTAACCCCTTCAACCTCAGGAAAATTATATACCAAAATCTGTCTTCATATCAATCGATTAAAATTACTAAGTTATAACATACAATTCATCATGTGGGTGGTATTAAATCAGGGAAATTAATATCAGAGTACAAGCAGGAAATTGGATAGATTTAAAGGTTATTGGCTAAAATTGAACCCAAATTACCCAAATTAGAGAAGCTATATATCGTATAAGAAATTAGTATGGAAAAAGGTAGAGAGCTTACCACAGCTGGTGGCGCACTGCCATGGACTGGTAAGGCGAGACGGTGGGGCAGCCTAATAACCGACGGAGAGAGAGAGGCCAGGTAAGAAAGAGAGAGAGAGAGATGAAGCTCGCATTGACGATCGATGAGGCGACTCCAGCAGGCCGCAGACACACAGTGGTGATCGGCGACTTCAATTTCGTCGAGGGTAGGTCAGATTCTTTGAGGCAATTGTGGCGTGGTGAGGAGTTCACAAATACCGGATGAACATCTTGTTCGGTGGGGGCTAACGCAAATTAGGCATGCTTCTTGCCTAATAATGGGAAAAATTATAACGGCAGAGGAAACCTCGCCGACCCAACTAGTGTAAAATATATTTGCGGCGGTGGCTTTCACTACAAAAGGTTTATTTACCATCTATAAAGATGAATATATATTGTAACGCAGAAATTTTTTTATAGCAGCAAGTAAGTGTCGCTGCATTTGCTTTTTATTTCCATGGACACGAAAACTACAGCAAATAGAAAACCTGTTGCTGCAGTTGTTATTTGCAGGGAAATTTAGTCGTCGCAAATATGAATTTTGACCGCGTTCCTTTTAGCCCCTGATACAAATGTAGTTGCCATCTTAAAAACACATGGGGCAACGGCGGAAGTTATTTCGGCAGTAAAATAAACACTGCAAAAGCCGTATTATGTTGTAGTGTGGGAAGAAAGGATTCATGGTAGAAGTTAGGGGGAAGACCCAACATATTGATCCAAACCAAAACCCTAGCAGGTTTTGTATCTTCATGAAAGTCAATTGTACAGTGAAAGATACGATAAAAAGCACCATCTATATCACATGCATCCCTAGTGAAGGACTTCAGAAAATCCTCTTTCGTAGTCAAGCGAATGAAAATATGTCTTGGTTTACTCATGGCATAAACAATTAGGTTGAGACTTCAGACCCCAATGAGAGCGTATAAACGATCGTATGGTATCAAGCGAAGGCCTTTGGCGAAGGAATTTCAAAACCAGTGAGAACTTGGACGGCACAATAGATTGCTCTATCTCCTCCCTAGAGAAAAGCACATAAAGTGCCCCATCCACAGATGATGGAGCATGAAACGGAACATCTACTTCTGAGATCGGTTGTGGGGAGTCAGAAACCATGTCGGCAAACGAGCGATGCTACTAACTAGTCACCGAGACGCCCAGATGGAACTCAGCAGCTGCCATCGAGGGAAAATTTCTCAAAACCCTAGCAGAGCACTTTTTTGGAAAAACGCCATGTCAGCAAAGTGGATGGTGATTGTTAAATATTGTAAGGTACATCTGTTAGAATTGGAAAATGCTTAGATGCACACCAAATGTGCATTCCAAATATGCTCCTAGTGTATTTTATTTTTTAATGGTTAAGAAAGTGATTACTAGTGAATTTGTAATTTTTTTAATTTTTTAAAATTTTTAAAAAATATTTAAAAGAAAAAGAAAAAGAAAACAATTGCACTAAGGGCATATTTGGGGTGCAGATTAGGCGTGCACCCTAGAATTGACTTTTATAATTTTACGTGTTTTTATTTTTTCAGTGTAGGCTAATTTTTCAGTGTGACTTTTATACTTTTAAAACTATACATATCAATTAGAGAATTTTTTAAATCATATGGACCTTTTGAGTAATTTTCTTTCCTTTTAGATTAATTGGATGGTGATTATATTTAATAAAAGTAAAATTCTTTTTCTAACCAAAAAGCCAAAATCCTTAAAAATAAAATATGCTTTATCCAACTTATCTTAGAAAGTAAAATGAAAAAATAGATTACAATCATCTCAATTTGTAAAAAAAAAAAACCAAAAGTTGGGGGTACTAAATTAAAAAAAATATAGTAATTAAGTGGAATGCATATGTATAGTAGTGTAAGAAAAAGATATAGATGTCTATGAGATACTGTACTTACCATTAAACCTAGGTTAAGGATTTTATTTATAAGAAATTTCAATTTAAGGAATATTTTAACTACAAAAAATTATATGAAAATAAATTTATAAATTGATGTGTCATGATATGATATAATTATAAAATTCTTTTTATATTATAAAATAAACTTAATAAATTACATAAAATCACATCGATTTATAAATTTATATATATATATATATATATATATATATATTTACAACATTTCTCAAAATAAACTTCAAATGTTAATATATTATAAATCCCATTATTTCAGTGCGATGAGTTGAAGATTAAAAAACTCGTAGACTCAAAAGAAAAAGACTTTTTATTTTTTTTGGATAATACTAGAGCCACTTATGGGGGCTCACGCTGGGCTATTTTATGTGTTTTTATTTACATATATTTTTTTAACACTTTTAAATATTTTATAAAATATAAAAAAAATTCACAACATCATTAAAAAACACTTATTTAATCATGAAATAAAAATATATGTATATATTAGTCTTCCCGCTGGGAGCTCCCGTTGGGCTCTCGCTAGGATTTATTATTATTATTATTAAGAAAGTGGTTTTTAATGATATTGTGATTTTTTTAAAATATTTGAAAGGGTTAAAAAAATTTATGTGAAAAAACTAAAAAAAAAAACACATAAAATAACCTAACGAGAGCTCCAACGGTGGCTCTAGTCACTACAACACAAATAGCCTTTTGTGATAAAAGAAACCATCACAAAAAATAACCAAAATATCACTAAAGACATTTGGTGACAGTTTCAATGTACGTCACATAAAACATTTGGTGACGCTTACTATTGAACCGTCACTAAAAGTATTTTGAGTGACTGTTGGAGGTGTTTCGTTTGGAAGAATGTTCGAACGTTCTGTGTTTTGTGACGGTTCAAAACTATCACAGAAAGTAACGTTCGAACATAAATAGTTACGTCTGAACGCCAACCCGCGCAGTTGACATTCGAATGACGAAAGTTGATGTTCGTTGATTATTGTCCGAACGTATCATATTTAAGTCTGAATGTTACCTGCATTAAACGTTTGAACGTTAATGGAACAATGTTCGAACGTAACGATTATAACGTTCGAACGTTTGTTCGAACATTTTGTTCGTTTGGGGGTGAGTACGTTCCAACGTTATGTAGTAATTTTGTGTAATTAGATTCGAACGTTTGTTCGAATGTAAAATAATGTTTGAATATTTTTTGTTTACATTCGAACGTACAGATCAAAAATACTAATTTCATAAAATTAAAAAGCATACCAATTGTATCAAATTACACATTATAAATATTTTACAACTAATAATGTGTTATAAACTTTTAAAATTAAATACTAAAAGTTGTATACATGAATAAAATTGAAATAATATATTTCTTTTTTCTTCGCCCACCTGTTGTTGTTGCAACGACATAACACGCTCCATTTGCACCATCATCTTCCGTTGTACTTGCTCTTGGAGTTCACTGTGAATTCCTTCTTCCTGGTCTCTCTATTGGGCCTGCAAACGCGTCGCTAAATGAGACTGTCATATTAAAAGGGACTTGAACTCTATTAATTTATCATATTAATATGTTTCTAAACATATTAATTCATTAATAAATAGCATAAACTCACAAAATATATACAAAATTTATAAATAATAATCACAACATTTATAATCCATACCACAATATTTTTACAATATTCCTACAACAATATTTCTAAACATATTAATACTAATCAACAAATACCATAAACTCACAAAATATAAATACACTTAATAAACAATAATCACAATATTTCACACTTCATACCACAATATTTTCACAACAAAATTATCTAAACAAAACAATATTCCCACAACAATGTTTCTAAACATATTAATACTCATCAATAAGCATCATAAACTCACAAAATATAAATATACTTAATAAATAATAATCACAATATTTCTAATTCATATCACAATATTTTTAAAACAAAATTATCAAAACATAACAATATTCGCACAACAATGTTTCAAAATGTATTAATTCATCTATAAACAACATAAATTCATAAAATATAAATACACTTAATAAACAATAATCATAATATTTTACAATCCATACCGCAACATTTTCACAATATTTCCATAATAAAATTTTTTAAACATAACAATATTTTCATAACAATGTCTCTAATCATATTAATGCTCATCAATAAACATCATAAACTCACAAAATATAAATATATTTAATAAATAATAATCATAATATTTTAAATCTATATCACAATATTTTCACAACAAATTTATCTAAACATAACAATATTCCCTCAACAATGTTTCTAAACAAATTAATTCAACAATAAATACCATAACCTCACAAAATATTACTAAAATTCATAAACACTAATCACAACATTTAAAATTCTTACCACAACATTTTTACAATAATCACAAAATAATATTTCTAAACATATAAATACTCATTAATAAACACCATAAACTCACAAAATATAAATATACTTAATAAACAATAATCACAATATTTCACAATCCATAACACAACATTTTCACAATTTTTTCAATACAAAATTATCTACACAAAAAAATATTCCCAAAACAATATTTCTAAACATATTAATACCAATCAATAAATATCATAAACTCACAAAATATAAATATATTTAATAACAAATAATCACAATATTTCACAATCCATATCACAATCCATATCGCAATATTTTCACAATTTTTCAAAATAAAATTGTCTAAACAGAACAATATTCCTAAAATAATGTTTCTAACCATATTAATACTCATCAATAAACACAATAAACTCACAAAAAATCAAGATACTTAATAAACAATAATCATAAAATTTAAAATCTATATAAAACATAATAACAATATTTCCACAACATTTATCTAAACATAACAATATTTCCAAAACAATGTTTCTAAACATATTAATACTCATCAATAAATTTCACAAACTCACAAAATATAAATATACTTAATAAACAATAATCACAATATTTCACAATCCATAACACAACATTTTTACAATTTTTTCAATACAAAATTATCTAAACAAAACAATATTCCCAAAACAATATTTCTAAACATATTAATACCAATCAATAAACATCATAAACTCACAAAATATAAATATATTTAATAAAAAATAATCACAATATTTCACAATTCATATCACAATCCATATCGCAATATTTTCACAATTTTTCGAAACAAAATTGTCTAAACAGAACAATATTCCTAAAATAATGTTTCTAAACATATTAATACTCATCAATAAACACCACAAACTCACAAAAAATCAAGATATTTAATAAATAATAATCACAATATTTCACAATCCATATCACAATATTTTCATAATTTTTCCATAACAAACTTATCTGAACATAACAATATTCTTAAAACAATATTTCTAAACATATTAATACTCATCAATAAATACAATAAACTCACAAAATATAAACATACTTAATAAAAAATAATCACAATATTTCACAATCCATATCACAACATTATAACAATATTTCCACAACATTTATCTAAATATAACAATATTCCCAAAACAATGTTTCTAAACATATTAAAACTCATCAATAAATTTCACAAACTCACAAAATATAAATACATTTAATAAAAAATAATCACAATATTTCACAATCCATATCACAATATTTTCATAATTTTTCACAAAAAAATTGTTTAAACATAACAATATTCCCACAATAATGTTTCTAAACATATTAATACTCATCAATAAACACCATAAACTCACAAAATATAAATATATTTAATAAATAATAATCACAATATTTCACAATTCTTATCACAATCCATATCACAACATTTTCACAATTTTTTACAACAAAATTGTCTAAACCTAACATTATTCCCACAACAATATTTCTAAACATATTAATACCCATCAATAAACACCATAAACTCACAAAATATAAATATATTTAATAAAAAATAATCATAATATTTCACAATCCATATCACAATCCATATCACAATCCATATCTCAATATTTTCACAATTTTTCAAAACAAAATTGTCTAAATAGAACAATATTCCCACAATAATGTTTCTAAATATATTAATACTCATCAATAAACACCAAAAACTCACAAAAAATAAAGATACTTAATAAATAATACTCACAATATTTCACAATCCATATCACAATATTTTCACAATTTTTCCATAACAAAGTTATCTGAACATAACAATATTCTTAAAACAATATTTCTAAACATATTAATACTCATCAATAAATACAATAAACTCAAAAAATATAAATATGATTAATTAAAAATAATCACAATATTTCACAATACATATCACAACTTTATAACAATATTTCCACAACATTTATCTAAACATAACAATATTCCCAAAATCATGTTTCTAAACATATTAATACTCATCAATAAATTTCACAAACTCACAAAATATAAATATATTTAATAAAAAATAATCACAATATTTCACAATCCATATCACAATATTTTCACAACAAAATTGTCTAAACATAACATTATTCCCACAACAATATTTCTAATCATATTAATACCCATCAATAAACATCATAAACTCACAAAATATAAATATATTTAATAAAAAATAATCACAATATTTCACAATCCATATCACAATCCATATCGCAATATTTTCACAATTTTTTAAAACAAAATTGTCTAAACAGAACAATGTTTCCACTATAATGTTTCTAAACATATTAATACTTTTCAATAAACACCATAAACTCACAAAAAATAAAGATACTTAATAAATAATAATCACAATATTTCACAATCCATATCACAATATTTTCACAATTTTTCCATAACAAAGTTATCTGAACATAACAATATTCTTAAAAAAATATTTCTAAACATATTAATACTCATCAATAAATACAATAAACTCACAAAATATAAATATGATTAATTAAAAATAATAACAATATTTCACAATACATATCACAACTTTATAACAATATTTTCACAACATTTATCTAAACATAACAATATTCCCAAAACATTGTTTCTAAACATATTAATACTCATCAATAAATTTCACAAACTCACAAAATATAAATATATTTAATAAAAAATATTCACAATATTTCACAATCCAATTCACAATATTTTCATAATTTTTCACAACAAAATTGTCTAAACATAACAATATTCTCACAACAATATTTCTAATCATATTAATACCTATCAATAAACACCATAAACTCACAAAATATAAATATATTTAATAAAAAATAATTATAATATTTCACAATCCATATCACAATATTTTCACAATATTTCCATAACAAAATTATCTGAACATAACAATATTCTTAAAACAATATTTCTAAACATATTAATACTCATCAATAAATACAATAAACTCACAAAATATAAATATACTTAATAAAAAATAATCAACATATTTCACAATCCATATCACAATATTATAACAATATTTCAACAACATTTATCTAAACATAACAATATTCCCAAAACATTGTTTCTAAACATATTAATACTCATCAATAAATTTCACAAACTCACAAAATATAAATATATTTAATAAAAAATAATCACAATATTTCACAATCCATATTACAATATTTTCACAATTTTTCACAACAAAATTGTCTAAACATAACAATATTCTCACAACAATATTTCTAATCATATTAATACCTACCAATAAACACCATAAACTCACAAAAAATAAAGATACTTAATAAATAATAATCACAATATTTCACAATCCATATCACAATATTTTCACAATTTTTCCATAACAAAGTTATCTGAACATAACAATATTCTTAAAAAAATATTTCTAAACATATTAATACTCATCAATAAATACAATAAACTCACAAAATATAAATATGATTAATTAAAAATAATAACAATATTTCACAATACATATCACAACTTTATAACAATATTTTCACAACATTTATCTAAACATAACAATATTCCCAAAACAATGTTTCTAAACATATTAATACTCATCAATAAATTTCACAAACTCACAAAATATAAATATATTTAATAAAAAATAATCACAATATTTCACAATCCATATCACAATATTTTCACAACAAAATTGTCTAAACATAGCATTATTCCCACAACAATATTTCTAATCATATTAATACCCATCAATAAACATCATAAACTCACAAAATATAAATATATTTAATAAAAAATAATCACAATATTTCACAATCCATATCATAATCCATATCGCAATATTTTCACAATTTTTTAAAACAAAATTGTCTAAACAGAACAATGTTTCCACTATAATGTTTCTAAACATATTAATACTCATCAATAAATTTCACAAACTCACAAAATATAAATATATTTAATAAAAAATAATCACAATATTTCACAATCCATATCACAATATTTTCACAATATTTCCATAACAAAATTATCTGAACATAACAATATTCTTAAAACAATATTTCTAAACATATTAATACTCATCAATAAATACAATAAACTCACAAAATATAAATATACTTAATAAAAAATAATCAACATATTTCACAATCAATATCACAATATTATAACAATATTTCAACAACATTTATCTAAACATAACAATATTTCAAAAACATTGTTTCTAAACATATTAATACTCATCAATAAATTTCACAAACTCACAAAATATAAATATATTTAATAAAAAATAATCACAATATTTCACAATCCATATCACAATATTTTCACAATTTTTCACAACAAAATTGTCTAAACATAACAATATTCTCACAACAATATTTCTAATCATATTAATACCTATCAATAAACACCATAAACTCACAAAATATAAACATACTTAATAAATAATAATCACAATATTTCACAATCTATATCACAATATTTTCACAATTTTTCACAACAAAATTGTCTAAACATAACAATATTCCCACAATAATGTTTCTAAACATATTAATACACATCAATAAACCCCATAAACTCACAAAAAATAAAGATACTTAATAAATAATAATCACAATATTTCACAATCCATATCACAATCTATATCACAACATTTTCACAATTGTTTACAACAAAATTGTCTAAACATAACAATATTCACACAACAATATTTCTAAACATATTAATACCCATCAATAAACACCATAAACTCACAAAATATAAATATATTTAATAAAAAATAATCACAATATTTCACAATCCATATCACAACATTTTCACAATATTTTCACAACAAAATTAACTAAACATAACAATATCCCCACAACAATATTTTTAAACATATTAATACCCATCAATAAACACCATAAACTCACAAAAAATAAACATACTTAATAAATAATAATCACAATATTTCACCATCCATATGACAATTTTTTCACAATTTTTTCACAACAAAGTTATCTGAATATAACAATATTACTAAACATATTAATACCCATGAATAAACACCATAAACTCACAAAATATAAATGTACTTAAGAAAAAATAATCACAATATTTCACAATCCATATCACAATCCATATCACAACATTTTCACAATTTTTTCACAACAAAATTGTCTAAACATAATAATATTCCCACAACAATTTTTCTAAACATATTAATACCCATCAATAAATACCATAAACTCACAAAATATAGATATATTTAATAAAAAATAATCACAATATTTCACAATCCATGTTACAATATTTTCACAATTTTTCATAACATAATTGTCTAAACATAACAATATTTTCACAATAATATTCTAAACATATTAATATTCATCAATAAACACCATAAACTCACAAAATATAAACATACTTAATCAATAATAATCACAATATTTCACAATACATATCACAATATTTTCATAATTTTTCTACAACAAAGTTATCTAAACATAACAATATTCTCACTACAATATTTCTAAACATATTAATACTAATCAATAAATACCATAAACTCACAAAATATAAATATATTTAATAAAAAATAATTATAATATTTCACAATCCATATCGCAACACTTTCATAATTTTTCCCCAACAAAATTGTCTAAATATAACAATATTTCCACAACAATATTTCTAAACTTATTAATGCTCATCAATAAACACCATAGACTCACAAAATATAAATATACTTAATAAAAAATAATCACAATATTTCACAATCCATAATACCATATTTTCACAATATTCCCATAACAAAGTTGTCTAAACATAACAATATTTCCACAATAATGTTTCTAAACATATTAATGCTCATCAATAAACATCATAAACTCACAAAATATAAATATACTTAATAAATAATAATCACAATATTTCAAATCCGTATCACAACATTATCACAATATTTTCACAACATTTATCTGAACATAACAATATTCCCACAACAATGTTTCTAAACATATTAATTCCTCAATAAACACCATAAACTCACAAAATATTCACAAAATTCATAAATAATAATCATGATCTTTCTAATCCATATTATCCATTTTCACAATATTCCTCAAACTCAAACCTTAAACATATATAACTAAAGTTTAGAAATATATCTTGCACTTTTTAATATCCTTTTACAAATGGTAAGCTTTCAATTTGCCAAAACAACCACCTCCTTAAAAAAAATAATAATAACTTGTTAGAGACATATATATATAAAAAATACAAGAGAAATATCATAAAATTGCAAATAATGAAAAAAATAATTTTTCCTTACCAAAATAGTTTCAAAATCCTAACCCTCAATAATTACTCTCTTATACAATTTAGATGTGGTCTCTCACTCACTCTAACCCTCTCTCTCTCTCTAACCATCTCTTAGTTTCAAAACCTAACCCTTTCTAACAATAATAATACTCTCTCTCACTCTAACCCTCTTTCTCTCTCTAACCATCTCTTAGTCGAACTCTCTCTCTCTCTCTAATCCTCTCTCACTCGAACTCTTTCTCACTCTAACCATCTCTCACTGAAACTCTTTATCTCTCTAACTCTCGCTCACCATTCACCCTCTCTCTCTCTTTCATGCATGGGGGAAGCAGAAATGACTCTGCTTCCTCCCGTGCATGTTTTCATGTAAAAAACATTTCATTTAAATTAACGTTCGAACGCTTAATCTATATGTTCGAACGTTACTTTCAGCCTCTCAAATTTTCAGCATTCACGTTTGAACGTTTAATTTAAACATTTGAATGTGAATGCTCAGCACAGAAGACGATAATCAAGTAAAAAATTTCTTGCCAACAATTTTCGTACATTCGAACGTATAGGATTTAACGTTCGAATGATAGAATTGAGCGAGAAATTTTCTGCTAACAATTTTTGTACGTTCAAACGTATAGGATTTAACATTCAAACGATACAATTGAGCGGAAAATTTTCCACCCACTTTTTTCCACGTTTGTACATAAATAATGCACGTTAGAACGTAAATACAACTTGATTATTAATAGTTGGAAATAAAAAATAATCTAGTATATATATATTATATATTATAGTTGCATAATATATTATATACACTAAATAGCAGTATATATAATATCACTACAATATGAGTCACTCTAATCCCTTGATTAATTTCAATGGAAAAAACCCTATATTATATACATGAATGGACTTTCCCAGCGATATATACATCACTGGAGGTTCGCTGGTATTGAAGTCCCACTTATAATAACTCAATACATTTATAAAGAAAAATGAGATATATCATATAACAAAATATATAATATAATATACTTATATATGCTTATACTTAATATTCATGTTATATATATACTACTATCAGCAACATTTTTTTATTTTTGATTTTATCCGTAACATAATGATTAAAGAAGTGATTTTAAGTATTATGATATTTTTTTTAAATATTTAAATATATATATATTAGAGCATACACTATATATATATATTAGTACATACACTTATATATATATGTACATTCACTCTATATATATACTATGATAGCATAATACTTTAAATGGAAACATAATATTAGTGATAGACATTTTGTTATAATTAATAAAACTAACAACAACCTATATATATAGTATATATATTATATATATAAGTACATATACTATATATATATACTATGATGGCATAATACTTTAAATGGAAACATAATATATAGTGATAAACATTTGGCTATAATTAATAAAACTAACAACAACCTCTCTCTATATATATAGTATATATATATTATATATAAGCACATACACTATATATATATATATATACTATGATAGCATAATACTTTAAATGTAAACATAATATATAGTGATAGACATTTGGCTATAATTAATAAAACTAACAACAACCTATATATATATAGTATATATATATTATATATATATAAGTACATACACTATATATATATATATATATATTATGATAGCATAATACTTTAAATGGAAACAAAGTTATATAATGATAGACATTTGGCTATAATTAATAAAACTAACAATATATATATATAATATATTATATAAGTACATATTATATATATATATACACTATGATAGCATAATACTTTAAATGAAAATATAATATATAGTGAACGACATTTGGATATAATGTATTTCACAATATAATATACTATATATTATAATATAATATTAGATATAGTATGTTATATGTTATAGTATACATTATAATATATAACATATATTAATAAAATAATATATTATTAATATATTTTGAAAAATCAATCAAGAAATGTTCAACGATGGACTTCAACTTTTTAACGTTTTATTTCTCATGTTCTAACATTTCCTTCCAGGTCCGAACGTATAGGATTTAACGTTCGAACGTAATGCTTTTAAATTTCTTTATGCTTTCAACAATTTGATGTTTATCCTTTACGTTCACAGGTAAACACATACGTTCGAACGTATAGCCAAATTTTTGAACATGTATGAATTACGTTCGAACGTAAAATAATTAAATATATTATACGTTCTACGTTTGAACGAAATGTATTTTACATGCGAACGTAAAATATACACGTCCGAACGCTTTATCTTAACGTTCTAACGTATGTTTCTCTATGTTCAAATGTTCATGCAGAGCAGTTTAAAATTATAACAAAAGATACATCAATAGTATTCATAATATTTTTTCCTTTTCTATTTTCACGATATGGCTCATCCTTTGCATACCAGGAAACGAGGGAGGGAATGAGCCACTCAGGACATTGCTCAAATCGGGGCTCATACTGTTATGGTAGAGCGAGAGGCCCTGATCAACGAGTTCGACAAGCTCATATAGGAGCAGAGGAACCTGAGAGATGGTCTTCCTCAGTAGAGGCTGGGGAAATATCTGCACATTGAAAGTTATGTGCAGATAACGCTATCATCTGAGTGTTGTTTACATAAATCTATCATATTTTGTATTTTGTTTTTAATTTTTGTAAGGAACAATATTATTTAATATATCTATGGTTTTTTAATTTCAATTCGCAATCTTCTTTAATGTTATATTTTTCAACTTTAATACTAAATCACTGCACTTTAAATATACATAAACATAAATATATAGCTATATATGTATATATAAATTTATATTTATATATATAAACATAAATATATTTATATATATAAATATATAATTATATTTTACAAATTGTGTATATATAAATATATACAAGTCAATTTTTTAGACTTGTATACAAATTATGTATTATAAAAACTGCATAAAATTTAAAGTAGAGTCATATTTAATTTAAATTTACAATTAACGTTCGAACGTTGGCGTCAAAACATTTCACGTTCGAACGTAAGTAGTCACATGTTTGAACGTATATGTAACGTTCGAATGTAATTTTCCCATATGTTGGAACGTAAAAGAAATCTCATCCGCTTTTAGTGATGGTTTTTAGAAACTGTCATAGAAAAACATTTTTAGTGACGGTTTGGGGACTGTCACAAATTCACAACCGTCACTAAAAAGTAATTGTGTTGTAGTGAGTATTATCTTTTATTTTTTCCTCCTTTAATTGAACCTTTGCACCCAGCTCCCCATAACTTACACCTTAAATAGCAAAAGAAAAAGGCATCTTGCGACATACAAAGCGAAGCGCAACAGCGACAACACACAACAACAGTCGCACCGCGCTTACTTTAGCCTGGTGCACCCCCATTCGCTCTTCTTCTTCTTTATTCTTCATTTTTTATTTTATAAAACCCTGTTATGGTTTCTTCTTTCATTATGTTCTTCTTCCTTCTCTCTTTTTCACCTATTAAAAAAAAAAAAACTGCTTTAGTGGCTCTCGATCTCGATTTGGTAGATTTAGTTCTATTTAGGTTCGCAAAGAAGCGGGATTTTACACATTCTAGTTCCAATTTAATTTTTGAGTGAGTTTCGTTGAAGGACTCCCTAGGGAATTGGGTGAGGTTTGCATTAGTTAGGTCTTGAAGGGTTTGTTTTATATTACGTGGGTTTGTTTAATATTATGCTTTTTTTCTAAACATGAAAAGTGCATATTAGGTTTGTATGTGTGACGTAGGTTGTCCATAATGAGAGCTTTTTGTTTTATTTTTGATTTCAAAAATTTATGTTAAGGTTCCATCGTGGCTGAGGAAGGGACAGGAACTGAACTAATGTGTTTTTTCATGGGATCTATCAAAATGAAGAAGAAGAAACTTGAAGTTGTTTGAAGGAAGCTGGACGACATCGTAGAGGCTAGGAACTTGAAGAGCCAAGACGCACCATATTGGTTGGGTGTTTTTATTAGTTTGTAGATGGGTGCTGTGCTCCATTTCAGTTGTCTTTATTATGAGGCCTGTAAAATGCAGCATTTGGGAACCAGAAATAGAAGAGAAGGGAGGAAAGGAAGCTGTAAAAGTGCCTAAAACTAATGTAGAGGCACCTAAAATTTCTCTAGCGGCTATCACAAGAACACCCACCATGAGTACCATGTGTTTACTAGGAACTTTGATGGGGGAACTTGTCGTGATCTTAGTGGACTCGGGCAGCTCACACAACTTTGTGGAGTCCACTTTAATAACAAAATTGAAGCTGCCAGCTGATGTTTCCAGTAGCTTGAATGTAAAGGTGGCCAATGGGCAGAGTTTGAGGAGCGGTGGTGTGTGCAAGGAAGTGAAGTGAAAGGTGCAAGGTATAATGTTTCAACCCTCTCTCCATTTATTAAATCTTGCTGGTTATGACATTGTCTTGGGCATTCAATGGCTGGTTACTTTGGACAATATAACTTGGAATTTTTCCAAGTTGTTGATGAGTTTCACCTATGGAGGAAAAAGGGTGGAATTAAAAGGGTTAAAATTAAAGCCATCTGTGGTAGAGGATGGACAGAAGTTACTTAAGGCCACCACGGCTAAGAGTAGGGGAATTTTATTACAAATTATGACCCAAGAAGTAAAGGAACAGAAAAGTGAGTTGTTAGACCCTGAGTTTACCAAATTGTTGACTGGGTTTGAGGGAGTTTTTAAAGAGCCTGAAGGGTTTCCTCCAACCCATAAGCATGACCACAAAATTGTCCTCAAGGAGGGCACCCAACCCATTGCTAATAGACCATACCGATACCTGTATTACCAAAAAATTGAAATAGAAAAGATTGTGGCAGAATTGTTGGAGTCCGGAGTTGTAAGACCAAGTACTAGTCCCTTTTCATCTCTTGTTTTACTAGTGTGAAAGGCGGATGGGAGTTGGAGACTTTGTATAGATTACCAGGCACTTAGGCCATGTCATTAATGCTAGTGGGGTAATGACCGATTCCTCTAAGATTGCCACTATGTTGGAGTGGCCCGAGCCAAAGAATGTGAAGTCTCTAAGGAGATTCCTAAGGCTAACGGGATATTACAGGAAGTTCATAAAGGGGTATGGGACCATCACAGCCCCATTGATAGGTTTATTAAAAAAGAATTCTTTTGAGTGGAATGACAAGGCTAAGAAGGCCTTTGAAGAGTTTAAGCAGGCTATATCACAGCCTCCTGTGTAGAGATTACATGATTTTAACAGCCTTTTCACCATTGAGTGTGATGTGTGTGGTACGAGATTGGGTGTCGTGTTGATGCAAGCGGCACAACCCATTTCTTACATGAGCTTTTACATGAGTAAAGGCCTTAAGGGGAAGGCCTTGTTGCTATCAACCTATGAAAAGGAACTTTTGGCTCTTGTGACAGCGGTGCAAAAATGGAGAACCTATTTGGTTGGTCAAACTTTTATTATTAAATTTGACCAAGAAGCGCTTAAATATTTGCTAGAACGAAGAATGGGAATGAAGATGCAACAAAAATGGGTGTCTAAGTTGATGGGTTATCATTTTTCTATTGAGTATAAGAAGGGAAAAGAAAATAAAGTGGTTGATGCACTTTCAAGAAGGATGGAAGATCCAATCAAAGGTGAATGTGCAGCTATACTTTCTTTCCCGACCCCTCGTGGCTAGATGAGTTAAAACATAGTTATCAAGAATCAAGTGAGATGATTATGTTACTTGACCAGCTCAAGGCAAATTTGAATGCGCCTAAGGGCTACTCGTTGAGGCAAGGGGTGATTCTAAAAAGGGGACATATTGTGTTAGCGAACGATTCTGATTTTAAGAAAAAAGTGTTGCAATTTGTCCATAATAATCCTTAAGCAAGCCATTCGGGGTACTTGAAAACATATAAGAGGGCCAAAATGGATTTTTACTAGAAGGGAATGAAAAAAGATATAAAAACGTTGGTTAAGGAATGTGATACTTGTCAGGTCATGAAGAATGAGATAGTACATCCAGCTAGGCTGCTCTAGCCACTTCCCATTCCCAACCAGCCTTGGACTAGTATATCACTTGATTTTGTGGAGGGGTTACCCGTGTGTAAGGGGTTCAGCGTAATTTTGGTGGTGGTTGACCAACTCTCTAAGTATGGCCATTTTATACCCTTGGCCCATCCTTACATTGCTCAGGTGGTGGAGGAAGAGTTTATAAGGAACATTTTTCAGCTGCATTGGTGCCCTAGGTCTGTGGTATCAGATAGGGACCCAATTTTTCTAAGTAATTTCAGGAAGGCTATTTTCAGTGCACAAGGGTCTTCACTTGACTTCAGTTCAGCTTATCGCCCACAATTGGATGGCCAAACTGAAGCAATAAATAAGTGTGTGGAAGCCTACTTGTGCTGCTATGCTAGTTCTAAGCCCAAAGTATGGGCTCACTGGCTTCCAATGGCCAAGTTGTGGTATAACACTACCTATCATACAGCCACAAAAATGACGCCCTACCAGGCTATCTACGGCTACCCCCTACCCACTCTTTTGTCCTATGTACCAAGCACAGTCACAAATGAGGCAGCAAATTAGTTCCTCAACAATAGAGATCAGGTCATCAATTTATTGAAGCAGAACTTAACAGATGCACAACAAAGAACGAAGCATTATACTGATAAACAGAGAACTCAAAGAGAATTTAAAAAGGGAGATTGGGTTTACCTTAAGCTTCAGTTATCTCGTCAAAAAACCCTAGCTTTGAGGAGAAATTTGAAGCTATCTCCCAAGTACTACGGGCCTTTCCAGGTGGAAGATAGAGTCGGATACGTGGCCTATAGACTGAAACTCCCAGAATATTCCAAGATTCACCCCACATTTCATGTTTCTTGTCTGAAGAGGAAGTTGGGATCCCAAGTTCCCATACTTCAGGATCTCCCTCCCATTGATTCTTCTGGGGAAATACAACCAAGGCCTAAGAAAATTTTAGAGAGAAGGATGAGGAGGCATGGAGACCGTGTGGTGACTAAGGTGTTGGTTAAGTGGAATGGGTTGCCAACGGAAGAAAGTACTAGGAAATTTTTGTGGAAGCTTCAGGGCCTTTACCCACACTTTTTGGAGGGGAATGTTAGGGTTTCATCTTGGCTGAGGAAGGGACAGGAATTGAACTGAAGTGTTTTTCCTTGGGATCTATCAAAGTGAAGAAGAAGAAACTTGAAGTTGTTTGAAGGAAGCTGGACCACGTCGTAAAGGCCAAGAACTTGAAGAGCCAAGACGCACCGTATTGGCTGGGTGTTTTTATTAGTTTGTAGATGGGTGCTACGCACCGTTTCATTTGTCTTTATTATGGGGTTTGTAAAACGCAGCGTTTGGATTTATTCCAAACGGTGTGTTTGTCTATCAAATGTCTTCTTCATACTCGTTTTTCTGTCATTTATTTTCTTCATACTGTTAGGTCAAGTTAGTTTAGTTTGAATTCTGTTAGAGCAACGTCTTAAGGTATGGAAGACAGTGGAATTGAGAATCTGGAATTTTATTGAGGAAATCTGTAAGGAGGTTTGGGAGCCCTCGAAGTACTTTCATAGCAATATATTTTCTTCTAGAAACTTTATCAAACACCTTGTGTGCCCCCTGTTCCATTACAACAACCGTAGCAATTCATCTCTAGCATATTCCTCATTACAACATCAATCACAATAGCATTTACATAGCACAGTAAATCTTCCATTTCCCTTATCTTCTTTATTACAACAACGTATACAAGCGGATTTAACAATTTCCCCTTTCTTTGACATTGAAATTATAGTTTTAGGTTTTTGCCCCAGAACTTGGTGAGGTGTGAGTTCTCCAGGTTTTCACAAGTTTATTTTTGTTTTACTTATTTATTGTATAACTGGCGTTGTTAAAGTGAATTGGCACTCCACACAGAGCTCATTTGTTGTGAACTCTGTGTTTAGTTTGTTGTTCTCTACTCGAGGCTTGTATATTTTACTAGTTTTATATCACCGTGTGATACACCAATCATTCATTTAGGAGAATAAATATGACCTAAATTCACAACCTACTTTTTTTAATTTTGTACTTAATTATTCATGAAATCTACATTGTTACATGCTTGATGCTTCCCTTGCATGATGATCCGAATGGCTTGGTTTGTTTTAGGTGTTTATCAGAAGGGATATAACGTGGACTATGATATTTCCATCAACTTCTTGTCATTATTGAATATTTTAGTCATGAAAGACTTTAATGGTTTGATTGGGGATGGATTCATGGAGGAACTTGGATTATCATGATGTTAAAATCATTTAAAGAAGCTTGGTAGTAGGATTTGACATGTTTCACTTGATAGGTAGGTGAGCCCCAAGGAACTTTGATACACATTCTTATCAAACCTATTGTGTGTCCAAGATTGTGTGGACTCTAAGATATAATTATTTCTATATTTATGCATTTAAAGTCAATTTATATCCAATTTATTATACAATGGTAATATATTTTATCTGTTGTGAACTTTATGTTTGATTGAGATTTTAAGCATTCTTGTTTTGGTGATTTTTATGTCATTAATGCTTTTCATAGCATTTCACACTGAGGCCTCGATGATTTTGGGAATTATTCCATAACATGTAATGGAAAGGACATCCCGACCGGTTAGCGCCACATGCCTGAAGCTTGCTTCACTACCGAAGAGCCCAATCAATGCCGAGAGGAACCAGCCCACTGCCAATACCGACTGGGTAACTACCCGGTGTCAATAGAAGATAAGAACAATTATCACTCAAATTCATTAAAGGATGAACCCTCATCTCCATGTTTGAATTTAAATAACAGATATGTCTGTTATCATTTAAACAACAAAACAGTTCAAAAGCTCTATATAAGAGGAGAATCCAAGTACATAAAAGGCATCTGATTCTTTGGTATTTAAGAGTTATTTTCCTTCACTGACTTAGGCATCAGATGCATTTCCTCGAATTCCCAAGCTGTCTACTCTTTGGTTGCAGGTGATCGTACGGAGGTGGCGATTAAACACGTCCATAACAATTGGCACCATCTGTGGGATATCAAAGTCTCACAATCAGCATGCTTTTCATGTGTCCATCACCACACGGTCTTAGGAAACTAGAGATCAGGGAGAAACTTCACAGAACATGGAAGAAAGACTTGTGGAAATGGAGGATATAATAAAGAAACTTACCACAGAGGTCAACTCACTGCGAAAGGAGAATGAGGCTCTCAAGTCACGGAATGGGCCATCAGGAGAGGATACAACACCTAGTCAGGTTGACAGGGTAAAGATATAGGCAAACAGTGCTGGTGTTGGTAAGGGCTATAAGGAAGACGATGGCACGAAGAAGCTGCACCACGACGTGCGCAGCCTGATGGATAAGTATGAGGAGATGGCCAAGAAGATAGAAATGTCTTCTTCGGTCGACCAATTGTTGTCCAGCACAAACTAGCCATTCGCTGCAGAAATTATGGCAATGCCTCTACCTCCAAAATTCAAGGTCTCATCGATGGATCCATATGATGGATCCAAGGACACTATGGAGCATCTTGAAACTTTCAAAGCCCATACAACGTTTTGCGGATGCCCAGGAGAAATTACATGTAGGGCTTTCCCTTTGACTCTAAAGGGGTCAGCGAGAAAATGGTTTGGAGGATACAACCAGGTTCCATAGAAAGTTTCAAGGAACTAGGCCTGCAATTCTTGGCCTAGTTCATGGCGAGCAGAAGAAGCAGAAGGCCAGCTGCATTTTATTAACTGTCAAACAGAGAGAGGATGAAAGTTTGAAAGCATACTTGACATGCTTCAATAAAGAGAAGATGACAACAGACAATCAAGAAGAGAAAATTATGCTACCAGCATTGCTTGGAGGTATTTGGCCAATGAGCCCATTTATGGCCGAATTGGTCAGGAAAACCCCTTCCACATTACAAGAATTCATAGATAGAGCTAACGATTTTGTTAATGCAGAAGACACACTTATCGCCTTGACTGCCCAACCAGAAAGCATGAGTGAGCGAAAATTGAAAGGGGGACAGAGGAAAGACCAAGATGGGGTTCAAAAGGTGAGAAGAGAACAACAGGACTTAAGGTGCGATAATAAGCAAAGGAAGAAGTACAAAACGATGGCAAAGAGTGACAGACCGAGAAGTTTTACACTTATCATAAAACAAGGGGACATAGAACTGAGGATTGCCATAACCTAAAATGAAAAATAGAAGATATGAAAGACAATGGCGAGTCGGAATGCCTTATCACCCAAAACGCTACCCCCCTCCCCCACGATATACTAGAAAACAAAAGCCCGAGTACAAAAAATGGAGGAGTGGAGCCCTAGGCGACGAGAATCACCAAGAAGAAAACGGAGGTCCCATGAACCTCGAGACTGAAGACCTAGAACAGACACAAATCGGGGAAATCTACCCTTGGGCGAGATACATACGATCACCGGCGGGTATGCTGGAGGTGTCCCAACCTCTTCAGGAAGAAAAACATATGCAAGATGGGCGAGGTACGAAAAAATCTATATCATAGAAAGGCCTGTCAAGCAACCCCGAGTACAGGTATCCCACACAATATCTTTTCATGATGAGGACTGCCAAGGAGTTATGTATCCCTACGACAATGCCTTGGTGATAACGATGCTAGTGGCAAATTTCACCACGAGGAGAATACTAATCAATAATGAAAGTTCCACGGACATCCTGTTTTGGGATGCCTTCAGCCAAATGGGAATTGATGCAGGTCAATTGAAACTGGTACCAAAGGGGTTTACTGGAGACACGATACAGCCTATGGGATCCATTATTGCCGATATCCATGGGTACGGACCCCCATGTCGCCATTACTATGACTGAGCTTTTAGTGGTTAGAACTCGGTTAGCATACAATGCAATCATTGGTCGACCTACATTGAATGCCTTAAAGGCAATCACCTTAACATATCATCTAAAAATGAAGTTCCCAACTAAAGTTGGAATAGCCGAGATATGCAGAGAACAGGTCTTGGCCAGAGAGTGTTACATGCAAGAACTCAGACAAGGATAGGGAGAGGTGAGTGTTGTGAATGCTGAGGAGGGGGCAGGTGCAATCCTCCCATTGTCACCCCAAGTACTGATGACTGAATTGGAGACTAGAGATGAAAGCGCTTTGAAGCAAGGGGAAGCAGATGAGCCCCTGGAGTTGGTCACTCTTGAACAAGGTCACCCTGAGAGCCATGTGAAGATAGGGACCAAGCTAACAAAAAAAGAAAGGCAGCAGTTGATAGACTTCCTTCTAGACCACAAAGACGTGTTTGCATGGAGTCATAGGGATATGCCCGGGATAGGCGAGGAGATTATTGAACACAAGTTAAGCATAGACCCAAAGGTGTGCCCAGTAAAAAAAAAAAAGTATAAAGCAATCGCAGAGGAGGTGGATTGGTTACTGGTAGCGAGATTCATCAAAGAAGCACAATATCCAGAATGGTTGTCCAACATGGTACTGGTGAAAAAGTCCAACGGAAAATGGTGAATGTGTGTAGATTTCATCGATCTCAACAAAATTTGCCTGAAGGACAGTTTTCTACTCCCGTGGATCGATCTGATAGTAGACGCAATAGCAGGGCATAAAATGTTAAGTTTTATGGATGCTTATTCAGGATACAACCAAATTAGGATGAATAGAGCTGATCAAGAAAATATCGTTTCATAACTGACCAAGGGCTATATTGCTATAAGGTGATGCCTTTCAGCTTGAAGAACGCAGGGGCAACGTATCATAGGTTAGTAAACAAAATGTTTAAAAACCTGATCGGGAGAAACATGGAAGTATATGTTGATGATATGCTGGTAAAGAGTATGGAGTTTACCTAGCATATAGAGGACCTTGATGAGGCTTTCCAAGTTTTATGCCGATATCGGATGAAGCTTAACCTAACCAAGTGTGCATTCGGAGTCAATCGAGAAAATTCCTCAGATTTATGGTGTCAGAAGAGGAATCAAAGCAAATCCTGAGAAACTCAGGGCAATAATAGAGATGAAGTCACCCATGAATCTGAACGAAGTGCAGAAGCAGCTCTTAATAGGTTTGTCTCCTGATCAACAGATAAATATCTTCATTTCTTTCAGGTGCTTAAGAAAGCACAAGATTGGGATGCCAGGTGTGAGGAGGCGTTTACACAGCTAAAGGAATATCTCGCTAACCCACCATTACTCAGCCACACCAAGCAATGAGAGCCATTTTCATTGTACTTGGTAGTGATCCCAGACACTATATCAGCAACATTAGTACGAGAATAAGGGAAGGAACAAAAGTAAGTGTATTACGTAAGCAGGGCCTTGAGAGGAGCTAAGGCTAGGTATCTAATGGTTGAGTTAGTCGCCATCGCTGTGGTGGTAGCAGCAAGGCGATTACGGCCTTATTTCCAAGCTCATCGATAAAGGTGATTTACTCATCACCTCTACAAAAGGTATTAAAGCCGAACACCTCAAGACGGCTGGTCAAGTGGTCTATTGAACTAAGCAAGTATGACATCAGTTACGTGCCAAAAAGTGCTGTAAAAGGACAGATCCTAGCCACTTTGTAGTAGAATTTTCAAATTTCAGAGAAGAAATCCCTAAGTCATCGGAGAAGAATCCATGGCAAGTGTATGTGGATGAGTCATCCTGCCGAGCAGGGGGAGGAATTGTGTATATGTGGTGACAGATGAAGGGGAAGAGTCGTACCAAGCCATACGATTAGATTTCAAAATAACAAACCACGAAGCCAAATACGAAGTAGTGCTCGCCGATTTAGCAATAACAAGGGTGTTAGGAGGCGAGGAGATTGAAATGAAAGCAGATTCGCAGGTAGTAGTTGGGCAAATCACCAAGGAATATTTGGCGAGGGGGATCAAACTAATAAAATATCTCTACTAGGTTCAAGAACAATGCAAATGCCTTAAGTACTTTCGAATTGATAAAATACCTCAAGCAAATAATTTCAAGGCTGATCGATTAGCACGAGCAGCCTCAGCAAAGCAGAAAGAAGCATTGTCATGGAAGGTTGATCTATGAACTGTATCCAGTCTGCCAGTAGAAGAAAAAAGTTTGCAGATTTGAGAGAATATGCCTGGATGGGCTGTAATATAAGAAAGTATTTGGAGACGGGTGATCTTCCCCCATCTCGGGAAAAGGCAAGGAAGATAAAAAGTAGGGCAACCCAATTTACTATAATAGACGGGGTGCCTTATAGGCGGGGTTTCTCAAACCCATTATTAAGGTGTGTAACAAAGGAGGAAGCAGAATAAGTGATGAAGGAAAAACACGAAGGGATATGCAGGAGTCATTCGGGAGGACAATCACTCACCACAAAGATTTTGAGGGCAGGATATCATTGGGCAAGCAAGCTAAAAAATGCAAAGGAGTTCATGAAAAGTGTGTCTAGTGCTAGATTCATGCACCAATTCCAAGTGCACCCCCTGAGGAGTTGTAATCTATAACTTTAATGTGGTCATTTTCCCAGTGGGTGGTAGACCTAGTAGGCTCTATTCCCCCCAGCAAAGGAGGAACCAAGTTCATCAATTCCCCCCAGCCGTCGACTTTTTTACGAAGTGGGTAGAGGTTGAGGCAATGTCAATAATAACAACCCATAGTGTGACAAAGTTCCTGTGGAAGGTAGTAGTGTGCAGATTCGAGATACCTCAGTGTATGATTTCTGATAACGGAAGGCAATTCGATTCTGAGCATTACCGCCAGTGGTGTGCGGAGCTAGGAATCAAAGTCAAGTACTCTTACCTAGGCCACCCTCAGGAAAACGGGTAGGTTGAAGCAACCAATAAAACCATCGTGAGGATATTAAAAAAGAAAATGGGTGACAGAAAGGGATTGTGGGCCGATGAGCTCTCGGAGATTTTATGGGCTTACAGAACAACACCAAAAACCTCAATGGGCGAAACACTTTTCGCCCTAGTGTATGGAAGTGAGGCCACGGTACCAGTGGAGGTTGGGTTACCAATTACAGAAGAAAAAGCTTTGATCCAGGAACAAATGTGGCAGGGTTGGAAGAAAACCTAGATCTGTTAGAGGAGATAAGGATGAATGTAGAAGCCAGAGTTGCAACTTCTAAAAAGAAGGTAGAGAAATACTTGAACAAGAGAGTGAGGCCCAGATTTTTCAAAAAATTGGTGATTTAGTGTTGAAGGAAACTGTTGTCACCATAGGAGAAGAAGAAAAATTGGGCCCACGATGGGAAGGCTTTTATGTTATAGTAGAAAGCCACAGACCGGGAATTTACGACCTCAAAGATATCGCAGGGCGTGAGCTATCTCACCCATGGAATGCAGAACATTTACAAAAGTTCTATGTCTAAGGGAAAGATATGTAAATTTTTTATTTTGTTGATTTACCTATCGATATCATTTTCAATAACAAATACCTGCACATGTTTCCCACTTTTTTCCTTGACTTTTTGACAACCTCAAATAATGTGGCCAAGACCTGAAGATTAAAGGCTAAATGTGACATGGTCGAGGAATTCTCCCACTAGCCTAATACTTAAAGGTAAAACAGTCGAGATATCTTCTGTTAACACCTTCTCGCCAAAAGGTGACGTGGTCAAGAGATTCTCTCACTAGCCTAATACTTAAAGGTAAAACGTTCAAGTATTCTCCTGTTAACACCTTCTCGGCAAAAGGTTACGTGGTCGAGGGAAGCTCCCACTGGTCTAGCCTAAGACTTAAAGGTAAAATGATCAAGAGATCTCCCGTTAACACATTCTCACCAAAAAGTGACATGGTGGAGGGACTCTCCCACTAGTCTAATACTTAAAGGTAAAACACTCGAGGGATCTCCCGTTAACTGATGTGGTCGAGGGACTCTTCCACTAGCCTAATACTTAAAGGTAAAACGGTCGAGAGATCTCCCGTTAACACCTTTTTGCCAAAAGGTGATGTGGTCGAGGGACTCTCCCACTAGTCTAATACTTAAAAATAAAACGGTCGAATGATCTCCCGTTAAACACCTTCTTGCCAAAAGGTGACGTGGTCTAGGAACTCTCTCACTAGCCTAATACTTAAAGATAAAACGGTCGAGAGATCTCCCGTTAACACCTTCTCGCCAAAAGGTGATGTGGTCGAGGGACTCTCCCACTAGTCTAATACTTAAAAGTAAAACGGTCGAGTGATCTCCCGTTAAACACCTTCTCGCCAATAGGTGACGTGGTCAACGTACTCTCCCACTAACCTAATACTTAAAGGTAAAACGATCAAGAGATCTCCTGTTAACACCTTCTCGCCAAAAGGTGATGTGGTCGAGCGACTCTCTAACTAGCCTAATACTCGCCTAGTAGCGACATGGTCGGGAAACTCTGCCACTAAGGCCGTTAAAGGTTAAGGTATGAAAAACGAATATTTGAGCAGATTACTAAGAAATAGCAAGGGGTGCTTAATATCAAATAAACAAAATTTCATGGCGTACAAGGCATCAGAAAGTTAAATTGTTCCCTTACGAGTTACGAAGCTTTAAAAATAACAACAAAAATGTCATTGCACACAAAACGTCAGGAAAAGTTAAAAAGTTCCCTTATGGGGTACAAAGCCGTCAAAATATACAAGTCTTAGGATGGGCGAGGGAAAGCATCTGACATTTTAGCCCAACCAAAGGAGTCACAAACATGCAGAGCAACCTCACTGGCACGAATAAACTTCCAGTCTAAAGTGTTTGCAAAGGAAAAGCTCACGAAACGGTTTTACACCAAGTTTGAAGCCTATACCCTAGGCTCGTGCCTGAACTTTGGGAATGGCTGCTAGTTGAGGAAGAACCAGATTGAGGTCTTGATGGGAATCCTCCAAGGAGAGAGTCAGCGCTAACACATTTTTCTCTAAAATAGAGATTTTCTTTTTGGTAGAATCAACAATTGCACTAAGTTGAAGATACTCATCATCACTATTTTTGAGATGTTTCTTCACCTCAATCAAAGTCTTCTCAGCCTCAGCTTTCATGCCTTCCGCCACACCCAACTTTATGATTAGTTTGTGCTGCTCATTTTCAAGGGAAACCAAGCGAGAGGCACAGTCAGACTTGGCCACCTTCACCTCTTCAAGCTCTGCCTTTGCTCGATCATAGCTGGCAACCGAGTCATCTCTCTCTTTCAAAGCGAGCTCCACCTGAGTGATCAGTTCATCTCTTTCTTTGTTAAAGGCCTCCACTTGGGTGGCCAAGTCATCCCACTCCCGCATGGCCACTTCTGCTTGACGAAGGCAAGCAACCAAATCATCCCGTTCCTACACGGCCATTTCTACCTGGCGAAGACGAGCAGCAAAGTCATCTTGCTCTTGCTTAACCATCTTCGCCTGGTTTAGGTGAGTAGCAAGATCATCTCACCCCTTCCTGAGTATAGTCACTTTTTTATGGTAGTAATCGGCGTCCACAGCAGAACTTGCCAACTCTTCCTGTAGTGAATCAACTTGTGCACGGAGAGTAGCCAATTCGTCATTAGCCATGCGGGAACGAATTTCTAGCGGGGTCAACTCATTGGCCATTTTATCCCTTTCCACCTCTAGACGTAACATGTATTCTATCAAGTCAGTAGCAAGGCGATCAACCCCCTAAAAAAAAAACTTTTCAGAACTGATGAGAAAATTATACATAAAAGAAAAATGGGTACAAAAAGATTACCAATGCAAATATATTTTGGAGATGTTGAAAGGCGGCGTTGAAAGCCTTTTCACAGTGAGCATGTGAGGACGACGAGGAACCTGACAGATGAGGACTTGAAGATCCTCTTGGGTTGAAGGCTTGAAAAGGGGTATTAGCAAAAAGTCTCCAAGGAGAAGCTCCCTCGGCCTAACCAGGAGGAATGATTGAAGGGATGCTAATAGGTGCATCAACATTAGGACCTGAACACACTTAAGCATAATCCCGATGATGTAGTCCCTGATTAACTTGAAGGTCTTCCTCAAGAACAATCAGGGATGGCTCACCCTCTCCCCTAGGAGAAATACTAAAGGGAGGAGAAGGGATCAAAACTTTGCTCCCACTAGCAAGAGAAAGTGCTAGGAACACAAAAGGCAAGTCGAGAGCAACTCCACTAGATATTGTCAAAGTAAAAGGCGAACCAGAGACTGCTGCTGTTTCCTCGACATATTCCTCCTTGACATGTTCCACCCATGGAGGTTATGCAGAAACATCAAGGGACAGAAGCAGTGGTAGGCAGGGAAAAAGGCATTGTAAGTAGATGAGCCTTAAAGGTTTGGAAGTTTGCTTGAGTAGATGGGGGCAACAGCAAGTTAGGATTCAAAAGGACGACGTCATCCTCCCCCAAAGGGTTGTCGTCGCCTTTCTTTGGCAAATCATCCGCCGATGTGGTTGAAGGCTGAGCAACAGCTGTAGTAGGAGCCTCCGTTGCAATTATGGCCTCAAGGTCTTCTTCGGCTAAAGGCATCACATCATCCAAGGAAAGAGTTGATGGCACCATAAAAGTAGTAAGTTTACTTAGTTTCTCCTGAGGAGCTGCCAGCTTGGTGCTCCCACTCGCTAGAGATGTCATTTCACTGGCTTTCGCCCAAGGAAAAGCCAATTTAACACCTCCACTCACCTAAGACACCGTTTTGCTCAGTTGCTCCTGGAGAGGAGCCAACTTAAGACCACTCGACGCATGAGGAGGCAAAGAGTCACACTTTCATGAGATGGACTAATTGAAACGAGGTGAAACCCAAGCCCTATTGAGTTTTCTCTTCTTTGGCTCATCTACACCAGGGTGGCTTTTCCTGTTTAAATCACCAGTTGGCAAGGGGGCACCCAAAAACTCATGTTCCAATATATGGCTTTGACTGGGAACCATCAGAAACTTCTCAATATTGCTGGGGGTCAAAAGCACATCAGAAAAAGCATAAATTGGAATGAGCTTGGGCCCAAGCATCTACTAACTTCACACAGGCCTCCTCAAGTGGGGAAAAAATCATCTGCATCGAGAACATGGGACCAATAGGCTCTAATAGGAAATTCCTGACTAGAAGCTTCATCAGCAGGAAATTCCCAACCTGAGCCAGAGAGCAAGAAAAATTTGTCTATCCAATCTTTTGCATAAGAATATTTGCGCTCTAATTCAACCAATTTACTACAAAATCTAAAACTACAAAGGTTCCCCTCCAAACGCCTAAACCCATGTAGGGACAAAAATCCACTGGCTGTTAGGTTGAGGAACTTGTCGCCCAAGAGTTCCAGTACCCTTCGCCACAAAACACAATAAGCCAACAAAACCCTCCACGCGTTGGGCACCAATTGAGTGGGGGACGAGTCCTAATACGTCTAACACGTCGCAGACTGGTCGCATGAAGGGTAATCGAAGCCTCATGGTAAACATGGAAAAATAAAGGGCAACAGAAACAACCATACCTTTCCCGTCAATAGCTTTCTGGTTTGGAGTGGATACCTTCAAACCAACAGAATCGAGAATATTGAAGTTGTTTCGAGCGTTCTACAGTTCATGAGAAGAAATAGCTGAAGACCATTGAGAACCCACGAATATAGATGTCGGAGGAGCAATGGCAACTCAAGGAGAGGCGTCACCGGGTGGTGAAGGGCCGCTAGTAGAAACCATAGCCTTGCCTTTGGAAGAAGAAGAAGCCATGAATGAAGGAGAGAAGTCAAGAGAGAAAAAGGGGAAAGGTTGTCCAGAACGGAAAGCAAGAACTCAGAGAGCTAAGTAAGAAATGTGAAAGAGAAAGAAGTTTAAAAGAGGATGGAAAACAAGACCCCAAGAAGCATTAAATAGGAGTTGAGCTGAGTTGACGGTTGATGTACAAAGGAAGTGGAGGCGAAAAGGCACCTGACACACATCTCAAAAAATGAAATGGTGCATGAATTCAAGTCCCATCACGCCATGCGTAATGAGACTTCACATAAGAGGACATCCCAACCGGTTAGCGCCACATGGGCCTGGGCCTTTTCCTATGCTTGAAGCTTGCCTCACTACCGAAGAGCCCAATCAATACCGAGAGGGCCCAACCCACTACCAATACTGACTGGGTAACTACCCGACTGCGATAGAAGATAAGAATGGTTATCACTCAAATTTATTAAAGGATGAACCCTCATCTCCAGGTTTGAATTTGAATAATAGATATGTCTGTTATCATTTAAACAATTGAATGGTTCAAAAGCTCTATATTAGAGGAGAACCTAGGTACGTAAAGGGCATTTGATTCTTTGGCATTAAAAAAGTTATTTTCAGTCACTGACTTAGGCATCGGAGGCGTTCCCTAGAAACCCCAAGCCGTCTACTCTTTGGTTGTAGGTAACAAGTCGTCCATAACATGTAACATGCTTTTCACTTATCTAAAAAAAAACATCATGATTTTCATAATTTTATTTCTTCAGTATTGAAAATGATAGTAGGCTGAGAAGAAAAAAAACCGCTAGCGATCGTAGAAAAGATGATTGCCTAATTTGCGGGTTTATACTTTTTGATTATGGTCTGCATTTAGGTCAAGGCTATAAAGGTTATGACTCAATGGAAAAGATGATGTAGTGAGTGGTGTACAATTAATAACTACTTATGGCTTTAGTGCCCAAATTTTAAATATCCTTTGATAAAGTTTTGTTTTTGTTTCTTTTTATAAGGCCATACTTATCAAAAAAAGGTTTGCATTGTCGCGATAACTTTCTTGTTTGTTTTCATAATCATTCTCATCTTATCCTATTTAAATATTACAATTTTTTTAAATTCTAACACAAAATAAAATAAATAATTCAACTTTTTTAAATCTTAAAATAAAAATAATATTAAAAATATATATTATAATAATATTTTATTCAACTTTTGATTCTCAACTCATCTTATCTCATCCGCGAAAACAAATAAAGCCTTTATTGTGTTCTTCTGATTTTTTAAGTCTTAACTAATTTGTAGTATTCTATATTTGTTTGATTTTAATTTTGTTTTAATAACTTTAGTACATCATATTCAGGTGGTGTTTAATTTCTGATCAATCTGTTTGTTTTGTGCCGGAAAAGGACCTTTTGTTGCTGTAGTAGACGTATTTTTGTCCATTATTTCGTATTTTTTAGGGATACACATGGCTAGACTTTTACCTGGGGAGTCATCTCATCATGGCACGTCTGATGGTGGGTCTTCAAAAAATTCTCTAGATAGGCAAGAGGAAGTTGGTCATTGGTATATGCCAAGAAAGGAAATTGAAGAAAATTCCCCTTCAAGAAGAGATGGGATTGACCTAAAGAAAGAAACATATTTACGCAAGTCGTACTGCACATTTTGGATTTGGGCATGAGGCTAAAAGTGTGAGTCCATAATTACCAAATATTTCCTTGTTCTTGCAACACTTGTGGTTGTTTCTGAAGAGATCAAAATGGAAGAAGAAGGATTTCTGCATCTACTTGATTTATCTCAGACTACCTCAATGAATCTCTTTTAAACAGTACTACGCGCGTTGGCCGGTGAAAAGGCACGAGTCCAAAATTATTGGTGCACCTATAACTGCTGAACCTCAAGCAATGGAAACGAAAGCTATGGAAACAAAAGCTACGGAAATTAAGCTACTATCAGTTACCACAAATCAAACACAAGATAATTGGATGCATAAATTCTGGGATTTAGATTTTGTATTTCAAATTTGAATGTATACGTTATATCTTTCTTTGATTCTCCAACTGTATTTTATATATATATTTATATATTAGCTAGGAATTAGGTTTTTCCATGTGCAGTTGGACGGGTGCGCTGGTACTTTTTGACGAATATGAACAAGCTCAGAAACTTATTGGTAATCAAATAAAGTTGAACTTTATAAATGGCTGGGGGGATAAGAACAAAACTGTGCTAGGCTGCTAGCTTGCTTTTAGATTTTTTTAGTATGGGAAAATGCTACAAAATTGATGGTTAAGAAAATGATTATAAGTAAATTAATCTTTTTATAATTTTTTTTAAATATTTAAAATATGATTGAAAGAAAAACAAAAATAAATAAAAAATTATATTATGCAGTCCCCCTGCATTATCCTTTTAGAATAGTCTGCCTTAGATCATTGATAGTCGACGTAGCCGTCAGTAGTAGACTAGTAGTACATGGACTTTGAAATAGCCAATCTAATTTAATTTCCGTGGGATATATCTCTCAGGTGGGAGTCTGGGACTTGGACGTACGGGCCATTGGATCGATGTAAGAATAAATGTGAAGAACCAACTATGATGAGTACTATTCCCTTGGATGAGTTCGAGATAACAGTAGAATTAAAGTTAACGAACAAGGATAATGAGTTTGGGTCTCGTCTCTTTAATAATGTTATTACCCTTAGAGATCAGATGCATTCATGGTCTCTTAATTGATTGTGAATAGTAATAAAATATTTTAGAATATCTATAAATAATAGTAAAATAATTTATAAATAGTAATAACATAATTGTAAAAAAATAATAAATAGTTTGTAAATAATATTAAAATAATTTGAGAATATATGAAAACAATTGTGATCTCAAACATACCCTAACTTAATCTTGCAAGAGAGTGAAGAGTTTTAGCCCTGGATTGGCATACTATGGGACTCCAAAGTGTTGGTAGGTATTTTTTTATGTGATTGAATCTGATGATTGAATAAGCCTCGCAATGATGCCAATGCTTTGTATGCTCATACATGCATACGCATATATACATATACATATATATTATACTTATATACTTTTGTATTTATCAAGAAAGATTATATTTGTAAGTTGATAGGTTGGACACAACATCTTTTCCATATTAACAATATAACAGATATATACCCTACAATAGCTTATAAGCAGAAGGGCTCATTTGTTAAACTATTTCTAGTGTTTCCATATCACCACTAAGCATAGGTGTCACTTAAACCAATTTAAATTTGAGTTTATATACCATTGGTTGTGTAAGGGGATCCCCCAAGGCCCAAGAGGTCCAGCGAAGCCTGGCCTAAGACGAAAGTCACGAATCAGGCCCATTAGGAGAATCTCCTATACGTGACCTGTTGGAAGGATGGTGCAACAGGGGGATAAGACTGGTCGACCTGAGGTCCCTCGAATAGTGTCTAATCATTGAGTGTCCGCCCATAGAGCAGGCGTAACATACGGAGAATCATTGATCTACTAACAGAGAAAGTATGAAAGGACTAGGGAAAATGCAAACCAAGATAAGAAGGTTGGAAAATCATGCCGCATTAATAGCTCCGTTACTCGAACGAC
>CM056951.1:18930599-19092649 GCA_029856935.1 Cyclocarya paliurus
AAAGATGACGTGAGATACAACGACGTCGTGATTGAGTGAGAGCGTTTGAAAGAGAGTCTAAGGGGTTGTTTGGAAAAAAAATTTCATTTTAAGCAATCTCATTTCATTCCCAAATATGACTCAAATATAAACACTTTCAAATTAATCATTACAAATTTTTCAAACTAATTATTACACATTTCGCAAACTTCTAAACAAAATACAAAAAATAATTTAATTTTTTCAAATCTCAAAACAAAAAAAATATTCTAATAATATTTTAAATTTATAATATTTTTTATTCAACTTTTTCTCTCTCATTTTTCAAAACAAAGTAAATACTTAACTTAATTTATTTCACTATTATTCACAAATTATTATAATATTATTAACAAAATTTTCATCTCATCTCACTCACCAAGCATTCCCTAAGAGAGGCATGATGAGAAAGAGACACAGTGATGAGGGGCAGAGAGATGATTAAACCTAAAATGAAATGACGCTGTATAAACTCTCTAAAACGACGTTGTTTTATTATAAAACTTATTTCTTTTTAATATATATACATATATTATATATGGGCCTGGCGGACAAGTGAAATTCGATCGGGGCAGAAGTCTAGCCCAGCACCCGTCCCAGCCTTTCACATGGGCGGTTGCCCGCCTGTCCATTAGTCTACCTGCACGATGCAGGAGGACAACCTTGCCCACCCTAGGCAGGGGTCAAGTGGGTGGGCAAAGCGGTACTCGGCCCCAGGCTTAAGTTGTACCACTACCACAAATATATCCCCACCATCGGATTTTTTGCCCGCTAATCCACCAACCACCATCCACTGCTTATTTCCAATGTGCCAGCTTTATTAATTCATCAACAATTTGGTTCCTTTCATCCCATTTTTGAGAAGCAAATCACGTACGCCACTGTCTTCAACATGGGATTAATTATATATGCCTTTCTTTTATCTAGAGTTGGTATCTGTTCATGCTTTCCTATCTTTCGATGCAACGATATATGGGAAGTGATAAGAATCTCTATTTGTCAACTCACTACAATCAATCTCAACGAATTCTTTTCTTGTTATATATATCAGCCAGAGCTAATAAGCTAGATTGCTTTAATAAAAGCTGTCTTGGCCATGACAATCCATTTATTTCATTTCTCAAAAAATATACTGACTTTTTTTTTTCATAAGTAGGAAAGATTTTATTAATATAAAAATAAGCATAATCTGAGTACAAAAGTAATCGGTATGAGAATGTATTTAGGTCTCGTTTGGATAGTGAGATGAAATGAGATGATTTTAGATGAAAGTTTTTAAATATTTTTTAATCTTGTTATTGTTTTAGAATTTGAAAATGTTAAATTTTTTATTATATTTTGTATAAAAATTTAGAAAAATTATAGTGATGAGATGAGATGAAACCGTTTTTGTATAAAAAAAAATTCATAAAAATAAGACCATAGAAATCTACAGCCGGCACATAAATAAAGTCTTCAAGAAACCTTTTTTTAGATTATAGCCAACTTATAGGCTCAATTTCATACTATTCTTTTTCTCAGTAATTATTAATGAGAAAAAAGTGCATAAAACATCAGCTAGATTTTATTTTCTGTTTTATACCATACAAAGTTACAAACATCAGAATGCATGTAGAGTCCTGAGCGGCAACTCGGCCCATTGGAATCCATACCCCCAAGCAAAGGCCCAGCTTCGAAGAAAAACCGGCCTGCTAAATGTAATGCAAATAACTCTATTTGAATACTTCTAGTACGCCTAATGCTAATCAAATAATTTGATTTAAAAAATAAATTTAATTCATAAATCCATATATAATATACAGTGGACCCTACGAACTATTTATTTTCTTATAATAGGATAATGCCACCGCGGGGGCTTCCGCTGACTGGCTCTAACGTGTATTTTTTATGTGATTTTTTAGTTTTTTTATATAGATTTTTTTAATAATTTTAAATGCTTTAAAAAAATAAAAAAAATTTACAACATCATTAAAAAATAATTTCTTAATGACGAAGTAAAATAAAAAATCAAAAAAAAAATATTACTTAGCTTCTTGTTGGGATTTTTTTATTTTTTAGTGTACTTCGTTATAAAGGAAATATTTTTTAATGAATTTTTTTACTTTATGAATAAAGAAAATTTTTTTAATGATGTTCTGATTTTTCTTTTTAATTTTTTTAAATATTTAAAATTATGAAATTTTTTTTTAATAAAATAATCATAAAAACACATCAAAACCAGCGGAGCTCCCAACATTGTCCTACTATTATACTTGGAAAGAATTGCGGAGCACGCAAGGACTAGGCATGCATACGTGTCAGATGCTTTTACAATGGGCAGGAATGTTCCCATTTATTTGAAAATTGAAATTTTCAGAACCTCTGACCGTTGACTAGAATAAATGGCTTTTTCTTAATTCTTCATAGCTAGCTTAAGTTGTAAATTTAGCTAAAGCTGACTGGTTTGCTTTCAAGATTAAAATTTAAAATTATAAAAACTAAACTCTTATCTTTTTACAACTTTCATTACAACTTTCATTATATATATATACAACATAGATATAATAGATAGAAAATATGGATAATTCTCATAATAAAGAATAATGAGATTGTTCAACAAAAGTTATTAAAGATGGAATAGACAATTTCATTAATATTCTTGATAAAATTAGAAAGAAGAATCCCTATGCTAATTATCAATTCAACGAAGGTTACATAAAGTATTTCACAATAACATATACTAAACTTATATTATAATATAATAGTAGATATAATATGTTATATGTTATAGCGTACATTATAATATATAACATATATTAATAAAATAATATATTATTAATATATTTTGAAAAATCAATCAAGAAACGGTTGAATGATGACTTAGTAGGTTCGAATGCCTTATTTCTCAAGTTCAAACGTTTCATTCCACGTTAGAATGTTATTAGGAATAACGTTCGAACGTTATATTTCTCATGTTCCAACTTTTCCTTAAACGTTGGAACGTTACTAAGAATAACGTTAGAACGATATATATATATAAGTCCAAAACCGAACGCCTGAAACGTTACTTTCTCCGTTTCCTCCTAACCTCGTTTGCACGCCACCACTCCTTTGTCGCCACCATGATCAAACTCCTCCACAACCGTCACTAAAAGGTAGACATCTCTTTTTGAAGCATTAGATGTATTTTATACATAGATTTAGGGCAAGTTTTGTTTAAAACCTAAACCCATGGTGGCCAAATTTTCAACTCCGTTTTTCGACCACCACGGGTTGCCATTGGCCAAAAAGTCACCGTATAAAAGTTCCTTAAAGTGTATACTTTATTTCTACGGTAGCATTTAGGCATTTAGCTAGTATGTATGATGATTTTGGAGCTGTCAAAAATGGCTAAGTCGACTCAGTCATTCTATGTCGTAACGTTCAAACGTTACACCAAGACGTTCGAACTTATGATGTTTCAATTTCATAACTGTTTGTCTTCCACGTCTGGACGTATATTTTCTACATTCGGATTTACAGCATTTACATCTGAACGTATAATTTAACGTTCAAACATAATGCTTTTAAATTTATTTATCCCTTCAACAATTTGGTGTTTGTCCTTTAAGTTTGCATGTAAACACATACGTTTGAACGTACATCCAAAAATATGAATGTGTATATATTACGTTCGAACGTAGAACAATTAAATTTATTATATGTTATACATTTGGACGTTTCGTTATACGTTCAAACGAAATATTTTTACATGTGAACGTAAAATATATATGTCTGAACATTTTATCGTAACATTCAAACGTATGTTTCTCTATGTTCGAACATTTATGCAGAGTAGTTTAAAATTATAACAAAAGATGCATCAATAGTACTTATAATTTTTTTTTTCTATTTTCAGGATATGGCTCATCCTTTGCATACCAGAAAATGAGAGAGGGAATGAGCTACTTCAGACACTGCTCGGATCGGGGCTCGTACTATTATGGTAGAGTGAGAGGCCTTGATCAACGAGTTTGATGAGCTTAGATGGGAGCAGACGAACCTGAGAGATGTCTTCCTCAGTAGAGGCTGGAAAAATATCTGCACATTGAGGGGGAATGTATACCCCTCTATGGTTCAAGAGTTCTATATGAGATGTGTGACATACCTCAAGAAGCATCCTCTCACACCGTGATTGTACACGGTGTGACGTTTGAGATTTCACCCGATGTCATTGCCGAGCACCTCGGGATTCGTTGAGGAGTTCAAACATCGACTGAGGCTAACTCTCTAACCTTGCTTCACACATCTACATCTACTCACAATAGACTCGATGCAGATGTAAGCACTTCTTCATCATCTACTGGCCCATTTGATCCATCATCAGCCAGAGATGTAGACCGGTTAGAGGCCGAGGGTGCTGGCCCTTTGGCTAGGGATGATGACCGAGACAAGGATTTCTACATCCTTACCGGGAGAGACCGCATACAGATCGAGAGGCCGAATGCCTTTCACCAAAACTATCTGCTACCGTTCTTCTGCATGTTGCATCTTATTGTTGTAACAAACGTGGATCCTATGGCATATAAGACCACATTTAGTAAGCTTCGGGCACAGGTTTTTATATGAGTGGCACATGGAAATCCCATAGATTTGTCACAACACATCTTTGAGATGATCTGTTATGAGGTAACTATCGTCTCCACAGATAATCTCCCATACGATGTCCTGATTAGCCGGCTATTACTTGCTCAGAGAGTGCTAATCCAACCAGAGGAGTGGGTCAAAGATCAGATGAGTGCCCTCGACATGACCACACAACGACGTAGCATTAGACAGGTGAGGGGACGTTAGCCACTCCTGTACAAGATCTAGTTCCTTCGACACAGCCCAAACCTGGTTTGGGGAGTAGTGGTCAGCAGCCGACGAGTACATCTGCAGGAGATGTGCGGCTTGCTTGGGTTGATGCGGTGATCTTACAACTGACTGCGCATATCGATCGTAAGATTGATCAATCACTTGGGGCTGTAGAGGCATCTGTCGTCGAGATAGCCCACCATGTAGATATCCTCAACGACAATGTTGATACCTTAATTGAGGAGATACAGGCTATGAATTTTCCGAACAACGCTATCATTTGAGTGTTGTTTACATACTTTTATGATATTTTGTATTTTACTTTTAATATTTGTAGGGAATAATATTATTTAATATATCTATGATTTTTTAATTTCAATTCTCAATCTTCTTTAATGTTATATTTTCCAACTTTAATGCTAAATCATTGCACTTCAAATATACATAAACATAAATATATATTATATATGTATATATAAATAAATATTTGTATATTTAAACATAAATATATTTTTATATATAAATATACAATTATATTTTATAAATTGTGTATATATAAATATATACAAGTCAATTTTTTAGACTTGTATACAATTAATTATGCATTATACAAACCACATAAATTTTAAATTAGAGTCATATTTAATTTAAATTTACAATTAACGTTAGAACGTTAATTACTAATGTTTGAATGTTGTCACCAAAACATTTTATGTTCGAATGTAAGTAGACACATGTTCGAACGTAATTTTCCCATACGTTGGAACGTAAAAAAAATTTCATCCACCTTTAGTGACGGATTCCAGAAACCGTCACAGAAAAGGCTTTTTAGTGACGATTCGGGGACTGCCACAAATTCACAACCATCACTAAAAAACAATTGTGTTATAGTGTACGCATCAAATCTACATGTCAAAATCCTAATTAGCAAAGGCAGAGATTGTTGATCTCTTTGAATGATCATCGTAAATAATAATAGATAATTCAGCAAAAAAAGATTTAATAATTAATTACTATTTTAAACTTATTTTTACTACATGGTAAAAATAAGATGGTAATGACCCTTTTAGGTGGGGTTTGGATAGTGAGATGAGATGAGATGGTTTTAGATGAAAGTTGAATAAAATATTATTAGAATACTATTTTTTTAATATTATTATTATTATTTTGATATTTGAAAAAGTTGAATTATTTATTATATTTTGTATGAAATTTTGAAAAAATTGTAATGACGAAATGAGATGAGATGAGATAGGGTTAAATTTAGAATCAGATGGTGACATTTTCGAAGCCTGAGCTTTGACTATTCCACCGCATGGCTAAGGTGGAGTTTGGATAGTGAGATGAGATGGGATGAGATGATTTTATATGAAAGTTGAATTAAATATTGTTAGAATATATTTTTGATATTATTGTTGTTTTGGGATTATAAAAAATTAAATTGTTTATTATATTTTATGTAAAAATTTATGAAAATTGTAAGAATGAGATGAGAATAATTGAAATGGTTTTGGTATTGAAACTAAACCGTAAGTATGTAAAATTCCACGTACAAGCTGCAAGGTACATGATTAGTGTAAAGCTCGTGTTTTGACCCCATATTAAACTATAATGTTCTTGCAAAAATAAACCGACATTACGAAACCAATGGTGAAACCGAATTTTCTCCTTTCTCTGGCTCATGACTTGAGTAGAGGTTCTAACATTGCCTTGTGTAGTTATCCAAGATCTCCTCACTAAGATAGGATAGTATTAATCTTATAAGAGTCCGGTATGGACGACAACTTAGATTAGATGTGTAAACGCCTCTCTTTAATTGATTGAGAGGAGGATGAAGTAGTAGTGGAATCTAGTAAATTGGAAGAAATCACTTTATGCGGAGGGAAAGGTCTGATCATGTCCTTACTAAGAAGCATTTTAATAAGGAAGCTTTAAAGATGACGATGAGGCGAGCATGGCGTCCAGTGAAGGGTGAAAGATTTCATGATCTTAACCATGTCCTGACCATGGTGGAATTTGATGACCGACGGGATAAAGAAAATGTGATTAAAGAGGGCCCGTGGTCATTTGACAAACACCTGGTTCTAGTCCAAGAGGTAGACAGTCGAAAGCAAGTCCATCAAATCAGGTTAACAGAAGCTTCATTGTAGGTACGGCTCCATGACCTCCCACTTAGGGCCGAGATGCTTATGTGGGAACGATGATAGGAAAGAAAATAGGAAGGGTAGAAGAGGTGGATGTTGAATAGGGAGACTTAGCTTTGGGGGAGTACATGTGGGTCCGGGTTGTTATTGATATCACAAAACCCCTGTTAAGAGGCACAAAGCTCTCGACTAGTGATGGAGATTCTATATGGGTCAGATTATCTTATGAGAGGCTCCCTAATTTCTGCTATCATTGTGGTTGTTTGGGGCATGAAGATAAAGAATGTGGGTTGAGATAGAGCCCCCCCTTGGCAGAGGCGGCAGGAACAATGTCGTATGGTGTTTGGATGCGAGCGACAAATTACAGCGGGAGGCTAAAGGAAGGTCGTGCATGGGAACAAAGAGAGATACCCAGAAAAGACCAACCCTCCACTCAAGCAACTGGTTTAGACAAACCAATAGCCGATATGGCGGAGCAAGAAGCTGGCAATGAGGGTGGTACAGACCACCCTTCCCAAAAGATTACTATTTTGGGAGACTCGGTAGAGTCAACGGAAGGAGTGAACCACAAAGTAGGAATCCGAGAGGGAAACATAGAAGAAATGGTGGAGGAAAACATGGATCAAGCCAACTTTGTTGCCAAAATTTCAAGAGTCGTTATGGGGGGAATTCAAATACCTGGGGAAGATGAACAAAGCACGGATTTGCTTGCGTTTAACAAGGAAATACAAACAACTGGGCCCATAGACAAAGATAAGCCCACATTCGTGGGCCACGAACGGGCAAATAGGCCTAATGGCTACAGTAGCCATAAATGGAAACGACTGTATTTCTCTCGGACGACACACTCACGAATTCTGTAGGTACTCAACTATCTTCTACCCCAAATAAACGAAAGGGGCTTACCCGTGACAATGAGGAGGAGGTCAATGACAGACCTGCGAAATGTTGCACCCAGAGCAAAGGAAGCGATTCACTTGCAAAATGCAACACCTAGAGCAAAGGAAGTGGTTTAGGAAATGATCTACAAGGTTCAAAGGAATTGGTGGTGGCTGGAACACAGCCCTGCCAGGACCAATGAAAATCATCAGTTGGAATGCCTGTGGGCTTGGTAACCCACGAGGCATTCGAGCCCTCTGTGACTTGGTGAAGAGGGAAGGGCCCGAGATCCTGTTCTTGTAGGAGACAAGACTCAAAGAGAGTGAGTTCAAGGTATGTAAATTTAAGTTAGGGTTTTCTAATTGTCTAGTGGTGGATAGTGTCGATAGAAAAGGGGGCCTCGCTTTACTCTGGGGGAGGGAAATAACTCTATCTATTATCAATTACTCTTAGTGCCATATAGACACTGTTGTGGAAGATGACTATGTGAAAGGGAAATGGTTCTTAACGGGTATCTATAGGTACCCCGAGACACATCTAAGATATAAAACTTGGCAGTTGTTATGATCTTTGAGTAGGATAAATGGTGAATCCTCGATGGTGGTAGGGGACTTCAATGAAGTCATGCATCATCATGAGAAATATGGGGGTAATCCGAGGCTTGAGGGGAATTGGCTGCATTTAGAGATTTGGTCAATGACTGTGCCCTGAGGGGTAATGTATTTACCTGGAGCAATTGTAGAGCAAGTCCACAATGTATTTGTGAGAGGCTTGATAGGGTTTTGGCCAATTCCCAATGGTGGGATTGGTACCCCAATGCTACTGTGACACACGGCCTAGTGGCATACTCAAATCATGTTCCACTCTGGGTAAGCATTAAGGGAGATGGTGATAATTTTCATCCTCAAAGGCAGTTTAAATTTGAACAAATGTGGGTAGCGGAACTGGCCTGTGAGGATATAATTAGATCTACTTGGAGGATAGGGGAACATAATGCAGATATAGAAAGGGTAATGGGTTTGATTAAGGAATGCGAGACTCAGCTGGAATAAGAAGGATTTTGGCAGTGTGCTAAGACAACTATAGAGGGAAAAAAATCATATGGAAAGACTGCATACTAATGATCCTATGGAGCTCATCGGGATGAACATAACAAGGCAAGGGGGAAGGTACAAAAATGGTTGGAAAGAAATGAAATTATGTGGAAACGGAGGTCTAAAGCCCTATGGCTAAAAGAACGTGACCAGAATTCTAAGTATTTTCACATGAAGGCTACTCAGAGAGAGAAAAAAAAACACCTCATTAACAAATATAAAAGATGAACATGGGAGCTAGAAGTTTGATGAGAAGAGGTACAATGTGATTTTGAGTTATTTTGAGAACCTCTTCAAAAGTTCAAACTTGAGTGGGTCCATGGATTTCTTAGAGACACTATCTGGCAAAATAACAACCTCCATGAAGAAACAACTTAGCCAATCCTATTCTACAGTAGAAGTGGCAAATGCTCTATCACAAATGAACCCATCCAAAGCACCCGGCCTGGATGGGATGTCTCCAATCTTCTATAAAAAATATTGGCATGTGGTAGGAAGCACAATCACTACAACAGCTTTAAAAGCTCTCAATTCAGGTGAGTTCCCGTCATCTCTCAACCATACACACATAACTCTTATTCCAAAGAAAAAGTCCCCTGAAACAGTTCCTGATTATAGGCCCATTAGCTTGTGTAATGTGGCCTATAAGTTGATTGCTAAGGTTATTTCCAATAGATTGAAGACAATTTTGCCGTGTGTCATTAGTGAGAGTCAAAGTGTATTTGTATCGGGATGCTTAATCACCGATAATGTCCTCTGTGCTTATGAATTAATACACTTTCTCAAGAATAAAGAAAAAGGCAAGAAGGGATATATGTCTTTAAAGTTAGACATGAGTAAGGCGTATGATTGGGTTGAATAAAATTTCATCAAAACTCTTATGGATGTGATGGGTTTTCAAGAGGCTTTTGTCAACTTAGTGATGCTATGTGTGAAGTCCACTTCTTTCTCTGTGTTGATAAATGGGGAACCACAGGGACCTATTAAACCAAGTAGACGGTTGAGGCAAGGGGACCCTTTAGCCCTTATCTCTTCCTCCTCTGCATAGAAGGTCTAATTGCTTTGCTAAAGGCAGCAAGTTTGAGGAACGAAATTTCTAGTATTCGCATTTTTAGAGGGGCTCCTATCATCAATCATCTACTCTTTGTAGATGATAATGCTATATTCTGTAAGGTTGAGGTGGCTGGAAATAGGCGAGTTCTAGTTGTGTTGGACTTGTGTGAGAGGGCATCAGGTAAAAAAAAAAAAAAATTGCCATGGTTTTTAGCCGTAATGTGGGAGAGGATTTAAAGGGGGAAATTAGACAGATTTTGGGGCAATAGTGAGCTTCAACAATATGAGAAATATCTAGGACTCCCCTTATAGTTGGTTGATAAAAACAAAAGCCTTTCAATTTATAAAGAAAAGGGTTTGGCAAAAACTACAAAGTTGGAAAGAAAAATTGTTATCTCAAAGAGGTAAGGAGGTGTTACTGAAAGTTGTAGCCTTGTCCATCCCAACCTATACTATTAGTTGTTTTTCCTTGCCAACTAGCTTTTATTCTAAATTAGAAAGTATGATGTCTAAGTTCTGATGGGGGCAAAGAAATGATGAGAAGATAATCTCTTGGGTTAGTTGGAGAAAATTATGTGAGGGGAAACTGAGAGGGGGTATGGGTTTCAAGGATTTAAAAACCTTCAACCTTGCTCTTCTTGTAAAGCAAGGTTGGCGGCTACTTCAGGACTCAACATCAACCCTTTATCAACTCCTAAAGGCCAGATACTTCCCAAAAACCAAGTTTCTTGAAGCTAATTTAGGCTATTGTCCCTCATACACTTGGAGGGGCATTTGGGAGGCAAAACTTTGGTTGAAGGCAGGTTGTAGATGGAGAATTGGGAATGGTAAAACAGCCCATCTTTGGATTGACCAGTGGATTCCAGATCACAAGAACTTGGAGCAGGAACTAACTTTTATTGACCAAAACAGAGGGGATTTAGTGGCCTCTATCATTGACAACTCTACAAAAGGGTGAGATCTTGTGAAAATACGATCTCTTTTCAATCCAAGAGTGGTGACAAACATCATGAAAGTGGTAATCTCTCCTAGGGAAGCAGTGGATAAAAGGGTATGGAGCCATGAAAGAAGCGGTCATTTTCTATTAGAAGCTGTTATAGGTTCATTACCTATCAGCAAAGTAATGGTATGGCAGAATCCTCAAACATGAGTTGGATGAAGGTCTTGTGGAGAGCTTTGTGGAAGATGAGTGTTCCTAACAAAATAAATATTTTTGCTTGGCAATCTTTTAAATAAGTTCTACCTTCTAAGGAAACTCTGCTCAATAGGAGGATTCCTCTTGATGAAAGGTGTTGTTTCTATTTGCAGGGGGTTGAAGACCTCTACCATGCTCTCATAGGTTGCTGTCAAATTAAGGAATTATGGCATGAGTTCCTCCCTAAATTAGATAACCACCCAAACCATCAAATCTCGACTTTGGCCTTGCATCTAGCTGAAATGAAGAAGCAGGATAGGCTAGGGGTCTTCTTTCATCTTGCTTGGGGCCTTTGGCACAGAAGAAACAAAATGACTTTTGAGAAGACTACTTTGAACCTGAGACACACGATAGAGCATGCTTTGAGCCTCATGAAAAGCTTTAAGGCAATAAAGACCACCTCTTGCATCCAACTAAGTAATCTTTTGCTCTGGAAACCTCCACTAGAAAATGTGTTCAAGCTAAACACAAATGGGGCCTATTTTGGAGATCTACAGAAGGCTGGAATTAGAATGATACTAAGAAATGCAAAAGGAAAAGTGGTTATGGCAGCTAGCAAATCTTAAAATGAAGTGGAGAACCCGGAAACTATAGAGTTATTGGCTGTATTCCGAGGGCTGCAACTATGATCATCAATGGGCATATCAAATCTTATAGTGGAAAGTGACTGCTTGCTAATGGTGGAATCGCTATAGCGAAATGATATGGAGGAATCTATCCTTGGGGTGTTGTTCAAAGAAGTCCAAAAACTCCAAAAATGCTTTTTTTTTTGTTTTGTTTTTTTGTTTTGTTTTATGAAAGGAGGACAGTACCTCTGACCACTATATTGAAACCCTCACTTATGGCGGAGGAAAACCTTCAACACAAAATACTTTTCCTTCCAAAACATTTTCAATATCATTTACGGCTAAAAACAAAATCAAATAACCCTTACAAAAACCAATTACTTTATTACAAAGTCTCCAAGAGAATTTCCACCCTTACCACATAAGCATTTCCTATTGAATACGTAAATACTGAAGATTTAGCTTATCTATATGAATAAGCCCTCTGAGTTTCAAAGGTAGCTGTGAGGTGTTGTGCCAAACTCGATCATGTCCTTGAGCGCCATATTTTGCCTAGTAGTCGGTAGGGGCATTTCCTTTCCTAAATATATGTTGTATTGAATGTTCCCCTTCTCTGATAAATCTCAATATTTCCTCCCAAAATTCTTCAAGGCACCACACTCCACATTTATCACTGCTAACCCACCGAACCACTACCAAAGAGTCGAATTCAACAAGCACCCCCTTGATCCTTCGTTTTTGACACAACTTCCAAAATTAACAGAGAATGCGAAGACCACATTCCCTTGATCATCACGGAGGAGACCTCCTGCACCCGAGTCCCCTGGGTTATTCAAACTACATCCATCTGTATTTAACTAAGTCCTCCTGCACTATGATATTCAAGGCCCTTAACGTTTCCATATCTCTGTTTGCAAGCTTCCGAAATTTTGTAGACTCTTTCATTATTCTTGTTAACCAGAACCTAACCACATGCCATACTTCTTCCACCATTTCTGTGTCCTTCCATGCGCAATCTACACCTCCTCGACCATAGCTTCCACGTTATAATGGTTGGAATAGTTCCTAACATTCCTCCATTTGAGAGGACCTAGATGCACGCCTGGACCACAACTTCATGTTTTCTTTCCATGTGCTACACTCCTGAAACGGGATGCCGAAGGAATGAGCACATTTTCTCCATAACTGTCGGGCGAAATCTCCAACATATAAGACATGGTTGATATCCTCATAGCCTCCTCCAGCACAGTAATCACATTTAGACACCACTATAATCCCAATCCTCCTCAATCTATCATCCACACTAAGGCTATTGTTCCATGCTTTCCAGACCATAATCGACATCTTCTTCGGTAAAAACTCATGCCACAACCATGCCGACCAAGGGGACTCAGGATACTTCACTCGCAGACAGTCCCATGCGTTACGAACCGTGAACTGCCCATCTATGGCAGGGGTCCATATTAGCAGGTTCTTCCCCTCTCGTGGATTTCCAAGTTCTTCAATGATCTCCTCTGTTCTTTCCACTCCCACCAAACTCTCCAGGAGGTGAACGTCCCACTCATTAGCCAATTTACAATCACAAACCTTTTAGCTCAGGGTAAGTCATAAGCTCTACCGAGTCTGCTAAGGGACCTTCTCCAACCCATGAGTCGAACCAAAATGACACATTACCTTCACTTATTTTCCATTTTGCTTAGTTACCATTCTCCAAAACCGAGTGCCTTTTGTTTTATCAATTAGAGATAGATGCTTTTCCTTCACATACTTTCCCCTGAAGAGTTGTACCCAAAGAGAATTATCTTTAAGAATTTTCCATGCAAACTTCATGTGTAGTGATTTTTTGACCCCCTCAAGGTCCTTGAAGCCTAATCCACCTTCATCTATTGGCTTGCAAATTTTGTGCCAAGCACACCATTTCTTTTTAGGAGAGCCATCTGATTCCCCCCAAAAAAAGTGCTAAGTATTCTATTAATAGTGCATAAGACTGACTTCGGAACCTTTAGGACAGATAGAAGATAAATTGGCAAACTAGACAGAACATGTTTCAAGAGAATTAGTCTGCCTCCAGCCGATAGGAGTCTAGTCTTCTAGCCAATTACCTTCTCACGTATTTTGTTAATTAGTTCCTCCAAATGGCTAAAAGTAAGCCTTCCATCAACAATGTTCACCCCCAAATGCTTCATAGGAAAATGACCCTCTCCAAATCCCGTTAATTGCTGGATGTTTCTTCTCCTAGTCGGCCTTATTTGCTTCAAAAAGATTATTACCAATTTCTCTCTGCTCACAAGTTGACCCAACCATTTCTCATAGAGTTCCAGAACTTTAACCAAAGCTTTTATAGACCTTTTGGCTCCATTAGTAAAGATTACAATGTCATCTGTATATAATAAGTGTGAAATTAAAGGCGTACCTCTAGCTTGAGAGTAGACTCCGATTATTCCACTCTCAACTTTTTTTTTAGCATTCTCGTGAACACTTCTTCCATTAAGATAAATAAATATCGTGAAAGGGGATCCCCCTATCGAAGCCCCTTTTCTCCCTTGTCAAAGTCCCCTTTCTCCCTTGAAGAATCCCTTAATGATTCCGTTTAGAAGGATGGAATACCACGGCGTTGAAATACAATTTTTGATCAACTCGCATACCTTTTCATCAAACCCAAAGGAGGCCAAAACATGGATAAAAAAATTCCAGTTTACTTGATCATACGCTTTGGACATATCCACTTTCAACAACACATTTCCGCCATTCGTCTTTTTGTGTATGGATTGGGCCATTCCTTGAGTAAGGCTAATATTTTTGAAAATACTTCTATTGGGAATAAAAGTACCCTGCTCCTGTGATATCACCCTCGACAGTAAATGTGTTAACCGACCAACAATAATCTTAGAGCATATTTTGTATATCACGGAGCATAGGCTAATTGGCCGAAACTTATCAAATCCCGTGGGCTATTATACCTTGGGGATAAGGGCTACGTACGATGCAGTGTAGAACCTTGGTAGGTGTTTACCTTCAAAAACTTCCGCAATGGCATTCAGTACATCACCCTATACAATGTCCCAGCATTCTTTGAAAAATACGGATCCAAATCCATCTGGACCCGAGCTACTCTCTGTGGGGGTGCTAAAAAGTGCCTGCCGAATTTCTCCCATTGATGGATCTTGTAAATGCTTTCATTCTCTTCTTCCGTAATAACTTGATCAATGATGGAGCTCAAATCTAGTAGCTCACCTTCAGTTTTATGGCTCAGGAAATCTTGACAACACCCTCATGATCCCTCATGATTGGCTTCCGGAGTGTCAAACGACGTTCCATCCGGTTTGGTCATTTTGGTTACCTAATTTTGTTGTTTTCTCTTCAATACCACACAGAAGAACCTCATATTGTTATCCCCTTCATGTAACCATTTAATTCTAGCCTTTTGCGCAAACAAGATGTCCTCTATTTTCTGCTAGTTAACAAGTTCTATCTTAGAGACCAAAAGATCCTGCTCCACCTCTGCCTCATAACCATCCTGAAGGTTTGCTTCAAGTGATTCAATCCGCTGCTCAAGTTCTTTAATAATTAATTCGACCCGACCAAAAACTTCATTATTCCATGTTCTAAAAACCTGTTTCATGCACTTCATTTTGAAAGCTAAATTGTCCAAACCATGTCCCCGACCTTCCTTGGTCCAAGTCCTCTTGACACAAGGAAGAAAATCCTTATGTTCCACCCACATTTGTTAGAACCGAAAAGGAGATGGTCCATATCGTTGAGAACTATGATCACACGACACTATAGGAGTAGACATGAGAGAGCATTACCATAATTGTTTGGGCGTCAGTGATGGTATGTTTTTCTCAAGCATGTTTTGAGTTGTATCTTGTATCCTGCGTTGGCGCTGATGTTTGGCCTTACAAATTTTGAGGACGAAATTTTATTTAAGGGGGGAAGGATGTGATACCTCCTATTTTAGTGTATTTTAATTGAAAGGGTATTTTAGTTAATTTAAATATTGGTTCTCTTATTTTAAATTTATCAGATTTCTCGTTGGTATTTTTATAATTTTTAATTTGTGAAAATTATTTTGATATGCTTTCTTAATATTAATTATTGTTTTGCATTTAAATTGCTCTTTAATTTAAATTAGTTTGTTTGTGGGTTTTAAAATTAGTGTTGTTAGATTTTTATTACTTCACGGTAAATCATACCATTTTTTCCTTCCCTGTTTTCCCATTTTCTTGACTATTTTTTTCTTTTCTACATGTTATCTTATTATGCCCTTGCAACTTGCAGATTAAACAGAACGCCAGCAATGTCTCAAAAATTACCTCTTGTTTAAAGCCAGAACCAGGTGCACCACTCCAGAATGAGTCCAACTATTGTATTGAAGCATCCATCTCTAGATAGACGCGAGCTTCGTCCGTTCTCATCGCACAACGAGTGGAGTTATTGGACAGGATGAATTTCCCAAATGGTGCCGTCAGTATTTTGAGGATAAAATCGTGATAGAAGTTTGGAGGGAGACCTGGTAACATCACCCAGACCGGAACAAAAGGCGATTCCTCCTCTTCTGTAAAGCTCGACGTCTAGTGGAAAACTCTTTATGGAACTCCATTTATTTCGCAAGCCTCATGTGAAAACGCCTTATTGAAGTCATCCTCTAATGTTAAGCGGACAAACACATTACGGTTTTTGCTCATGGAGGAGACGACCACATTTCCCATTAAGCCCCATGTCACCAGAATAAACATCCTTATAGCATCTAATGTAGGTCTCTGCCTCAGATGAAACTTTAGAAGTAGAGAGTATCTGAACGGTGCTGCCGATAACGTCATTTCTTCCTTAGAAAACATGAAACATACCTGACCTTCTATTATCTTTAGAGGCCTCATTGGAAGATTTACTTCCGGTAGAGGTTGAGGAACGACCAAGACCAGGTCTACAAAGGACCTGACCTTCGTTGCTAGCACGAGACCACCAGGCGAGGCCAAGGCAGTCGCCATGATGACGCGAGAGCCTCAAACGAGAAGACCTAAAAATCACACTTTTGTTTGTTTCCTCTGTCTTTTTCTCTCTCCTCAAAAAATTTTATTTTTCCAAAAATGCTTTGTTAATTGTTCCTTTAATCATGTTTATAGAGAGAGCAATGTGAATGCTCATCAACTAACTAGGCACTCTTGGAGAGTTGAGAATATGGAAATATGGTGGGATCGTATTTTAGACTTTATTTCTCAAGTCATTTGACTTGATAATCGTTTGTAACTGCTTTCCTATATAAAAAAACTGACATTACGGTCGTGAAATCTGAAACATGCATGATCATGCAAGTCGATCGATATATATATATATATATATATTTCATAAAAAGACAATTTTATTGAAGATAAACAACGATTACAGACATTTATCAAGCTATAAGCTTAAGAAAGAAAGTATGGAATACAATCTTCCCACATCTCAACATTCTCAACATTCCAAACATGTCTTGCAAGACAATGTGTTGTTGAGTTATCCTCTCTAAATACATGTGTAAATGAACAAGATGCAAAACATGTTTTTAATCCCATAACCTCTCTATAAAGAGTCCAAAATTAATTAGCCTCGTGCATGCAAGACAATTAATTTGCTGATGAAAAGTACGTACGATCATGACAATTATATTTATGGCCTCGTTTTGAGAAACTATGGCCTGAACTGGTGAACCTGTTGGTTTTGCTTTGTTGGCAAGTTTTGAGAAACGTTTGGCAAAGTTCTATGTTATCAAATCGCCTGGCAATTTGGACTTTACTACATGCAAGATAGCTTCAAATTTTCTCTTTTTCTATGTACGAAATTTCTTGTGGTGATCTTTCCCTGGCCAATCAGCTGGATGCATGATGGAATGGTTTCCTGCGAAGTTAAAAAATATGTACGTTATATGCAACAGCTCCCATATGAACAGATTCTACACTCTCCAGAATTGTACCATCCGCTAACACCATCTGAAATATAACAGGCTTCTTACGCCTACGATTAATTATCGAATGAAAAACTTTAGTGTTCTGATTTCCTTCCATCAACCACTTCTGCTTAGCAATTTGTGACAACCGGATTGTTTCTTGACTCACTCAAAATTGAGCAGCACAAAAGCTATCTCAAGTGTAGAAGCATATCGTGTAATAATTAGGAATAAATTCCTAAATCGTCTCCTCAGGGAAAGTGCTTAAAAATCAAACTCGTGTAAAATTGTAGAAATAGTTACAATGAGATAATAAAAATAAAATTGATGATATGTACAATGAATGTAGGAGTGCAGTGGAAATGAAAATTTACTAGTCATGGACTAGATTCATGTTTGTTGGTTTTGAGTGGATGATGAAAGGTAAGAAATTAAAATGCAAGACAGTAAATTAAAATTACTGAAAATTAAATAACTGAAATGTAAAGGGACAATAAAATTTAAATGACATAAAAGTAAATTGCAAAAATTAAAGGTGCAAGAAAATTAAATGACATAAATTTAAATTGCAAGAAATTAAAAGTGCGAGGAAATTAAATGACATAAATTTAAATTGCAGAAAATTAAAAGTGCGAAAAAATTAAATGACAGTAATTTCAATTGCAAAAAATTAAAATTGCGAGAAAATTAAATTACATTAATTTAAATTGCAGAAAATTAAAAGTGCGAGAAAATTAAATGACAGTAATTTAAATTGTAAGAAATTAAAATTGTGAGAAAATTAAATGACATTAATTTAAATTGCAGGAAATTAAAAGTACGAGAAATTAAATGATATAAATTCAAAATTAAATAAGAACAGGAATTGTAAGGAATAAACTTGATGTTTGGAAATGGAGACTACGTTTTCCAACCCAAAAATCTGAACTTCTAATTAAAATAAATTCTCAAAAATAAAATGGACTCTCAACATTTATCAAAGAGAACTGAAAATTTACTCACTAAACAAACTCAAAAATGGAAATGAAGACTTACAAAAATAAAACTGACTGAGCCATCAACTAAAACGGACTAAAACTGATGAATGAATTACACGTGACTAAAAACTGAACAACAAATAAAGACTGATTACAAACTCACTGACTGTTTTTTTTTTTTCTGAGAAATCTAACATCTAACTCTAACTTAATACTAAAATCTATTTTAACTCTCCCCCCACCTTCTCCGTCCATTTACAAGCCCTTATATAGGCTTCAAAAGCCTCTGCATTGAATACACCCGTGCTGTCCATGTCCCATGTCCCCTGCTCATAGCCGAAAGTTTGCATCCATGTGTTAAAGCCAAAAAAATATTTTTTTTCTCTCCTTCTTTTTGGCTGGTTGACCATGTTCGTCTATCTTTGTTCCCACACGCAGAGAAATTTGTTCCTACATCCAGACCGAAAAGGAAGCAACAGACTATTTATTTTGCGTCTGTTTCCTTTCTCTGTGTCCTCGCATCTGTCTAAATGAAAAAAGTCCTGTGAGTTTTCGTCCTTCGTTTCTGTCCAAAGTGCGTCCCAGCTTGAACATTTTATTTTATTTTTCTTCTATCTTCAACTCGCATGCCACTCCGTCTCTCTTTCTTTTCTTTTTTCTTCTTTCCTCTTCCCAGCTTTCTTTCTGTTCACATGAGCATTTCAGATGGTGGTGCATCGTGGGGCAGGAGTTTGAGGCTGAACAGTAGCAGGGTGGACGTGCGGTGATGCTGTGCATGTGGAGGAGTGCTGTGTGCAGGAAGAGGTTCTGCAATGGTTGTGCTACTACGGTGGTCGTGCACTGCGGCTGCATGGAGGTGGAGGTGTAGCTTGCATGGGAGCTTCGGTCGTGGCTCTGAGCTTCACTGGGTGGGACTTGGTCTCCGGAGTCTTCTGTTGCTGCTGGCTGTGAAAGTGCTTCGCTGCAGGATGTCCATGGTGATGGTACAGCGAGGCATTGGAGTTGGCCGGGTATGGTGCCATGTAGGTGCAGTTCTTCTGCATGGAGTGGTGCTGCCGTGCTTTTGGTGTTTCTGTGGACGTGCGCAATGTAAGAGATGGCTCACGGTGGTGGCTCGAAGTGGCTGGGCACAGCGGAAAACTGCAACGTGAAGATGCAGGCGTGAGGTTGAAGACGCGTAAAACGACTTGTCATTTTTGTCTATGGACAAAACGGTAAGTCGTTTATCAGAAGGATGTTTTTAATTCAGCGATAAACGACATGTCGTTTTTCCGTTTAAGAAAAACTACATGTCGTTTAGAAGAACCTGTAAAACAGAAAAAAAAAAAAAAAAAAAATAAAGTAAAATAAAACTTAGACAAGCAAAAATAAATAATAATCAAAGAAACAAAAAAATAAAACTAGACAAAGAAAATAAAATAAAATTAGACAAAAGATGGAAAATAAAATATTAAAAGTGTTATGCAAATGAATAAATATTGCTCAATTAAATCACAAGCTATAAAATTAAGCATAAATTATACTTTTAATCAATTCAAATCATAACTTGGATTTATACCTCTGAATCAATTTTTCCATCTAAAACTAATGACAAAATAATAAAACAATTAAAAATATATTGGTTTTAAATGTATAAAATATACAATAATGCAGCTCAATCATTTCTCTCTTTTGCCATGTATCTATCTCCAATTTAGTCACAAGATAATCCATTTCCACATCTTCAGAATATCCCAACTGCAACTGGTTTTTAATTCCAATTGTTATTTCACTTATTTTCTCATTTTTATGGGCAACTTCGGCTCACACTCATGAAGACTTCCTTCAATGCCTGACCCTTCATGCTGGAAACTCCACCTCCTCAATTTCTCAAGTCATTTACACTCTGGCCAATTCCTCATATTCATCTGTACTGGAATTCTCCATACAAAATCCTAGATTCTTAACACCTGCCACCCCGAAACCTCTAGTCATTAATTATTACGCCATTGCATGTCTCCCAAATTCAAGCAACCATTAAGTGTTCCTAAAAACATGGCATGCAAATAAGAGTTAGAAGCGGTGGTCTTGATTTTGAGGGCCTTTCTTATGTTTCTTATGTTCCATTTGTCATAATCGATCTGATAAATCTTCGTTCAATCAATGTTGATGTAGAAAATGGCACTGCATGGGTTGAAGGCGGTGCCACTATCGGTGAAGTATACTATAGGATTGCCGAGAAAAGTAGAAACTTTAGCTTTCCGGCAAGACTTTGCTCAACTGTGGGTGTTGGTGGACACTTCAGTGGGGGAGGGTATGGCATCTTGATGTGCAAATATGGCCTTGCTGCAGATAATATTGTTAACACCCAAATGATTGATGTTGAGGGCAGAATCCTTGATAGAGATTCCATGGGAGAAGATCTATTTTGGGCCATTCTAGGAGGTGGAGGGGCCAGCTTTGGAGTCATTGTTACATGGAAAATCAAGCTGGTTCAAGTTCCATCAACTGTGACTGTATGCACAGTTAATAGGACCTTGGAACAAAATGCAACCAAGCTTGTTCATCGGTAGCAATATATTGCAGACAAGCTTGATGAAGACCTAATCATTCGCGTCATCTTAAGTGCTGCCAATTCTAGCCAAGAAGGGAGGAGGACAATACAAGCTTCATTTAGTTCCTTGTATCTCGAAGGGATAGATAATCTCCTTTCATTGATACAAGAGAGCTTCCCTGAACTGGGTTTGGTAAGAGAAGATTGCTTTGAAATGAGCTGGATTGAATCTACCCTCTACTTCGCCAGGTTTCCAAGTGGCGAATTCTTGGATGTACGAAAAACTTGACTCACTAAAAAATGAGTTGCACAAATGCTATCTCAAGTGCAGGAGGATGTCGCATAATAATTAGAAATAAATTTCTAGATCGTCTCTTCAGAGAAAGTTATTTAAAATCAAACTTATTTAAAATGGTGAAAATATTCACAAAGTGAAAATAAAAGTGGTGGTACGTGCAATGAATGGAAGAGTGCAACGCGAATAAAAAAAAAGGGTACTAGTCATGGACTAGATTCATAGTTTTGGGTTTTTGAGTGTCAAAATGAAATGTAAAAGACTAACAAATTGAAATTAACAATCAATGAATCAACTAAGTTAAACAATCTTAATTAATCTGAAAATTAAATACTAAAACAGAAATTATTTAAGTCCTAATGAAGCTTTAATCAATATAATATGCAATAGAACTAAGAGATTAATAAAACTAAACTAAGAATTAAACTAGATTAGAAAATAATTGACAAAATATTTAGGAAATCAATGAACAGTAAATTGAGGAACGTTACAAATGTAAGCATGTGCAAAATGTCCTTCAAAACTTGCCATTCATTCTACAAAAATCTCACCAAGTCTCATCTCAATGAGTATAGCATCCCAGTGTTTCAAGCTACACATCAACAAAATATGATGTATCAAAAATCATGCTCCATGCTAAAGCTTGAAAAAAAAAATCTTCATAAAATGATTCTACTCAACTACTCCACCAAGATGCTCAAATTTCACAAAATACTAGAAATAGAGTGTGTGTCAATCATATATGTATCAATGCTTATCACATTAATGCATTTTTTTAAAAAATTTGTGCACACATGCTACCCCCCAACTAGTGAGAGCCATGGTCCTCAATGAATCGAATGAAAGAAAATAAAGTGCATAGGAATAAGTAAGCAACACAGACAACCAAACATGTGATATAAAATCAAAGCAAAACAACAAATAAAAAAAATGCAAATAATGAAAGCTGTAAAGGGGGAAAAGATCAAAACACTTCTCTGGAATCTTGCACAAGCAAGATCTCTTCGTGTGGATCAAAGACCTTCAGATTCGGCTTTAGACGTTGTCCGTTGACAGTGAAGTTTTTGCCATTCTTCGGATTGACAATGCCTACTGCGCCGTATGGATGAACTTCCTTTACAATTAACGGTTCCTTCCATCGAGATTTCGATTTCCTAGGAAAAAGATGCAATCTTGAATTATAGATGAGCACTTTCTGATCAGGGACAAGATGTTTGTCATGGATCTTCTTGCCGTGCAAGGCCTTCATTCTTTCCTTTGCCAAGTGGGAATTGTCATAGGCCTCTCTCTTTACTTCATCAAACTCTGAAATCACATCAACAGCATGCACCTCTGACTCATCGCAATAACCAGGCATCTTGCAAGTATTGAACACATTCATTTCCAATGTCATATTCCCAATTGTGAGTTTCAATACTCCACTTCGACAATTTATCAGTGCATTGGAGGTGGCAAAGAACGGGCGCCCAAGAATAACAAGCGCCTGGTAAATAGTAGTGGCTGGCTGTTGCATATCAAGAACTACAAAATCCACTAGGTAGTAAAATTTGTCCACTTGGACCAGCACATTCTCAATAATACCCCTCGATACCTTGACTGATCTGTTAGCTAACTATAGCTTGATGGAGGTTTTTTTTAGCTCACTTAATCCCAACTGCTCATACACTGAAAATGGTAGCAAGTTCACACTACTCCCCAAATCAAGTAGAGCTCTCCCAATGCGTGACTCACCAATCATAATTAAAATGTGGGGAGAGCCGGGATCTCCAAACTTCTGAGGAGTCTCGCTCAATATCAATGCACAGACTTACTCCGTTAGGAATGCTTTCTTCTTTACATTCAGCTTCCTCTTCACTGTACACAAGTCCTTAAAAATTTTTGCATACGAAGGCACTTGTTGTATGGCATCCAAGAGTGGAATATTAATCTTTACTTGCTTGAAGATCTCCTAAATCTCAGTGTGATATTTGTTCTTTTGGCCAGCTGTCAATCTCCGAGGATAGGGGTACCCCTTACTAGTTTCACCATCTACACTCACAGGCTTCTTCAACTCTAGTCTCACTACCTCTGGTTCTTTTTCAGCTTCATTAGTATTTGTTACTACCTGTGTGTCCAAAGTCATCTCTGGTCGGGAAACTTCCTTTCCACTTCTCAAAGTAATAACGGCCTTTACTGTCTCAAAAACCTCCCCTGAGACATTATGTATTTGCTGTTGTTGTTGCCGGTATACTTGAGGATTAGGCAGAGGTTGTGCTGGAAATTTCCCTTTCTCTTGAGTGCTCAATGTTATGTTTATTTTATTGATAGTACTCCGCAAGTCATTTATGGCCTGAGTGTTCTGATTGTTTGTGGTGGCCTAAATCTGCATGAATTGCTGAAATGTATTGGCCATTTGTGCCATACTATCATCTAGAGACTTCTTAGCAGATGATTGAGGATGAGAACTCTGTGCAGTTACATGAGGCTGAAATCCTAGAGGTGCTACAAAAGGATAGATCTGAGAACTCTAATATGGCTGATACTAGTGCTGAGAAGCAGCTTGATAAAATGGCTGCTGAGAAGGTGGTGGGGACAGACCAGGCTGATCATTTCTCCATGAGAAATTTGGGTGATTCCTCTACTCCGGATTATATTTGTTGGAGAAAGGTTGATTCTGTGCTCTGTTAACCCAGTTCGCTGATTGCATCTGCTCAGACCTACTCTCCTGAAATACTAGCATAATTGGGCAGTCCTGGGTCTTGTGGTTTGAATCAATACATATAGAACATGCCTCTATTGCTTTCACGGCCTTGACTTTTTCCATCTCCAGAACCTCTAATCTTCTAGTCAATGCAGCTATTCGGGCTTGAACGTCAGTGTCCTCCTTAAGCTCATATCTCCCCCCACCAGAAATAGCCCTCAGTCGCTGTGTTATCAATGAAACTCGATTGGTCCGAGTGTTCTATTGTTGTGCGCTCTCAGCAAGATAGTCAAATAATGATAGTGCTTCATCAGATTCCTTGCTAAAGAATTCTCCATTGCACATTGTCTGAACGAACTGCTTGCATTCTGGAGTGAGACCAGTGTAAAAATAATTCACCAGCCTCCAGGATTCAAAATCATGATGTGGACAAATATTTACCAAATCTTTAAATTTTTTCCAACTGGCCTGAAAAGTCTCATTAGGTCTCTGATTGAACTGGCTGATTTGCTCTTGCTAAAACTGAATTCTCTGAAAAGGAAAATTTTTTTGTAAAAATTCTCGCTGCATATCAGACCAACTAGAGATAAAATTAGGCCTCAAAGAATTAAACCAAATTTTCGCTTTATCCTTTAAAGAGAAAGGAAATAAACGAAGTCTAATAAATTCATCAGTAATGGCTCTATTGATAAAAGTAATGCAGGTCAACTCAAAATCTGTCAGGTGGAACTGAGGTATCACTGACATAATGCCATGCTTAATAGAAAAAATAGGTACATCATCAGGTAAAAAAATGCATAATGGTGTAGTGGTGCGAGTGGGTTGCAAATAAACCCTAAGAGTGCGTGGTGCAGGTGCAGCCATGATTTGTTCAATTTCAATATCCTCGTCTGTAGAAAAAACAAAAGAGCTATCTATCTTTGAACTGTGTATACTACTCTCAATGCTCGATGTAACTCTAAGCAACCTATTTGAATTGTCTCTCACACATGACATTAAACATCAGTCCAAATAGCATAAGTAAGGTTCAAGCAATTGAGTAGTAGGTGACAAGTGAAATGTGTAATCAGAGATAAGATAGTGAAAGAAACATTTGAGATAAAAAAAATAAGAAATAAAAAAATAACGAGTTTAAATTTACGTCAAACAACTATTCTCTGGCAACGGCACCAAAAACTTGACTCACTCAAAAATGAGTTGCACAAATGCTATCCCAAGTGCATGAGGATGTTGCGTAATAATTAAGAATAAATTCCTAAATCGTCTCCTCAGGAAAAGTTACTTAAAATCAAACTCATTTAAAATGGTGAAAATATACACAAAGTGAAAAAAAAGTAGTGGTATGTGCAATAAATAAAAGAGTGCAACGGGAATAAAAAAAAAAAAGGTACTAGTCATGGACTAGATTCATATTTTTAAATTTTTGAGTGTCGAAATGAAATGTAAAAAACTAACAAATTGAAATTAACAATCAACGAATCAACTAAGTTAAAAAATCTTAATTACTCTGAAAATTAAATACTAAAACAGAAATTATTTAAGTCCTAATGAAGCTTTAATCAATCTAATATGCAATAGAACTAAGAGATTAATAAAACTAAACTAAGAATTAAACTAGATTAGAAAATAATTGACAAAATACAAGCTGAAAATTGAAAAGTTCCAAAATCAATTCATAGCAATTGTAATCACTGTTAAATGAAAGTTTAAAAGAGTAAGAAAAATAATAACATCAAGTAAAATAAATTGCCCAAACATCTAAGCTAAAAAATTTTAAAAAAATACTGTATAAACATTAAACTGAAATTAAATAAAAGTATAGAATAAAAAGAAGCCAAATAAATGAAAATAAAAATTGAAAGCAGTGGAGGAGCCGGAGTACCTGCAGTTTGGACCCAAGTTCTTCAAGCCGCCGCTGTCCTGTATGCGTCCTTTTTTTCATGTGTTTTCGAATAGAAAAAGTGAAAAGAATAAGAAGTTAAAAAAAAAATCTGCTGCGTCGCCCTTCTCTATCTTTTTCCGTCTCTTTCCCAAAATTCAACTTCCGTGTGGTTTCTTTTTCTTTCCAATTAAACTGCCGTTTCTCTCCCAAACACTCCAAGCCACAACTCAACTTTTCATCCACCAAAATAGTTTGGGTCTCACGTGCGTGTGGATTTAAAGAAACCAAGAAAATCTGATGCCTTTCATTTTGACTTTTCTTCACATTTATTGGCCTATATAAAAATAAAATAAAAATTAGAAAAGAAATAAAAAAAAAGAATAAATATAAAAAATATGTTATGCATATGAAGGAACATTATTCAATTAAATCATAAGTTATAAAAATTAAGTATTAACTGTGCTATAAATCAATTTAAATCACAATTTAGATTTATGCATCTTAACAATTTTTTTATCTAAAACTAATGATAATGTCATGAAATAAATAAAATATATTAATTTTAGATATATAAAATATGCAATAATTTAACTCAATCAGTACTGCTAAGCAGGACTCCTCTAACAAGACCAACTTTTTTCAAAGTAAAATCTGACTACGTGATGGAACCTATTCCAGAAGTTGGCTTGGAAGGGATTTGGGAGAGATTTTACCAAAAAGAGGCCGAGGAAGCAGAATTGTTCCTGACTCCGTATGGGGGAAGAATGAGTAAAAGCTCGGAATCCGCAATTCCTTTCCCACATAGAGTTGGGAACATCTACAAAATCCTACACGTGGTGTATTGGGAAGAAGAAGGAATTGCGGCATCCGAGAGGCATATAAGTTGGATCAGAAGGCTTTACAATTACATTGCTGCCTATGTTTCAAAATCTCCAAGAGCTGCATACGTCAATTATAGGGACCTTGACATAGGAACAAATAGTAAGGAAGGCAACATGTAAAGTCCTTAAGTATAATCAAAACGAATATTTGCAACAAATTATTTGCAATGAGAATGACTATTTGTTATGAAAACAAATTCATCTTAATAAGAAATAGTCACTTTTGTAGGAAATAGCTGACATTAATAAACAATCCTCTTAGAGTGAATATTATTGATATTATATCTACACGCAAGTATATGCGTGTCTGTGCGTCTATCCATATCATTGTATATATATATGCATATATATATGTATGTATATATATATATATATATTTATATATATGAATGTAGAAGAGTGACAAGTTGCATAGTCAAAGTTCAATATTGTAAAGTTGCCACGCGATTTGGACTTTACAACTTGCAGACTCCACCTTCGAATTTTCTCTGTTCCGACCTAATTAATTTCTTGTGTTGATTCATCTCTCCAATCTGGATGTTGGAATGGTCTGCAAATTAACCTTAGAAAATACAGCATGCAAAAGATAATACCGCCGTAACGTTCACGTACATTTCCAAGTCTTAAACAAGCAGCGGATCCTCGTAACACAATAAATATTGAAGCTCGCATCCAATTTCTAGCGCAGAAACACAAACAAGAATGAAGTTTCTTAGGACATCAGTGCTTGCATTTGTTTTTACTTTTTTCTCATTTTTATGGGCAACTTCGGCTCACACTCATGAAGACTTCCTTCAATGCCTGACCCTTCATGCTGGAAACTCCACCTCCTCAATTTCTCAAGTCATTTACACCCCCACCAATTCCTCATATTCATCTGTATTGGAATTCTCCATACAAAATCTTAGATTCTCAACACCTGCCACCCCGAAACCTCTAGTCATTGTTACGCCATCGCATGTCTCGCAAATTCAAGCAGCCATTAATTGTTCCCAAAAGCATGGCCTGCAAATCAGAGTTAGAAGCGGTGGTCATGATTATGAAGGCCTTTCTTATGTATCTGATGTTCCATTTCTCATAATTGATATGATAAATCTTCGATCAATCAGCGTTGATGCAGAAAATGGCACGGCTTGGGTTGAATCCGGCGCCATTATTGGTGAAGTTTATTATAGGATTGCCGAGAAAAGTGTAAATTTTGGCTTTCCGGCGGGACTTTGCCCGACCGTGGGTGTTGGTGGACACTTCAGTGGGGGAGGGTATGGCACCTTGATGCGCAAATATGGCCTTGCTGCAGATAAGATTATTGACGCACAAATGATTGATGTCAAGGGTAGAATCCTTGACAGAAAATCCATGGGGGAAGATTTGTTTTGGGCCATTCGAGGAGGTGGAGGGTCCAGTTTCGGAATCGTTGTTGCATGGAAAATAAATCTGGTTCATGTTCCATCAACTGTGACTGTATTCACAGTTAATAGGAACTTGGAACAAAATGCAACCAAGCTTGTTTATCGGTGGCAACATGTTGCAGACAAAGTTCATGAAGATCTATTCATTCGCGTCGTGTTAACTGTTGCCAATTCTAGCCAAGAAGGGAGGAGGACAATACAAGCTTCGTTTAGTTCCTTGTACCTCGGAGGGATAGATAATCTCCTTTCATTGATGCAAGAGAGCTTCCCTGAACTGGGTTTGGTAAGAGAAGATTGCACTGAAATGAGCTGGATTGAATCAGTCCTATACTTTGGCGGATTTCCAAGTGGCGAATCCCTTGATGTTCTACTAAACAGGACTCCTCTAATAAGAGCTTTTTTCAAAGCAAAATCTGACTATGTGATGGAACCTATTCCCGAAGTTGGCTTGGAAGGGATTTGGGAGAGATTTTATGAGAAAGAGGCAGAAACAGCATTATTGATCTTCACTCCGTATGGGGAGAAAATGAGTGAAATTTCGGAGTCTGCAATTCCTTTCCCCCATAGAGCTGGTAATATCTACAAAATCCAATACTTGGTCTATTGGGAAGATGAAGGAATTGCAGCATCTGAGCGGCATATAAGTTGGATAAGGAGGCTGTACAGTTACATGGCTGCCTATGTTTCGAAATCTCCAAGAGCTGCATATTTGAATTATAGGGACCTTGACATAGGAAGAAATAATAAAAAGGGCAAGACAAGCTATAGACGGGCAAGTATATGGGGTGCTAAATATTTCAAGAGCAACTTTAACAGGTTGGTTCATGTGAAGACTATGATCGATCCTACTAATTTCTTCAGGAATGAACAAAGCATTCCGGCTCTTTCATCTTGATGATTAGTGGTGATATTTAGAGATCTATATGTCTAAATTAAAGATTGTACTAGGAAATAACGCTATTTTATATGCACTGCTAAAGGCTATATATGGATACAGACACACAGTGGATTGTAAATTTTTCTGGTTTTCACAGACATATTATTAATGAGACATGCATATTCATGGAGATACAAAAACAATATTGACAATTTTTCTTTAGCTGACATGATGATCATGATCATGTTCAAATCTTTCTCATTATTTATATCAATTATATTTTGGATCCGTTGGTTTATAATTTGGTTATGAATACATGATGAGCGAGACTCAATTGCTAACTAATTAATTATGAGATTTTAAAAAGGAAGTCTTCGAAAAATATTTCCGGTCATAAGCGCTAATAATGCTTTCGTTTTCAGCAGTTTTGACATTGATGGGCGCTGCTAGCTAGTGAGAAGGGGAAAACAATTAAAAAGAAGAAGAAGAGTAAGATGATGATGATCAGCACGGATCATTATTGTCAATATTGTACGTTATGCATGGATATCTTGCGATTTAAGTAAAGATTAGGTGGGTTAATATTTTATATAAATAAATCTGATTTTTAAAAGTCTAAACCAGCAAATTCAAATTAAATAATTAGAATTTTTTACTACATGAAACTTTCTCACTTTGAAAGTAGGCTAAAATATATGTATGAGATATCCTAAAAAAGGGAAAATTCTGGAAATTGTTGACAGTTGCTTATATTCATGATAAGCTATAGCTACTGGCTGAACAAGTAATCATAAGGTAGTCATGTGGAATAACATGATGAGGTTTCATCATCATCGATTGTTTAACCTTATTTAGTTGGCATGCACTAGAGACTTGTGAGAGTGAAAGGGATTTGTTTTCTATGTAATTTATGTTTAGAAAGATTTATTGAGATAAGTTTTGTTCATCATGTGTTTGTTAATGCTTCTTTCTATTATTTTACCTTGGACTTGTTATTTCTCATTTAATTTACATCCAATTAGATTTTTAGTAGTATTTTCATTTAAGTGGTTACTATATATATATATATATATATATATATAAGAAATTGACCGTCTGGCGAAAGCACCGCAGGCACGAAGCTCTAAGCTCTCTCGATAGCTTCAATGATTTGGTAATTAAAACAAGATTCGGTTCTCGAAAAGAGAGTCAAAGAGACTTGGCTTTCTACCCTTTGTCATAGTGCTTATCACCCAACCCAATTTAGAGACATTCTGCTTGGCCGATTAGCCGACCCAAAAACTCTTTCAGATGAAACAAGTATTTCAACCCAATTTTTTTTGTTTAATAATGATCTAGAAAAATCCGATTACCATTTTATACAAAAAATTTGAAATTGTTTGTTATAATGCTCTTTTGTGATTTTGTGCAGGAGGTTGTGATAGTCCACTAATTTGCAGAATTTGTTTGTTTCTAAATTTCAATGTAATTGGAGTTTACATTGTAACGAATGTCCTACGGTTTATTGTATTTTCAACAGATAGCTCTGTATTTTTTCTCGTTGTTAGAATCTGATTTTCTTTTCAATTACATGAATTTTGAGAATACTTAGTGAGTGGTGGAAGAGATTTGCAACATCACTTCAAGACTGCATGCTTATTGGTATCCTTTTGTGAACTATGTCCATTCAACTCTCCAAGAGTGCATGCTGTGTCTCTACATATTCAATCATTCACAGTAAAATATAGACAAATACTAATAACAAAACTTGGAAAGAAAAACAAAGACCATTAAATTTGACACTACTTTGCAATTAACAACTTTTTACATCAAAAAGAACAATCTAACCAAAGGCAACTTCCTGATTGTACCAAAAAGAACAATATCTTGCTTATATCATAAAGAGCAATATCCTGGTTACATCAATCCCAAAGATCCACAAGAAAAATTCATAACCAAGCCCTCTCCAATTGGAGCAGAAATCAACAGAAATCCACCATCAGTGATCACCAATCACCACATAATACTTAAAATCGAACTGCAAACATGAGCAGAGAAGATTATGCATCAATTATCTTAAAAGTATAAAAATCAATTAGTTTTGGTCCAAAAGTATTTCAAGTAATCTTTAATCAGCCTCATGCAAAGTTATCTCTACATGAAAAAAAAATTATGTTAAACATATAATTAATTGAACAGACTATATGAAAAAAAAATTTTAAATATGAATCTTACTGGTTTCTAACTTATAGCTTTCAGCATCTTTCATTACATCTTGAGAGTCATAATTGATGGAGGGAGTCATCAACCAGTTTTGTGTGCAAATAAGTAATTCAACTTTTGTCGGGGCCAATGAGTTATGAAATGAATCTAACACATGACCTCCAACGCTAAATGCCAATTCAGAAGCAATTGTAGATATGGGAATAACTAACACATCTCAAGCTATATTGACAAGGATCGAATATCTGGTTGAGTTCTCCTTCCACTATATTATAATATCAAAGTCGGGTGTCAATCCTTCAACACTTTCCATGACATACTTATCCAATTCTGATTTAGACTAATACTCTACCACACCTTTTGATGCTTGATATTGGTTATACATACTGAATAGATCATCCTCATTATCATAAGAAGTGTTGTTTTGGGTCTCACCAACACTTGACTGGCCCCTACTTGAACCTACATTGGATTTCTAATACAACTTATTCATCGCTCAATCATCCTCCTTAACCTTATAACAAGTTCAGCTGCTCGCTCATGGCCAATAATATTTGTAAACCAAAACTCTAAAACTTCCAACTTGGAGCGCGGATCAAGCATTTAACATTGAAAATCAAAAAACTATAATACCCAAAATCCAACAACAAGTTCAGATAATCCATACCTTCGGTCAGAAAGCTAGAGCCTGTGATCTTGTGAGAGCTAGAGCTAGAGCTGCGACTGCAAGGGACTAATGGAGCCTCTCTGTGGAAGGAATATAATGAGAGAGAGGGAGGCAGAGCAATGGCCTTCTTAAACTGTAAGTGAGAGAGAAGGGGGCTGAGAAATATGTTTCTTTCGGTTATCAGGTATTAACTGACCCTGACCACAGTGTTTCGAAAGTAAAATGGAAGACTTTCATTTTTGTTTATTTCAATCTAGGTCAAGTTATTCAAGTTGAAAATTTTGAAACTTTCGGGTCTGGTCAGACTTTCGGGTTAAATGTACAGTCCTAATAAGAATGACATTTAATGATATAAGAATGACACTTGCTATTACAATTAATGATAGAAGAACCATTTGCTATTGAATACCATGTGCCAATAGTGATAAACATTTGGACATGGTTGAGTATATATCGTTAATTAGGAGAATGGTTACTATATGATTAGTACTTATGTTGAGAGAGGCTTAGACTTCATTTGCTTCTAATGCTATATATAGTAAAAAGGTATCCCGAGTACATAATTAACCCTTGTTAACATAGTTCTCTTAACCCCTTGTGAAGAGTCTTGATAGCCAGTCCCCAGTCGTAAACATGAACACCCAACTAGACCAGATGAGATCACTAGCTAAAGAAACTGATCTACAGATTATATTAGATCTTTAAGAGATCAGAGAGATGAAAAAGAGTATGTGAGATGGATATTCTTCCATTAACCCCTTTACCTCATTCATGAGGCTATTTATAGGTGATCCACATTACTCTTTGGGCAACATTCCTTTTGATCACTGTGACACCAAGAGGTCCCATTTAACGCTATCTCCTAACGCATAATGTTTCTGAGTGAAGCTGATGGTAGCACAGACATATTCTTGCGAGAATTAATATGAAAAGAATGCCTTACACTGCACACATACATCTAATCAATATATGATTTATTATTTTTAATTGTGTATTTAAAGACACATATTTACTTAACGTTAAAATAAAATGACAAAAATGATAAATCATATATTGATTAAGTAGAGGTGTGTGTGGTGTAAGGTTTTCATATTGTAAAATTTCTCTATTCTTATACGTTAGTTATGTCCACATTAATTGATTTCTGATATTTCTTGCCTGTAAGTATTTATTGGTACTCATTTAACATGCCACGAGAAATGACAATAATAGAGATCAATATTAATGATAACAAATAAAATAAAAAGGACAATGCTACACTCACCGAACAAATCCATTGAGAGTGGGTAATGAACATCTAATTTATTTATTTTTTTAGTTTTTTTAAAATAATTTTTAGATCCCCTTAAATATTTTTAAAAAAATATTAAAATCATAAACTCATTAAAAAATACTTTCTGAAAAAAAAAAAAAAAACCACTCTCGATGGATTTTCTGGGTAGGACTAGTACTAATATTATCCAAATAAAAATTACTCTAAAACATATATTTTTTAGAGTACATATATATATATATCAATGCAATATTTATAATTCTACCAACTTAAAATTATCAGTTTTACCAATTAGTTGTCTTATATAAATATTACGTATACATATATATACATATATACATATATTTAAGAAAACACACACACACATATATATATATATATATATATATATATATATATTTTATATATGTACGTATAAGAATGCGAGGCCTGGAAAAATCGTCAAAATCGAGCTATTTGAACTCTGATCCAAGAATAATATTATCGATTTGTAACATGAGTACTTTTCTGCAACTTGAAGCTACTGTATTCATCCTTCGTACGTTAATCATTCAGCACACAAAATAAATTGTTGCCTTCATAATTCATTGGTTGCGGACTTTCTTTCTTCTTTTTCTTCTGGTTTATATATTATCTTTTCTGGTGTCGAGTAGTGATAGGCCGCTCATCCAAAGATATTATATATACATTTATATGTATGCATGTTATATGAATGTATATGTATATATATATATATATATATGTATGCACTTTCTTTGGTAGCTTCCATCAATAAGAGCTCTATAGCAACAATCGAAATATCAAATGAGTGGATAACATGCATGATGCATATGGATCACAAAAAGACTCACATGCGCATTAATGGGATGGCGACCAAACCTATCTGCAAGTGTGAAAATGGGTACTCATTTTTAATGTCTTGCGCATTTTTGGCCCCGGCCTGCCCATACTTATCTGTACGTTGTATGCCTGTTATTGTCCATGTACAAGTCAAATCTGTAAGCTATAATTTAGCCTAAAGTCAAAAATCAAGTTAATTAAGAGATAAGATTAAGAAAAATAAGAAAAGATACTCAGATTTTTAAAAAGAAAGAGATTCAGATTCTTAAACAGAAAATAGTTCATAAGGCAAGTTGGACTCAATTACTCCAAGAAAATAGACCTTTATATAAAGAGGAGATCTCCACAAATTAACGAAGGCTCTCCACAGAAGCTCCCTACGTACCAACTCCAATACCACACATACGACTTTAAAGGATCTTCCTTAAATTCATCCATTATATTGAAAAATATGTGAGGTAATATTGAGAGATTGTAAAATTGCCTATTATAGCATATTTCGCTCCCAAACAATCCTTGGACATAGGCATTATGCCGAACCACATAAATTTTTGTGTCTCTATTTATTTATTTCTATTTTTAATTTATTTATTATTTATTTTCATGGTTGAATGCGAAGAGCACTGTATCGAAGCCAAAATTATCAACGTGGATCAGGAATGATTCTTTCATTCCTTTTGATCTGTTGTACAAATTAAGGTAGTAACAGTTCATGCACTATAAGAAATCAGGACTTTTCCAACGATTTTTAGATCATCGCAAAAAAATACCACAAATAATGATTATTTGTGGTGATTTTTAATTCGCCGCTGAATTCCAATGCAATTCATAAGACATTTTGAAGCTGAATTCACTGTTCATTTATTTGCAGTGATTTTTTACCTATTGCGGAGACTTTTTTTGTCGCAAAAAACTATTCTTAGTGTAGCAGCAATTTTCTAAGAATGCGAAATTCAAAATCGCTGTAGTATCTTTTTTTTGCGGTGAAAATAGTCGCTGTAAAATTCATAACCCTTTTACAAAATTTATAAGACTATTTCCGGCGAAGGTTAGTCACCGTAAATGAGAATTTGAAACATTTTCTTAATCATCAAATGAGCTTCACATATTTTGCGGCGAAAGTTTGAGTTTTAGTGGTGATAATAACTTGACGCAAAAAGATGCCAAAATTTAATTCACCCGCGTTTTGCCATTTTTCATTTCCCTCCAGCCGCTCCCCCCTCTCTCCCCAATCCGTCTTCGTCTCTCACATAGTGCACATAAATCCTACAGATATTTCTCTCCATCTCTCTCTCTCTCTTCACAGTAGGCCCTCTCTCTCTCTCCATTGCAAATTTCTTGTGGGTTTGCTGCTGCGCGTTTGTGTTCGTTGTTGGAGTTCTGAGTTGCCGATCGGTGGTAAGGCCCTTCTCCTTCTCTGCTTCTCACGAACACACCCACATTCACTTCAATTTAATTTCCACTCCCATGAAATTTCTATGAAATGAATTTTATTTGTGCAGTCCATGGGTTTTGCGGACTTTTCCTACGTTTTGTACGGTAAGCTCCCTCCTATTTCTCCTCTGCTCATGCAATACTCCTTTAACATTATCTTCTGTTTATCTTTTATCTTGATATTTCCCATGTTAAATGGCTAGGTACATACGGAGGGGAAAACTAGAATTTGGTTTTGCTCTCTTTGAGTCCGAGTCTCTGAAATGGCCCAAGTTTGTAGAGTTTGATGATGTTAATGGAAAGGTGCTAACCTACTCTACACAAGACAGGTACTTTGTCGGTGTTATATACAGTTTATTTATGGTGCCAAATGCACAACTATTTTGTTGATGCTAACAAGTCCTTAAAATGAATATTGTCAATATATACAAGGTGTTTGACATGAGAATTTGGGTTTTGAGAACTTTTGGTTGAAATTGACTTGAACTTTATAATTTTTCTTGTTATTTGTTTTGCTTGTTGTTTTTATGCTATGTCTACCCATAAATCATGCTTATTTCTAATTTTTAGTTTGAAATGTTTAAATTTGTCATTTGTATTTATTTGTTTTCTTTTTTGGGTCGATGAGTTTGTGCTTTTTATTTATTTATTTTTGTTAGTTTGTCATTTATATTTATTTGTTTGTTGTTTCCTGTTTCATGTTTGATGTGAGAAACAAAGTAAATTTATGAGTCTGTGTTGAAGTTGGTGTGATGATTGTCAGCGCCAAATGTTATGTTGTCATGTGTTGGTATAGCTGAAGTTAAAGTTGGTGTCATGAAATTCTGCTAATGAAATTCAGTTTGTTCTTGTAGGCATAGCTGAAGTTGGTGTGATGACTATGAGTGTTACTAAGATAGGATTATTTAGTTGTTGTACATGTCAACATCTAGGGATTGTAAACAGACATCCAGAAAATATGACACTTTTGTATAGACATGTTTCTAGGAAATCTAGCCAGGGAATATGGTAGAAAATCTGCCATCGAATCAGGCACTAGTGTGTAAATTCTTCTCTATATAAAGATGTACAAATCTTATGGAATGGGCATTCAAACCAATTGACATGGTATCAGAGCCCCTCCTCTGATTTGGAAATAATCACTAAGTGCAATTTTTTTTCTTTCTCGGGAAATTTTTTTTTCTAGCTTCCGCAAGATTTTTTCTTGCTCTTTGTGGGAGTCGTTCATTTCTATAGCATCAAACCTTGTGGGTTTGAATTTTCTGGTGAATATCGAATTTTTTTCTTTTTTGGGTTGTCCTTTTTGGGTCTCTCGGCAGCCTTGGTGCTTGTTGGCGTTGTCTGAGGGTGATCTTGTAGCCATCGGCTTCTTCTATGGGTAGTTGGGTGTCTATCGGCACCGTTTGGTGCTATCGACATTGTCTGTGCTGACCAGGTGTCATCGGCGTGTTTGGGTAGCTGTGAGGAAGTCGGCCATTTCTGTGGCAGATAGCACTCTCTGTGGTGGTGGATTCCTTCTATGCGGAGGTCGGCTACGTCTATGGTAGTCAATCGTTCTCTCGATGAATCGGTGACTCTGTTTTCAAAAAGTTACTTTAGGAAGGTCCTTTTTTTTTTTTTTTTGTGTTTGGTGGGTTTTTCACGTGGGCTTCAATTCTTTAGTGTTTTTTGATTGAGCTGTATTATTGCATAGTTTATATAGTTCAAATCAATACATTTTTAATTATTTTACTATTTTATTATTGATTTTAGATGAAAAAATGATCAAGAGGCATAAATCTAAGTTGCAATTTAAATTGATTAATAGCATAATTTATGCTTGATTTTTATACTTGTGATTTAATTTGATATTGTTTCTTCACATGCACAACACACTTTTAATATTTTAGTTTTGTCTTATCTCTATTTATTTATTTATTTTCTTTTTCTAGTTTTATTTTTGTTTATTAATTATTATTATTTATTTTGCCTGTTTTATTTTATTTTATTTTATTTTATTTTTTATCTTTTAATTTTCAGTGCAGGCTAAACGACATGTCGTTTGGTCAACAAGCCAAAACGACATGTCGTTTTGAGTTAAATTGAATTCGCCTATCTGATTAAACGACATGTCGTTTAGTCCACAGACGAAAACGACGTGTCGTTTTGTCTGTCAAATTAAAAGCTTATGTGTGCTAAACGACTTGTCGTTTAGTCAATAGACGAAAAGTCGTTTTCGTCATCTTCAACCTCCTGCGTATTCCCTCCATGCATGCAGTGCACCACCAAGCTCCACCACCGTAGCATCAAGCTGGCACCATTGCCTCGCAGCAACACTACACCACCAACCACCATCTACCGTGCTCCATCGCCATCGTCCGAAGCTCCCATGCATAGCCCCGGTAGCACCACTCTACGGTACATAGCAGTTCCATTCACGGCCAAAAACCGGTAGCACTTCCAGTGGCAGAAACCTCCTCCTCCGAAGCCACCAGCTCAAACATGCAACCTCCATGAAAGAAACCGACAGCTAGCATCCTCTGTTTTCACTTCATAAAACAGAGGAACCGTGAACCACCTCGCTGCCAACATGCATCCACTACGCTGCCCCAGCCGTGCCTAACGACCATCACCACTGCGTACGTATAGCCTGCAGCGTCCAGCATTACCCAGCACCACCACAGCACCACCTTGTGCAACTGCACTGCCTCCACTTCTGCTTAACCTTCTCTTGCACATGAAGATGCGAACAACTTGACAGAATTAAGATGAAAAACATAAAAGGAAGAAGTGCATGCGATTTCGTTTGGACGGACACGAAGACACAGAACGTGAAATGAAGAAGAAGAAAAATAAAAGAAAAAAAAGCCAGTGGAATAAACTCCAACGACAGCAACCTCCTCCCTATCTCTCGGCTCCATCTCTCAGTTAGTGATGGAGGAAAGCAAGAATAATGAAATGGAAATAAAAACCTATGCGGGACATCTGAAACGCACTAAAGAAAAGTGGGTGAATAATGCACGTAAAATGGGGCCCGTTCTTGTCGATGGAGATGAACTGGAAAGTCGAAACGTGTGCATATGGGAAACAACATGCAGAGGGACATAGGCCAGTGAGAAGGAATATTTTTTCTCTTCTGTGGACGAAGACACAGCATTTCACTAATTCTTGTTGGCTTTTGAAGCCTATAAAAGGGGTTGGAATTAGACAAAGAAAAACATCAAAGAGTTGGGAGAGCTCATTCCTACTCTTCGGCAGTTCATTTCTGCTTGCAGTGTTTATTTGAATTTATTTCATTTGAGTATTAATTTATTTTCTTTAAGCTTTTATTTGAGTTTATTTCATTTGAGAATTAATTTATTTTCTTTAAGCTTGTTTTGTAATATTTGGTGTTGTGTTTTATTTTAGTTTCTTATGGAGAATTTACCATTAAATTCCATAGTTCTTGTGATGAACATGGTTGGCTAAATTTTCATACTAAGGTTAATAGGTGAAGTCTAATAATTTAAATATTGGTTTAGATCAACAATAGAGTTCATATTGTGAGTTTGATCAATTGATTGGTGTTATTATCAGAAACTTTGATTATCTATATATTTCTCTTGATTCATTGTGATTTCCGAATACAATGAATGCTTGAAAAATCTCTGTGATAATCAATTGGACTTGTGAATGTTTCTACCATCAATTATTCAAACTTAATATTTGGTGATTAATTTTCTTGGGCTTAATTGTTAAATCTTCCAGTTAGACAGAATCATTATTCTAGTCTAACTGAGCTAATTTGATTGGAAACAATTTCATAAATTATTAGACGGATCCTCGAAACCTTAGTCTTTCTCCATATTAATTCATTTCATTATTTCAGTTATATTTTGTTACTTTAAAAATCTTCATCCCAGTAATCTCCTATTTTTTATTGCACGTTCCTTTTAATAATCTATTTTTATTTTATTCTCTTTATCACATTAGTCAATCCCACTTGATTCGATCCTGTAAGGTATTACAACACCTGTATACTTGCAAGTAAAACTGCTCTGAATTTTTTTTATTCATTGTTTTGAGTGAGAGTTCAGACTCAACAAGTTTTTGGCGCCGTTGCCTGGGATTTCAACATGTGGTAAAATATGTATATAAATATTTTTCTAACTTTGTCTTGTTTTTTTTTTCAAATACTATTTTTGTTTAAGAAAGAGATTGTGTGGCATTGCTTTCATTTTCATATCATTTTGTAATCTCGTTCCTTTCTCTATCAATGTTTGCATGCATAGATATAGAGACGAGTTGGGTAGATTTGCAAGGAGAGCTGAAGTAGACACTGATACTCTCTTGGACAATTTGTTTGACACGCCTTTTAATTTTGATACACATTCTATTTCATCAATTTCTTCATCTAACATGAGTGTGCACGAAGATCAACTTAGGACTCTACAAGAGTACCTTCACCCTACACTCACAGCAACACCATCATGCATTATATTTCCTCCTAATATTCTTCCAGTGGATTTCAAACCTGGTATGATACAACTTCTCCCTTCTTTTCATGGTCTGGAGAGTGAAAATCCATATGTGTTTATAAGGGTGTTTGAAGAGGTTGTTGCTATTTTTCATAGTCAACCTGGCACTATGGATGCTTTTCGACTTAAGTTTTTTCATTTTTCACTAAAGGATAAGGCAAAGAGTTGGATTTATTCATTGAGACCACGGTCGATCAGGTCATGGGCTGAGATGACCCAAATATTTTTCAATAAATACTTTTCTCATCCTAAGACTAACGCTTTGAAAAGACAAATCTCAACTTTTACACAAAAGGATAGTGAGACTTTGTATCAAGCATGGGAACGTTTTAAAGAATCACTTAACTTGTACCCCCATCATGGTTATGAAAGCTGGCGTCTAGTTAGCTATTTTTATGAAGGTCTTACTCCTAAAGAGTGTCAATTTATTGAAATGATGTGTAATGGTGAGTTTTTACAGAAGGATCCGGATGAGGCAATAGAGTATTTAAATAAACTTGCAGAAAAGGCTCACACTTGGATAGGACCAAATGCTTTCGACAGTACCAATCGAGCACGCCCAAATCAAACTCAGTCTAGTGGAGGCATCTATCACCTTAGAGAGGAAGATAACTTGAAGGCAAGGATGGAAGGCCTAACTGGAGAGTTAGAGGCACTAAAAACGAAGGGAACTACGACAGCTCACATTATTCACCAAGCTGATGCACCTAAACTGTGTGTCGTTTGTCAGGAAGTAGATCACCTTGCGCAAGATTGCCCAACCCTTACTGAGATGAGAGTGTATAAGGAACATTGCAATTCTCTTGGCATGTATAAAAAGCCATTTTCACCCTACTAAGAGACATACAATCCTGGATGGAGGAATCATCCCAACTTTAATTGGAGGAATGACTCCAATTCACATCAAAATCTTCAAGGGCCTTCTGTTTCTATCTCTTATGTGCCCCCCACATAAGAAAACCCTTAAGGAGACATTACAAACTTTTATGCAGGGTCAAGCTAATATTAATAGCCAGAGAATGTAGGTCGTTAATGACTTGAAGGGCTCTATTGGTGAATTGACCTTCGCATTGCACATTCAAGAAAAGGGTAAGTTTCCTACTCAAACTCAACCGAATCCCAAAGGACAATTAGAGGTAAGTAATTCAAATTCTTATGATTCAAAATCTGAACATGCCAAGTCCATCACCACTCTACACAATGGAAAAATAATTGGTAAAAGTATTTCAATGAAAGATGATAAGACCAACAATTCTTCAAATTCCAAGAGTGATGGTGAACTTGACAAAGTTGAGTTAGATATGCCTGTCAAAACTCCAATACTTGCCCCTTTTCCCCAAAGGTTGCAACCTTCTCACAAATTGGTTCAAAATGCTGACATTTTTGAAATTTTTAAACAGGTGAAAATTAATATTCTTTTGTTGGATGCCATTATACAGATTCCATCTTACGCTAAGTTTTTTAAAGATCTGTGTACAGTGAAGCATACGATGGAGGTACAAAAGAAGACTTTCCTCACATAACAGGTAAGTGCCATCCTTCAAAATAATTCTCCTCCAAAATATAAAGATCCAGGTTGTCTAACAATTTCTTGTGTTATTGGAAACTTTAAAATCGAGAAAGTTTTACTTGACCTTGGTGCTAGTGTTAACCTCCTACCTTATTCAGTATATGAGCAATTGGGTCTTGGTGAGCTTAAGCCCACCAAGGTAACACTCCAACTTGCTGACCGTTCAATAAAAATATCGAGAGGAATAGTTGAGGATGTATTAGTGCAGGTAGGCAAATTTTACTTCCCAGTGGACTTTATTGTTTTGGACACAGAACTTGTCTTTGATGTTTGCACTCAAATTCCTATAATTTTAGGAAGACCATTCCTTACAACCTCGAATGCTTTAATAAATTGCAGGAGTGGTATGATGATAATTTCTTTTGGCAACATGACTTTGGAGTTAAATATTTTCAATATTTGTAAACAACCTAGTGATGATGATGATGTGCATGAAGTGAATTTGATTCAAACTCTTGTTCAGGATCAATTTGATTTGTCATTTTTTTCTGACCCTTTAGAGGCCTGTTTGGTTCATTGCGAAAATTTTGATAATGATTCTATGCTTGCTTCTATGAACTTTTTGCTAGGATCCACTCCTATAATGGACACTAATAAGTGGAGGGTATGTTTTGAGGAGCTACCACCTCGTGATGTTGTGCCCCTCCCCTCAAGTGTCCAAACACCAACACTCGAATTGAAACATCTACCTGCTGAACTCAAATATGCCTTTTTAGGCAAAGCAGAGACATTACCAGTTGTCATCTCCTCAAAACTTGATAAAATTCAGGAGAAGAAATTAATTGATGCTCTCATTGAACACAAAGATGCAATCAGATGGACCATAGCTGATATAAAAGGAATCAGTCATTTAATTTGTACTCACGGGATATATTTAGAGGACAATGTTAAACCCTCCAGAGAGATACAGCATAGACTCAACCCCAACATGAGAGAGGTTGTTAGAGCAGAGGTGTTGAAACTTCTGGATGTAGGGATCATCTACCCTATTTCTGACAGCAAATGGGTTAGTCCTACACAGGTGGTACCTAAGAAATTTGGTATGACTGTAGTTAGGAATGCAAAAAATGAGTTGATCCCAACTAGAGTTACTACTGGTTGGCGTGTGTGCATTGACTACAGAAAGCTAAATTTAGTTACTAAGAAGGATCACTTTCCTCTACCATTCATGGATCAAATCCTTGAACGGATAGCTGGTCATAAATTTGATTGCTTCCTAGATGGTTATTCTGGATATAACCAAATTGAGATTACTCTTGAAGATCAAGAGAAGACAACTTTTACATGTCCATTTGGTACCTTTGCATATCAAAGGATGCCATTCGGATTTTGTAATGCCCCTGCTACATTTCAAAGATGTATGATGAGCATATTCAGTGACATGGTAGAGCGTTTTGTTGAAATATTCATGGATGATTTTTCTATTTTTGGTGATTCATTTGATGAATGTTTAACTCATTTAGAAAAAGTGCTGATTAGATGCAAAGAAAAGAATTTGATTTTGAATTGGGAAAAGTGTCATTTTATGGTTATTCAAGGGATTGTCCTTGGTCATACTGTCTCTTCTCAAGGTATCAAAGTTGACAAAATCAAGATTGAATTAATTGCTAATTTTCCCATCCCAAATAGCATCAGGGATATCAGATCTTTTCTAGGTCATGCAGGATTTTACAGAAGATTCATTAAAGACTTCAGTACAATTTCTAAACCTTTGTGCAATTTATTGTCAAAGAAAAATTCTTTTGTGTGGACTGAGGACTGTACAATAGCTTTTACAAAGCTAAAAGGTATGTTAATTTCAGCCTCAATTATGCAATCACCTAATTGGAACTTACCATTTGAAATTATGTGTGATGCTAGTGATTATGCAGTTGGAGCTGTGTTGGACCAACGTAGGGACAAAAAGCCTTGTGTTATTTATTATGCAAGTAGAACTTTAAATAGTGCTCAAATGAATTATTCAACTGAAAAAAAGCTACTTGCAGTAATTTTTGCACTTGAAAAATTTTGTTCTTACTTGAATGGGTCTCAAATTGTCATTTTTACTGATCATGCAGCTTTGAAATACCTTTTAGCTAAAAAAGATACAAAGCCCAGGTTGCTTAGATGGATCTTTTTGCTGCAAGAATTTGATTTAACAATTAAAGACAAAAAAAGAGTTGAGAATGTTGTTGTTGATCACTTGTCTAGATTTGTTTTTTCAGATCCCATGTAGATAGTTCCAATTAAAGACACATTCCCAGATGAGCAACTTCTTGGTATATCTCAAATGCCTTGGTATAATATCATTGCGAATTTTCTTGTTACAGGAGAAATTTCTCACTGTTAGACTCAACAAGACAAGAAGAGATTTTTTGTAGAGGTACGGAAATTCTTTTGGGATGATCCGTATCTGTTTAAATATTGCCCAGATCAAATAATTAGAAGATGTGTGCCGGACAATGAATTCCATGGTGTAATATCTTTCTATCACTCTGGAGCATGTGATGGCCATTTCTCTGGTAAGAAAATAGTCTTTAAAATTTTACAATGTGGTTTTTATTGGCCTACTCTTTTCAAGGACGCCCATAAATTTTGTAAAATGTGTGAATGTTGTCAAAAATTGGAAGGAATTACCCGCCGGAATATGATGCCGTTAAATCCAATTTTGGTTAGTGAAATATTTGATTGTTAAATCCAATTTTGGTTAGTGAAATATTTGATTGTTGGGGCATCGATTTTATGGGACCCTTTCCAATCTCTTTTGGCAACCTCTACATTTTGGTAGCTGTTGATTATGTGTCCAAATGGATTGAGACCATTCCATGTAGACAAAATGATCATAAGGTTGTGCTGAAATTTTTGAAAGAAAATATTTTGTCTAGGTTTGGAACACCTCGGGCCATTATCAGTGATGGGGGTAAACATTTTTGTAATAAGCCTTTCGAGGCCTTAATGCGGAAATATGGTATTACTCATAAGGTTGCTACCCCTTATCACCCACAAACAAATGGCTAAGTTGAAATATCCAATCGGGAGATTAAAAAGATTTTAAAAAAGACAGTTAACCCAAATCACAAAGATTGGTCTTTACGACTAACTGATGCCCTTTGGGCATACCGTACTGCTTTTAAAACCCCAATTGATTTGTCCCCATATAGACTTATTTTTGGAAAGGCTTGTCACTTGCCTGTGGAGTTGGAACACAAAGCTTATTGGGCTATTAAGCAATTTAATTTTGATATGGACAAAGCTAGCTCTCTTCGTAAGTTTCAACTTAATGAGTTAGAAGAAATCAGGAATGAAGCTTACGACAACTCTCGTGTTTACAAGGAAAAAATGAAGATTTTTCATGATAAAAATATCTTTTGAAAGTCCTTTGAACCTTCTCAAAAGGTTTTGTTGTATAATTCTAGGCTCCATTTGTTTCCTGGCAAGCTTCGATCCCGATGGAGTGGTCTCTTTGTTGTAAATCCAGAGAATGGTAATATTTTTAAAGTCAATGGACAGAGGTTGAAACCGTTTTTGGGTTATTTTACTCCAGAGATTGAATCCACTGCTCTAGAAGATCCTACTTATCATAATTAATTTATGTCCTCTAGTTTTTGTTTATTTATTCACTTTTGTTGTGTTTTTCCTTCCTTTGGTTTTGTGTTTTCTGAATTTGACAGAAATCTACTTCTTGTGTGCATTCAATTATCAAAGGTGATTTCTTTCCTCTTTTTTGCGGTGTTAATCATGCTTTAATTCATACCTCTTTATAATATCTCATCACATTTGCTTAACATTGAGGACAATGTCACATGTAGTTGGGGGGTGGGTTTCTATTGAAAATATGCTAGTTATTTATTTTCTCCTTCAATCTTTGTTTTCTGCTTTTTTTTTTTTTTTTAAAAATGATTTCCTGACAAGATGAAGTGATACCGACACGCGATAGCACAGTGATCGCAAGTGTCCGCTTTGGCAAAATAGTTATCTTGCCTGTTATCCCATTTGTTTGGCGGTATTTCTTTAGGGTTAGGGATATTGAGTCTAAGAAAACCCGCTTTTGAATGAGTCATTTCTTTTCTGTTTTTGTTTTATTAATTTTTTTTTAAAATATTTATTTAGCGTGTGTGCATGTGATATTTTGTCTTAATGCAATATGCACTGATATACACATAATTGACACACACTCTATTCTTTCATTTTGTGAAATTTGAGCATCTTGGTGGTGTATATGAACGGAATTATTTTTATGAAGATTTATTTTCAACCCTGAGCATAGAACATAATTCCTGATGCATCATATTTTGTTTGATGTGTGACTTGAAATACCGGGATACTATATTTATTGAGATAGACTTGGCATGACTTATATATAATGAAGGAAAAATCTTGAAGGATATTTTGCACATGCTTACACTTATAGTGTTCTTCATTACTGTTCATTGATTTAACACAGGAAAAATAAACTACAGGACTATCGAGCCTTTTATTAAAAAAAAAAAAAAATCGATCATGGATCTGCCTCAGTGGTAAGGGCGAACTTGGGAATGTGTGGGTTAGGCGCACGGTCCTAGATTTGATTCCCCATTGTTTCGAGTTCGTCATAAAAAAAAAAAAAAAAAAAACTTAATAAAGGATGAAGCGTATGAAACTTTACTAAAAAAAGGGTTAGAAACAGTTACCCAAACTTTGAAGGTTGAATATTCAATCTTTAAACAGAGTTGGCGTGAAAACTGCTAGTCCCTTGGGTTTTGAGATAGTTAGAATCAGCAATGATTAATCTTAAAGTTGAAAAATCCTAGGATAAATCCTGACTAGTAATAAAGAACACACAGTCTATATACACACATCTGTGTCCAAAGATATTTTCTTCAATTCCTTGTGAAAGATTGTTGAGACAGTTTTGGTGGATAAAGCTCCCGGGGGTTGATAGTCATGTGTTGCATTTGTGAGAATTCATTATTATGTTTGATTGCTTTTGTTTGGATTTCGAGTTTTATGCAATATTCATCTCAATTAATTTTCGCTATTTTGCTCAGAGACTAGCAAAAGGTTAGTTGGGAGGTGTGATTGAGCTGCATTATTGTATAGTTTATATAGTTAAAATCAATACATTTTTAATTGTTTTACTATTTTATTATTCATTTTAGATGAAAAAATGATTAAGAGGCATAAATCCAAGTTGCAATTTAAATTGATTAATAGCATAATTTATGCTTGATTTTAATACTTGTGATTTAATTTGATATTGTTTCTTCACATGCACAACACACTTTTAATATTTTAGTTTTGTTTTATCTTTATTTATTTATTTATTTTCCTTTTCTAGTTTTATTTTTATTTATTTAATTATTATTATTTATTTTGCCTGTTTTATTTTATTTTATTTATTTATTTTAATTTTGATTTATTTTATTTAATTTTATTTAATTTTTAATTTTTTGATTTTCAACGCAGGCTAAACGACATGTCGTTTGGTCAACAAGCCAAAACGACATGTCGTTTTGAGTTAAATTGAATTCGCCTATCTGATTAAACGACATGTCGTTTAGTCCACGAACGAAAACGATGTGTCGTTTAGTCCACAAACGAAAATGACGTGTCGTTTTGTCTGTCAAATTAAAAGTTTCTGTGGGCTAAACGACTTGTCGTTTAGTCAATAGACGCGTCATCTTCAACCTCATGCGTATTTCCTCCATGCATGCAGTGCACCACCAAGCTCCACCACTATAGCATCAAGCTGGCACCACTGTCTCGCAGCAACACTACACCACCAACCACCATCTACCGTGCTCCATCGCCACCGTCCAAAACTCCCATGCACAGCCCCAGTAGCACCACTCCATGGTACATAGCAGTTCAATTCACGGCCAAAAACCGGTAGCACTTCCAGTGGTAGCAAAATCCTCCTCCAAAGCCACCAGCTCAAACATGCAACCTCCATGAAAGAAACCGGCAGCTAGCATCCTCTGTTTTCACTTCATAAAACAGAGGAACCGTGAACCACCTCGCTGCCAACGTGCATCCACTACGCTGCCCCAGCCATGCCCAACGACCATCACCACTGCGCACGTACAGCCTGCAGCATCCAGCGTTACCTAGCACCACCTCAACACCACCTTGTGCAACTGCACTGCCTCCACTTCTGCTCAACCTTCTCCTGCACATGAAGACGCGAACAACTTGACGGAATTAAGATGAAAAACATAAAAGAAAGAAGTGCATGCGATTTCATTTGGATGGACACGAAGACACAGAACGTGAAACGAAAAAGAAGAAAAATAAAAGAAAAAAAACCAATGGAATAAACTCCAACGGCAGTAACCTCCTCTCTATCTCTCGGCTCCATCTCTCAATTAGTGATGGAGGAAAGCAAGAATAATGAAATGGAAATAAAAACCTGTGCGGGACATCTGAAACGCACTAAAGAAAAGTGGGTGAATAATGCACGTAAAATGGGGCATGTTCTTGTCGGTGGAGATGAACTGGAAAGCCGAAACGTGTGCATGTGGGAAACAACATACAGACGGACATAGGCCAACGAGAAGGAATATTTTTTCTCTTCAGTGGACGAAGACACAGCATTTCACTAATTCTTGTTGGCTTTTGAAGCCTATAAAAGGGGTTGGAATTAGATGAAGAAAAGCGTCAGAGAGTTGGGAGAGCTCATTCCTACTCTTCGGCAGTTCATTTCTGCTTGCAGTGTTTATTTGAGTTTATTTCATTTGAGCATTAATTTATTTTCTTTAAGCTTTTATTTGAGTTTATTTCATTTGAGAATTAATTTATTTTCTTTAAGCTTGTTTTGTAATATTTGGTGTTGTGTTTTATTTTAGTTTTCTTATGGAGAATTTATCATTAAATTTCATAGTTCTTGTGATGAACATGGTTGGCTAAATTTTCATTCTAAGGTTAAGAGGTGAAGTCTAATAATTTAAATATTGTTTTAGATCAACAATAGAGTTCATATTGTGAGTTTGATCAATTGATTTGTGTTATTATTAGAAACTCTGATTATCTATATATTTCTCTTGATTCATTGTGATTTCCAAATACAGTGAATGCTTGAAAAATCTCTATGATAATCAATTGGACTTGTGAATGTCTCTACCATCAATTATTCAAACTTAATATTCTGTGATTAGTTTTCTTGGGCTTAATTGTTAAATCTTCCAGTTAGACAGAATCATTATTCTAGTCTAACTGAGCTAATTTGATTGAAAACAATTTCACAAATTATTAGACGGATCCTCGAAACCTTAGTCTTTCTCCATATTAATTCATTTCATTATTTTAGTTATATTTTGTTACTTTAAAAATCTTCATCCCAGTAATCTCCTATTTTTGATTGCACGTTCCTTTTAATACTCTATTTTTATTTTATTCTCTTTATCACATTAGTCAATCCCTCTGGATTCGATCCTATAAGGTACTACAACACCTGTATACTTGCAAGTAAAACTGCTCTGAATTTTTTTTATTCATTATTTTGAGTGAAAGTTCAGACTCAACATTTTTGTTTGACGAGTTGGGGCTGCTTCTCTTTATTACATGTTTTGGGCCTCTTATCGTTTGGATTTAGACCTAATTTAAGTTGGGCTTGCCGTTTATTTGACTGACTCCTTGGGCATTTTTTTTAGTGTCTTTCATCATGTTTCTTGAGAATACTATTGTTCGATTTACTGGAAAGAATTTCCCTACATGGAGATTTCAATTTAAAATGTTCCTGAAAGGAAAAGAATTATTAAACCATATTGATGGTTCTGCTAAAGTCCCCACTAATGAAAAGGAACTTGCACAATGGGAGGTCAAGGATGTTACGGTGATCTCTTGGCTGTTGGGGACGATTGAGTCTCATCTTGTGATCAATCTTCGCTATTTTACTACGGCCATGTGGGATTATCTCCACCGTATTTACCACCAAGATCACAGTGTTCAAAAATTCCAATTGGAGTTAGAAGTGAGTAATTACAGGCAAGGTAATTTTACCATTGAACAATTTTATTCTAGTTTCATTAACCTTTGGAGCGAGTATTCTGCTATTATGCATGCGAAGGTTCCCTCTACGATACTTGCAGCTCCTAAAGCGATTCATGTTGAGAGTCAACGTGATCAATTTTTGATAAAGCTCCAGCTTGAGTTTGAGCCTGTTCGAGCTGGTTTATTGAACCGTAATCTGGTTCCTTCTTTGGATACTTATTTAGGAGAATTACTACGTGAAGAACAGCGGTTATCCACGCAAATCGGTATGACCTCTGAGAAAGTCTTTTCTGATGCCATGAATGTAGCCTATGCCGCACAAGGGAAAAGGAGGAACTAGTTACAATGTTTCAGTTGCAAAGAATTTGGTCATATTGCTCGCAACTACCCTAAGAAATTTTGTAATTACTGCAAGAAAGCAGGCCATATCATCAAAGACTGTCGAGTGTAGCCTTAAAATCGTCAATCTCAAGCTTTTAAGGCTACTGTTCAGTCATCTTCTTTTTCTTCTGTGCCATCCACCGTAATCAGCTGGTCTCCAATTGGGTAACTCTGTTCTTACTCCCTTGGAGGTAAATCTCAAGCTTCATCAGGCGGAAGGCAAGCTTCTCTCAAATCCATCTTTGTATCGGCAACTCCTTGGGAGCTTGAACTACCTAACGATTAAGAACTTGGTTTCCAAGTCCTCCACAAAGTCTGAGTATCGTGCTATGTCTTCCGCTTGCTCTGAGATCACATGGCTTCGTGGGTTATTGGGAGAACTTGGTTTCCCTCAGCTTCATTCCACTCCTCTCCATGTTGATAATACTAGTGCTATCCAGATTGCTGCTAATCTTGTTTTTCATGAGCGCACAAAACACATCGAAGCTGATTGTCATTCCATCCGTGACGCTTTTGACAAGTACGTGATTACTTTTCCTCACATTTCCACCACACTTCAAACGGCTGACATCTTCACTAAAACTCTTCCTCGGCATCTACATCAATTCTTGATTGACAAATTGATGCTTCTAGATTTCTCAACATTAATTTAAAAGGGGATGTTACTAAGATAGGATTATTTAGCTGTTGTACATGTCAACATCTAGGGATTGTAAATAGACATCCAGGAAACATGATACTTTTGTATAGACATGTTTCCAGGAAATCTGGCCAGGGAACATGGCAGAAAATCTGCCAAGAAATCAGGCACTAATGTGTAAATTCTTCTCTATATAAAGATGTACAAATCCTATGGAATGGGCATTCAAACCAATTAACAGTGAGCACCACCTTGGTGACACTTGTTATTGGTTTTGTGTTTCCCACTTGTGCAAAACCTTACACATTCATTTTGGATGATATAATCATATATGCATGTTTCTTTCTATAAATTTTCTCCACTCCTTTATGCACTCCATTTTCTATTCACATTTTCACCTTCACTACCTCCATTTCAACTTGTGCCTTTTTTTAAGAAAAAATTAATTGTAGAAAGGAAAAGAAAGCAATACTACTAGAGAAAGTCATTACTAAACAAAAGATATTCAAAATTTAATTGACAATTGCATAAACTTAGCTTCTTGTTCAAGTAATAAGTCAATATCCAACTAGATATATACACATCAGAGGTCAACAATAAATGTTAAACTTTTGTATGTTTGGCTTCATTTACAATCGATTGGACATGACCAAGAGATTTTCACTCATCTTTCATATTGGTTTCTACACAGTTTGTAATAGTTTACATTTTTTAGAACTTAGAATGCCTGCACACTACTTAGGTATATTGAGTTATATATTGTGCTTTTCATAAATAAGCATATTTTCTTATTGACAATAACACTCTTTACAAATACTGATAAAGTTGTTGATGCATATGTAGATTGTAGCAGCTATTGTAGCTACACTCTAGGCTTTGTACCAATTATTATTCTTGAAGGTTGACTTTGTGCAGGTGAACCATTAATCTTTTTTTCCTTCTATTTTCATGGCATAGGTATGTGGTTTAAGAGATAGATTTTCTTGCATGTTATATTCAAAACATAATATAAGTAAAACTAACTACTATCGCATTTCTTTGTGCCATCTTATGAAGACCCTAAGATAGAGAAGTAATGTATTTTGGTCCAATAAATTACAACTTGTTGATTTTTTTTATTTGTCCCAGGTAGTTTAATCAAACTTGCAGGAGAAAATTTTGCTTTAAAAATTAATCACTATACATATGGACTACACAGATAAGAAAGGTTTTGCTTTAAAAATACTAAGGTAATGTTGAAAGTTAATGAAGAAGTTGTTCAGAACATAAAATATAGACTTTTTGGTCCTGAAAATGCTCGAGTGGAACGAATGTCTTTTCTGACTTGTGTTGAGCATTGCAGCAGAATGTGTTGCCTAAATAGTTTGAGATTTATATTGTGATGTTTTGTGCATTATGTTTTGTATTTCCTTAGATTTTTCTTTCATGCCAAGTTGATGATTGTGCCTTTATTATTGGGCTAGTTTCACTTAGTTTCTGATCCTGTCATTGAATGAGTTCCTATGTTGCTGCAGGTACAAAAGCAATGTTTGCTGATTTAGGTCACTTCTCTGTACACGCCATATAGGTTTATTTCAGCACTACATCAAAACATTTTTTCCTTGGAGAATAAATTCATGTATTTGCTTTACAAGAGGCTCCTTATAAATGATCCATACTATTTATCCAGATTGCCTTTACTTGTGTGGTATTTTCCGGTCTTCTTTTTGCTTACAAGAGCCAAGTTGCTTATCTGATGAGGTATCCAAGTTCTGCAGAAAGAATATTCTATGACTCTGAGTCCACTTTGTTCAAATAGTTATCTAATTTCTTCAAATAACTCAAGGCACTTGAGTTTCTTTTGAGCCAAACCGAGAGTTATAATTATTTCTCTCATTGTTTTTGTTCGATGAACTGCCTTAATTCTTTGTTATGTATTGGATTGTGAGAAGTTCTTGTTATGCGTCCACAAGTAAAGTGAAATGACATTATTGTGTTGGATATGCAGGTACTCAACAATGTTAGCAGAAAGTCTCATTGATACTAATAAACTAGTGCAACAATGTACTACACAAGATCAACTGAGCATTAAATACAAAGAAGTGGATGAAAACGATGGTAATAGATCTCCAGAACTTAATTTTGGTGAGTAAGAATCTGGTTTAGTTGTTATTTACCTAATAACCTCAAAATGATGACAATTTTTTTTATTGACAATATATTTACACATTCTGATAGAATCTAAGTCAAGTAATGCAGATATGAATGAAGATCACGTTACACAATCTGAAGACGAGTCGATAGGCCTTTATTGTCTCTTCACTATCACTTGTAGATCTCATTTTAATATTTTTGAGTTTTTTTTTTTTCATTAAGGGGTATTTTTGATCGGTGCATGAAATTTCTAGTTTTAGGGTTTAGTTCATATATTAATTATATCTTACAGTTATATATACATATATTACATATAAGGGTCTCTAATATAAAGTATAGTTTGGGTATAGTTCATCAGGATTAATTTTGTAGATTTTATTTTTATTATTTTGTGAAATATCTTTTCTAGTGATTAAAATTTGCCAGGAATTTTTGTTCTTATATTAAACTTATTTCCAACGATTGTATATCATGGGAAATACTTTTTACCTACGATTTTTATAGTATTTGCACTGCAAAAGTTTTCCAGCGATTTAATTAGGCCGTTGGAATATATCTCAGTATTAGTGGCGATTTATTATTTTTTTGCGACAACTATAATTTGCCACAAAAATTTTAACCGGCGATTTTATGGGCAAACCAAATAGGTATTTGTAGCATTTTATTTGAAATTTACAACAAAAAAATGCAGGAAAAAATAACCTTTTAACAGTGATTTTTTGCTACTGTTGGTGTAGATCAGAAGTGGAGAGATAATACCGGCGAACATGCAGTAATTTATAAATCGCTGAAAAAAGTTAATGACGATGATTTATAAAATTTTTTCCAATAAAAATAATCGTTGAAAAAAGTTACTTCCCTTATAGTGACAAATGAATACGTGGACATGAATGCTGATCATGATGATTATCCGTCGACGTTACCCCTAAAATCTTCCAACTATATTCCCCACGTAACACCCAATTAACATACGTACAGATGGTTACCTAGAAAATCTCCCAAATTAGTATTTGTTTTCAGACAGCTAGCTAGCTGATCCTGATCATGTTTGGTAGAAGCTGTAAGGACGTTGACTAGTAAGCTAGGGATCACCCAATTGTAGTTATATCAACACATGCAGGGGGCCGGAATCTCAATCGAGATCTGCTTCAACTAGGGAAGAGATTATCTAATTCCTTCATTATGGTAGTCAAACAATACGTGTCATTACAAGTACGACGACTGATCATCAAGTGTTGATCTCCAAATATAGAAGCTTATAATATTAATATATGTAGATTGATCAGAATGAGTAATATTTGATTTCAACGATTGGACTTTTGATTTAATATAGCTAGATTAATAATACATGCACCAGGCTGGCTATATCTATGTGTGTGTATATATATATATATACTCATGGACGATCTAATTTGTCGGGGTGAAAATATTTTTGTTTTGAGTTTATTCACACATATAAGATATATATATATATTATATATAGTGTATATTCAAAGTTAAGTACTAATTATATATCTTTAACGGTTTTCTTTTTCATATTGGGAAATATATAATATTTTTAGTAGTAGTGGGAGGCTTAATTGTTACGTGACCTAATACCCGCTATGTGTCCCCAAATTATTATATATAAAAGCATATAGTCATGTGCGTACGTGGGTCAATGGTTAAAATATTATTATTACCGTATATTATTTTCTTTGTACATCGCTCTCTGATCTCTATTATTATTATTATTATTATTATTATTATTATTATTATTATTATTATTATTATTATATGTCTCTCAAATTCGATCCCGTAAAGGGTTGACTCGGGATAAGTGTATGAATTTAATAATTTTGTTAATTAGCAGCCCTAGCTAGTCCCCATTGACTTGGTCACCCTACCAATTATTAAAGGTTCAATATATATCTGATATTCTATTTCATATATATATATATATATATATACACACATATATATATATATACACACACATATATATATATATATATATATATATATTATTTTGATTTATACGCACACACTTGTATATAATTAACTAGATGCATATCTCTCGGTGTGTGTATAAGGGGTTTGTGAGGAATTAAAACATTGATTTATTGACTTATTCAGGCTTCGAATTCGGCCACGTTAATAAACATATACAAGTTATCAAGTTTTCCATGACAACTAAGCCAGTTGAACCTGCCCCACCTGGTTCCATACTAGGCGCATGCAGATCGTGGGGTTGATCAATTCTATAGCGCCCCTCATGATTGATTTTTTTTTTTGTTCAACTTTTCTTACGTCTATCGATTGGAATTCATGTTATAACTGGAATTCAAGTTTTATTTAAACTCTATATTCTATACACTCATATCCTGATGGGTTTAGAATGACTCAATACCTATCATTTAATTGATGAATTACAATTAGATAAGATTAATTCTAATGAGATAAGATTAATTCTATATCTAATCACAGTGGGATCGATACACAATTTTTAGATTTCTTAATGGATAGAAGTCTATAAATAGTACTAATGGGTTAAGAGTTCTCACTTACAATATCATTATATCTCTAACCATCGGGAGACACTTGAAGGCTAAGTTGTGACGACGATCTTTCTCTTATAGTCATGTCAGATTCTTTATTAAATGTATGATGTGCAGAAAGGTACGTTTTCTAACTATTATTATTTATTATCGTGGATCATAGAAAATCGAAAATCCGATTATTAATGTTGATGTTAAAATATTTAACATTCTTTTCATATTCTACGTACTCCAAATTGATCAAATTAGAACCCGCTCTTCAAATGAAAATTAATGCTCAGCCTCGAGTAAATATAAATTTGTTAATTAATATTACGAACTAGCGTACGTGACCGATTAATGTAAAACCACATGCATGGTACGTATATTTATATGTTCATCATGGACAAACGACTCAATATTACATAATATATATATAAACTATAAAATTAAGTCACGTGAATAGTATACAGTGTCAAGACTTTTAAATAGAATAATTTTTCTAATAATGAAGGAGACTATAACATTTGTTATTGTTCTTATAAATTTTCTAAATAATATCAAATGTTTAATAAATGTTGTATAGCTCATTTCACATATTTATTTCTATGACGTTAGTTAAGATTTTTAAATTCCAACAAAACTTATGAGAATATTTTTTTTGTCTAAAGGCTAACGTTGCTGCCTATCAATGCGCCAATTGTAAGTGGATTTTGGTAAATAATATAAAATGAAAAGTAACAAACACGCGTATCTGTTTACAATTTTATCTTTATCTTTTAGGTCGAAATGGAAGAGAGATAAATTACGTGCACCATTCTCAATTCTCACATGACGTGTGCATGGCATTACAGTTCTGGATATATATTATATTTGTAATTATCTAGAAGTTCAATATTATGCAGCAGAAACGCACGTTTCAATGGCAATATACGTATATACAATAATGATTTGGAATGTCAACGTACGTCTACATAACAAGCTGACGCGTCGGCCCCACTTCCTTATCTTTGAATATTCTGGGTCAATTACGATGTGCCAGCCTTGCATGATCTTCTTATCTATTTTTTTTTAATTTTTTTGACGAGTTTCTTTGCCGCACATGATCATCCTACATATATTGCCAGTCCAAGGGTCTGATGGACAAACCCGACGCTTCTTAATTACTAATGCAGAACCAAAGATTACCAAAAATGAGAACTTCAGTACTACTGCCTGCAGCGATGCTTTCATGGCTCCCACTTCTTCTCCTCTCCATCTCATGGATTTCTTCCGTTTCAGCCACCTCTGGCTCATTTATTCACTGCCTTTTGAGCCATTCTCAGCCCTCTCATCCAATCTCTTCGGCTATCTATACTCCCAGCAATGGCTCCTACTCTTCTGTTCTGCAATCTTACATCCGGAACCTCCGATTCAACACGTCCACAACCCGAAAACCTTATCTCATTCTCACTGCTTTGCATGAGTCCCACATTCAAGCAGCCGTGGTTTGTGCTCACAGGCACAACCTGCAAATGAAGATTAGAAGTGGAGGCCATGACTATGAGGGTGTTTCTTATGTTGCCGAGGTCCCGTTCTTTATCCTCGACATGTTCAATCTCCGTTCCATTCACATTGATATGGAAAGTGAGACCGCTTGGGTCCAGACCGGAGCAACTCTCGGCGAGGTTTACTACAGAATCTACGAGAAAAGTAAAACCCATGGCTTTCCAGCTGGTGTTTGTCCCACAGTCGGTGTCGGTGGGCATTTTAGCGGAGGAGGTTATGGTAATATGATGAGAAAGTACGGCCTGTCAGTAGATAACATTATTGACGCTCAGATTGTCGACGTTAAGGGCAAACTTCTTGACAGAAAATCTATGGGAGACGATCTGTTTTGGGCCATTACAGGTGGGGGAGGAGCCAGCTTTGGAGTGGTTGTTTCTTACAAAATCAAAATTGTTCGAGTTCCGAAAACAGTGACTGTTTTCCGGGTCGAGAAGACCTTGGACCAAAATGCAACAGACATCGTGTATCGGTGGCAACATGTTGCAGATAAGCTGGATAACAACCTTTTCATCAGGCTTATCCTGGACGTGGTAAATGGAACTGATGGCCAGAAGACTGGAAGAGCAACATTCCTTGCCTTGTTCCTTGGAGACTCTGACAAACTTCTCTCAGTCATGAAAAAGAGCTTCCCTGAATTGGGATTGAAAAAATCAGATTGCAACGAAACCAGCTGGGTTCAATCTGTGCTTTTCTGGACCAACTTCCCTCTCGGGACAGCAAACGATGTTTTGCTCAGCCGAACACCTCAATCTCTGACCTACTTGAAGAGGAAATCAGACTATGTGAAGAAGCCAATTTCCAAGGATGGGTTGGAGGTGATTTGGAAGAGATTGATTGAGCTGCAGTACGTAATACTGACATTCAATCCTTATGGTGGAAGAATGGCTGAGATTCCGGCGGAGGCATCTCCATTCCCACATCGAGCTGGGAATCTGGCAAAGATTCAGTATGCAGTAAACTGGAATCAGGCAGGGCAAGAGTTGACAGATTACTATATAAATTTGACAAGAAAGCTTTACAGTTACATGACTCCATATGTGTCCAAGAATCCAAGAGAAGCATTTTTCAACTACAAAGATCTTGACCTGGGTATCAACCACAACGGAAAGGATAGTTACTCGGAAGGAAAAGTTTATGGAATCAAGTATTTCAAGGGTAATTTCAAGAGGTTGGTGAAAATCAAGACTGAGGTTGATCCTGGTAACTTCTTCAGGAATGAACAAAGTATCCCTACTCTGCCGCACGGACGGTAGTGTGTGCGTATACATACACACAGGATTGGTGCCTAGCTAGCTAGGATTTCAGCACTTAAAGTATTTCTTCTTGTGTGTACTATAGCTGTTTGATTGCCAGAAATATTTCCTGAAAAATGGAATATATATATTATTGTTCTTTGATTAAAAAGAAAAAGAAAAACTAAGCTGATCCGTCCTGAAAATGGAAATTGAAACTGTTCCAAATATATGTATGGAATAGCTAGCAGTTTCTGTTGACGAGTTTAAAGAAGAGTCATGCTGTTTATAAATAGAATAATGTGTTTTTTTATGTGTTATTTTTAGTTATTTTTTATATAGATTTTTTTAACAATTTTAAATATTTTAAAAAAATAAAAAAATCTACAACATCATTAAAAAATATTTCTTTAATCACGAAATAAAATAAAAAATTATATTTTATTTTATTTCGTGATTAAGGAATTATTTTTTATTTTTATTTTTTTTTAAATTTTAGGAAGTGTTTTGTAATGATGTTCTAAATTTATTTTATTTTTTAAAAATATTCAAAAGTATGAAAAAAATCTATTTAAAAAATAACTTAAAAATAGACATAAAAAAACACATGCTTGCGGGAACCCCAAGCACTAGCATTTTCCTTGTAAATAATAAATTTCAAACAAATTTTGTCTAATACAAAAAAAAAATTTTATTCCTAAAAAATAAGTTTTTATATTTATTTTAAAATAAAATCTACTTTTTTACAAAAAAAAAAAAGATTACGAGATTTATATTTGTAAAAATTATTTCTGATAGTAAAAGCTGCAATTTGATCAGTACTGGCAATGGAGACGAGAAATTTACGGATGTTCCCCATGGAGTTGACATATCCGGTTTTGAATTTGGTCAGATATTAACCAATCAGTTTTTTACAGTCCGGCTATGTAAACGGTAAACATATTTACAACACACAATATTAAAGCAGTACGTTAATCTATAATGAAAGTCAAAAGAAAAATATAAAAGAAAGAAAAGAAAGTATCCTTGCTCTTACTTTTAAAAGGATTTTGCTACACAACCTCCTACTATTCATCCACACTCCACACTCCATACTTTTTAATATTTTTAAAAAAAAAATTTTTGAATTTATTTTTTTTTAAATATTTCAAATTTTTTATTCACTATTTATATAAAAAATATTTGATAAAAAAAATTAAAAAAAAAAGGTGAAGTGTAGAGTGTGGTGAATAATAGAGATTGGGAAGATTATCTCTTTAAAATTTATGGTAACAAGTCAAAGAAAGCTTTTGGCCTGTGTAGATTTGTAGGTGCATGGCCGGTAGTACAATTAATCCTACACCTTTATTTAGGTTTGGTTGTGACCGTTTTGAAAAAAACGAGGTAATAAAACTCTAAGCCACGTTAAATATTCTAATATTCCAAGATAACTAAGCATTTAGGTTATGGTTGATAGGTGAGGTAATATAAAAATTTTTAAAATTTTTATAAATAGTGTTAAGATAAAAATTTAAAATATCAATTTAAAATATTAAGATTTGAAAAAGTTAAATTATTTATTATATTTTGTATGGAAATTTAAAAAGATTATAATAATGAGATGAGATAGAGATAGAGATAAGAAATCTCATCTTTACCCAAGCATAACTTTAATTAGAATAAGCTAAGAACATTTTAATGGGAAAGGAAAAATCTATTGATCATCTGGTTCTCTCATTATACACTACGCACTAAACTTGGTCCAGAGACATGTCACGGTTCCACTAAGCAAATTAACCGCCCTCCCCTTACTTATCTCTTCCTCAATGCTTCTTTCTTCTCCCTCTTCTTCTTCATTTTTTCTGCTTAACTATAATGAAATCAGATCCAAACTTTTTCTTATCGGAAGATGGCTAAACATTATCATCATTATCAAGAATCCATTGCACAATAACATCAACAACAAAACATGTTGGATGTTCTTTACTGCTCTAAGAGCATTTGGAAGAAGAAGTCAGAGAGAACTATTTCCAACAAGAAGATGAAATGGAAGACATCTCTTATGACATTAGTAATTTCCAAGAAGATGAAGGTTGAGGAGACTCAAGTGTCCCTTTTGCTAGACCTGCAAGTAATTCTAAGTAAATCTTGTTGGATGTCTATGAAATACTTGTGTCTGTGAAAGTATGGAGGATGAGCAGCAGTTTATTAGGCCTAATTAATTTGTAACACTCGGGCCCAGTACGAAGCCCGTGTTCTAAAACTTTTTTTTTAGATTAGTATGTATGAAAAATCCACTTGAAATTTAATGAGTAATTTTGGAAAAAGTTATGGACTCAAAAATTTAATTTGGTAGAGTATGAATTTTATTGAACTTAATAATTAGGTTAAAATTGTTATAATGGACCAAATGGAAATTTACCCAAAAAATTTATGGGACAACTTGTATTATCTTTAAGATTTCAGTCGAGGCGTATTAATATTTATTAATTATGTCATAAGTTGGATTATTCTAAAAGTCGAGTCGAGGCCGATTAGTATCTATTATATACTTGATCCATCAAAAAAAGAATTACAGACAAGTTAGATTTTCGAACTGTTCTATCCGACCTGGCCCGGCCCATTTATTAATTTCACACTCTATTTAAGATGTGGGTTCAAATACTTTGAAATGGGCGGGAAAAAAAAAACGAATCTCTTAAGAACCAAAGATCAAAATCCACCCCACGCCATGCACGTCTCCATCCCAGGGTTCACGGTAGGGCATATATATACACATACGTAACCTGCATGTTCATAGTTTTCCAAGCTAGGGTTGCCGCAGCTTGTGTCTTCAGTGAAACAGGTCCTCCACGTAGTTGCCGCCAGCCACTGCCCAAGGCCTAGCCTACTGCACCTCCACAAGCCGCCGGCCCACGTTACTGTTGACTCATACTCCTCTGCCGCAGCAATCCTTGCACAGTCGCAGCCAAGCCGTGCCTCCTTGCTAATGCACCACTGTGGGATAAACCATAGCCAAAACTCCTCCACAGAGCTGCCCTTACACCACCATCCCACACCCAGCATCCATTGCGCAGCGCAACAACCCCGAATGGAAACCCAACGGGCCGAGATATTCCCCGCACGCCCACAACTTAAACTTCCGCCCTACACCACCAGCCACCGTGAGACCCTCCCTGCACACCACTACCCACCTCTGTAAAACCGCTGAAAGCCCCTGTTTCCCTACACCAAAACAGAGCACCTCAAGCCATCCAAAGCCCTTCCACACGGACATCTCAGTGACCAGCCACGGCAAGGTGAAGCCCAGCAATGTCGTCAGCCCCTCCACGTCGCCTCCACCCGCACAGGAAGTGCTATCGGTCACTACACACCACTCCAGGTTTACCGTTTGTTTTTCCTCTCGGTAAGCCCACTGCCTCTTCTCCGTTTCTCCCTCTCATGTTTCTCTCTCTCTCTCTTCCCCGTGAGTGACTGTTCTCTCTCCCTGTCCCAGTGCTAGCTCTTCCGTGCCCAGTCACCTTATCGCCGCTCGTTGCTTTCCTCACCGTGAACCCATCGCACGGTCCCTTCTCTGGTGAGTCTCTGTCTCACCATCTGTATCATTTCACAAGTGATCATGGTGTAGCCTTCGTAAAGCAAACATTAACAAACCCAAATTACGTATTTGCCCTGAACATGAAAATCAATAACAGGAAGTGATTTTATGTTGGACTTATTTTATTTTGGGCTACACCTTACGCTGCAGGCTGTGTTTTACAATTGATATTTAAGTTGGGCCCAAAAACTCATATTTTTACGGCAAATACTTACCAATTTAAGTTACATTTTTAAGTATTAAATTTTACAACAAAAGTTCAGTAGCTATTAGTAAGATTTTAATTTTAATTTTAAACACTTTAAATCTGATTTAAGTCTATCTTACTAAATGAGTTCCGCTGGTTACATTAAATTGATATTGTTATTTTTTGTAGTTGTAAATTGAAAGTGTAGATATGTTATTATAAAAAATAAAAAATATTAGTATCTATTAAATTATGTATAAAACAAAATAAATATTAAAGCTATTTATTTAGTATGTATCTAAGTAAATGGAAAATTTTAGCAAGTATTTTTAGAAATTTAGTAATGTCTCGTATTTCTTATAGGTGATGCATTCTGAACTCTATAAATGTTTATGTTTTACATACTTGTATATGTTTTCTGCTTATGAATTAGTTCATAACTCACCTATTTTCTCCACAATATCTTTCGATAGTTTTGATGGTTCAGTTGGAAATGAAGAGTAAGAAACACGTGTAAGATTAGATGATTGTAGAAGAATAAGTGCCAAAGGGTACAATTAATTATTGGAGGGTCATATTCAATAGATTTATTATTTATTGTTGATTTGAGTATTTTGAGACGGGGATATTTTCGAGTCTTTATGGAGATTTTAGTTTGTTGTGTTGAGGTCATTCTTTGTCGTCTTTGAGGAGGAACATATATATTTGATTTGAACAAGTAAATTTATATTTTATAGTGTTTAGAATATATATAATTGTGTTATGGAAGATGATTTTTTGTGACATTAGCTAACTCTCTAAACCTCTAAGACCGGGGCGTTACATAATTAGTTCAAGCCCATTAAAATTAGACATAGCGCACGCATCTGTATTGCAACACCCCGCACCCGGAGGTTTGAAGAGTTAGATCCTGTCACTTAATGTTGTTTCCCATAACACAATTATATACACACCAAAGACTTTACTTGTTCAAACCAAACATATATGTTCCCCATAAGGATACCAGAGAAAGACCTCAACATAACAAACTAAAATCTTCATAAAGACTAAAAAATATTCACATCTAAAAATACTCAAATCAACATAAAATAATAAATCTACTCAATAAGACTCTCCAATAATTACTTGTACCCTTTGGCACTTATTCATCTTCGATCATCAAATCTTGCTAATACTTCATACTTTTAATTTCCAGCTAAACTATTAAGATTAATTGAAAATATTATAGAGATAAGGAGTGAGTTATTAACAACTTAATAAGTAGAGAACACATATTAGTATGTAAACATGAGGTTTTTCATAGAGTTTAGAATGTAGAACAAAAATTTTAGTTTTAGAATGCGGATCCCCAAAACATATTATCAGAATATCAGAGTGACAGTTCAAAACATTTATATTCAAAAGTATTTTAGCATAACATAACTAAACATCATCATCATATCATATTATAACAGAGATCATGTTTAACTCTCGTGGTAGGGTTGTGCATGTCTGCCGTTAACCAAACATAACCTATCACTATTCACCACCAAGGTGATCCACTCAGAACATATATCACTATTATATCTCGTGGTGGGCCAGAGGCCACTACTGTATCTCGTGGTAAGGCCAAAGGTTACTATTATCTCATGTGGTAGGGCCAAAGGTCACTACTATGTCCCGTGACAAGGTCAAAGGTCACTATTATATCCTGGAACAGGACCAGACGCCACTATTATATCCCATGGCAGGGCAATAAATCAGAGCAAAACAGAAATGTGGGTACGAATACAATATTAGAACCAGAAACAGAATCAGAATGTCATGTCAAAGATTTTCAGATGCCACATCATATCATAACAGAACACTGAATAGATTCAAATTATTTTCACATATTCAAAATAGATTTAGAGCATCTTCACATAACATGCACAAATTTTTAGATTTCATATTTACTCTTTTTGCACAGTTCATAAATAGAATGTCAAAAATAGCTCATGTCGACACCAGTCATGATAGAAAATATTTTTTTCTTTTTATTAGGATTTCATGAGTAATGGAGAGAAAATGACCGAGGTTGTTTTAAATTTTTTCCTTTCATAACAAAATATGCATATTTTTCATAAAATCAACATCAGTCCATTCATTTTATGCAAAGTCTTTTTTTTTTTTTTAACTTTCTCACAATAGTCCAAAGTGAATATCAATCGTCATCTATAAAATAGTCATGTATGTAATTTGTGTAAATTTCCAATTGTACACGTATTTCATAATTAAAACCTAAGAATGAAAAAAAAAATCCATTTTCCCGTAATATCTAAAATTCTCAAACTGAAATACCATTTCCTACAAATACTTTGATTTTCACATAATTTTCTCTAGAAAATTATACAATTAAATCCTAAGATCATCATATTACTCCGCAAATTGGTCTTATAATATTGTTCATGCAAACATGTGATCTTAACACCAAAATATACTCATTAAATCCATCATAATCCACCGAAGCAAAACTCCACACAAAACATTATTTAGCTTAATAGTTTTGCCAAGATTTGAACTTTAATTATAATTAAGCCAATTATCAAACAAATTTCCGTTGTCATTTTGTTAGCTTCGAGAAAATTATTCTATTATAGTTATAACTAGAAAATACTTCGCATAGGTGACAAAATGGTTTCTGTATGTTATTAGTATTTTAAATCCACGTTCATTGATTTCTGTATGTTATTAGTATTCTATTGTAGTCATTTTAAATATTTTATTAGTATTTAAAATCCATGTTCATTGATTTCTGTATTAAACATAATATTATTTTATTACTTTCTACAACATGAATTTAATTAAGTACGATATATTTATTTTATTTTAAAAAAGGAGGACGACACCTCCATCATTTATTAAAACAACCCTCACTTATGGCGGAGGAATACCCTTACAAACAATCCCTAATAAATCAAAAACCACCCACGCAAATCCAAAACCAAAGAAGAAAAAAAGACTAACACCTAAAATTAAGCAAAGCAAGAAATCTAATCTAAGCAAACCTCGCACATCTCGTGGTAAATCCACGGAACCCAGATATGTACAATTTCTTCCCTCCTCTCCCTGCCTTGCCAACAAATCTTCTACTTTATTCCCTTCCCTAAACTGGTGTGCAACCAAGTATTGTAAACCAATGGTGGCCCTCTTGAGTTCTTCCCAAAAATCCCATAAGTACCATGCGGTACAATGAGAACCCCTCAGCCCTTGAGCCAACCACATCGAGTCACACTCAATTTCAATCCTTCTTAAACCAAGTTCCCTGCAAAGCACATAATTCAGATTCATTGTTGGTCCCATTACCAAACTTCACCGAGAAAGTAGCGACAAATTTGCCTCTATCATTCCGCACCACCCCGCCCCCTCCCCCCCAAGCACAGCTACCTGGGTTGTTTCTATAAGAACCATCAACATTTAATTTAACCCACCCCTCACTTAGTCTCTTCCATGCAACTAACTGTGCTTTTGGAGTCCGTATATTCTGCACTGGAATTTCTAAAGCTTCGAGAATGGCCCTGTCTAACCGCGACACAATCGCCACTTTGTTTATCTACCCAGAAATCTGCCGCAGCCAAAATTTGAACGAGCACCATAAACTTTCAACCGACTGATAGTGTCCTTCCATCCTGGCTGAACATCGCCAACTCCACAATTTCCACGTGATTGTACAAGGAAGCAAATCGATCAACACCCCCTTTTGAGATATTTTCTTCGCACAATAGAACCAGTAGCAAACTTTCATCCACCACGTACTCGTTTGCGCACAATTTACATGTAAAGCTAGAGCCGCCCTCCTCCAAATCTCCTGGGCAATTTCACCTGATCCAAGAACATGTTCTAAATCTTCTACCTTACCCAACCTGCAGCAATTACATCGAGATACTAAAGGAATATCCACCGATTGTAGCGTGAAAACACTGGAAGACAATGAAACCTTGCTTTCCACATACAAACTGAAATTTTTTTGGGTAGAAACTTACTCCAAATCCACTCCATTCCTACCAACTGGGGTCCTTTCACCCGAATAAGTTCCCAAGCAATAGACGTCTTAAACTGTCCGTCAAGATTGGGTCGCCAAATTAAAATATCTTTGCCTTCTCGTCGACTAGGTACTTCAGCCATAATTTCCCTCATCTGACTATTCCCAACCATACTCTCTAGCAGCCTCATATCCCACGAATTGTCAAGCCAACAATCTTTAATCCTCAACTGAGGCAACGTAATCATAGGAACAGTTTCCACAAGCGGACCAGTAGCCATCCATCTATCATACCAGAATGAGGCATTACCTTCCCGCACCTTTATCACCATATTTTCCATGACTTCTGGTATTACTTTCAAGATAGACTTCCACAGTCTCGAATCTCCATTTTTTGGTTCAAACACCTTGATATGTGCTCCTTTCAAATACTTGGCTCTAAAGAACTTAGCCCACAGAGACTCAGTAGCCAAAAACCTCCAAGCCAACTTCATATGCATAGCTTTGTGAACTTTTGTAAAACTCCTAACTCCAATCCCCCCTCCATTACTGGTTTACAGAGTTTCTCTCATGCTAACCATTTTTTCTTAGGCTTATCTTGTCCCTCTCCCCAAAAGAATTTAGACATTATGGAATTCAACTTTGACAACACTGTTTTAGGAACATTCAAAACCCTAGCAAATGCGTTGCCATGGTTGATAATACATGCCGCAGTAGGATAAGCCGACCACCTTGTGTTATCAATCTCCACTTCCAGCCAACAACCTTCTTCTGAAACCTAAGCACCAAGGGCTCTAACGTATGACTCGTAATTCTGCCTGTAGTTATCGGTGCTCCCAAATACCATGTAGGTAGATTATCCTCAACAAAGCCCATGGTTCTTAATAAGTTTAATCATCGAACCGAACTGATCTTCTTAGAAAAATACATAGCCGATTTTTCCCGATTTACCATCTGGCCAGACTAGGCAGCATATACCTCCAGGATTTTACTAATCCCCTTCATTGATCTCCTCTCACTGTTAGAAAATATTAGTAAATCATCTGCATATAATAAATGCGAAATCAATGGAGCACCCCGAGGATGTGCAAACCTACCAATCCTTCATTCCTCAAAACCTCTATGTAATAATCGGGAAAGGACCTCTTCCATTAAAATGAACAAATATGGCGATAAGGGATCCCTTTGACGAAGTCCCCTAGATGATTGAAAAAAACCCTTATAAGTTTTGTTCATCATAATAGAAAACCATGGTGACTTTATACACATTTCCACCAACCCACAGAATTTTTCTGAAAAACCAAACGCAACCAGAACCTTCAATAGGAAATTCCAATCCACTCTATCATATGCCTTAGCCATATCTATCTTCATTATCACGTTACCCCCGCATGATTTTTTATTCATAGTGTACCATCTCCTGAGCAATAGATATTTTTTGAAAAGCTCCTTGCTCGGGAGATATAATCCGTGAGAGATACATCGTCATGCGCTGTACCAAGACTTTCGAAAAAATCTTATAAGCAACCGAGAACAAGCTAATCGGTCTAAACTTATCAAAGCTCCTTGGGTCTTGAACTTTTGGAATTAGCACAATAAAAGAAGAAGAGTAATACCTTGGCAAAGTCTTACCCAAAAAAACATCACATGCCGCCTCCACTACATCCTCGTTCACAATATCCTAACACGAAACAAAAAATGCCGATCCAAATCCGTCTGGGCAAGGGCTGCTAGTTTTTGAAATTGTCAACAACGCTGCCTAGACTTCTTCCTCAGTCGGTGCTCTATAGATGGCCTCATTTTCTTCATTCGAGATAACCTTGCTCACTATAGATGATAAGTTCACCGACTGTGAAGCACCTGGCCCATTCAGGAACTCCTCAAAATACTTCATAGCTCCAAGGTGCACCTCCTCCACTCCATCGGGCAGCGGCATTGAATCAATTGCAGCTCTTCTTCTTCTCATGTTGGCAACTGCATGAAAAAAACTGGAGTTTTGATCACCCTCCTCCAACCATTTCTTCTTGGCAATCTGTGCTAATCTAATTTCCTTTTTATTTTCCCAATAATTCAGTTATGTTTTTGCAACCAATAGCTCCGTTTCTAGCTCATCATTTGCACCCGATTGGAGTTGAACGTTCAGCTGTTCGACTTTTTCTTGTAGTTCTCGAATTTTATGATTCACGTGATCAAAAACACTGCTATTCCAACCCCTCAAAACTACCTTTAATTTTTTAAACTTTGCTGCAAGCTTAAGAAGACCATTCTCCAAAACAGGCTCCTTCCAAACTGTCACAACGCAATCCTTAAAGGAAGGATGTTGTAGCCACATATTTTGAAACCGGAATGGCGTCGGACCATATGTTGCTTCTACATTCGAACCCTTAATCAGCATAGGCGCATGATCCGACGTTTTCCTAGATAGGTACTCCATATAAGCTGATGGATGTACTCTCAGAAATTCAACATTCATCACCACCCGATCCAGACGAGCCCAGCTCCTAGCTCATCCCTGTTTGCCATTGCACCACAACATCTTGCGGCCATGCACAGGAAGCTCTAACAAACCACAAGCTTCCAGACATTCATTAAGATCGTCCATTACCACTAAGGATCTCGAATTCCTTCCTACCCTCTCCCCATCTTCTCTGATTATGTTAAAGTCTCCCACCACCAACCACGGCACCTGAGCACTGTAAGTGCAGTTTAAATCATGCCATAACTCTCTTCTCTCCAAGTAGCTGCATTTGGCGTAAACCAGAGTTAACAACATCTTCTAGCCTGGTTCACCAGCTAAAACTGTAAGAATTTGATTCGACATATCAACAATGTCTACAGAGAACTCATCCTGCCACAATAACCAGAGCTTTCCCCCATTGATTCATTCAAATAGAAGTTTTTAAAACCCAAAAATTTTGCTAATTTTGGAAGTTTCTCCTCCCCTGTAAATGGTTCCGCAACCGAGACAATTGACACCTGAAACTTTCGAATTAAACTTTTAAGCCTACGCATCGACGTGCCTAATCCCTGCACATTCCACACTAGTATATTTCCTATCATAAATTCATTTTTGAATGGTGCGTTAGCACCCGCTGAGACTGACGCAAAACGATTCCATCTCTGAGCTTACGATGACCTTGTGATAACTTAGCCTCACTTTCTGATTCAAAGCCCCTCTCCTTTGCCAAATGACACAATGATTGATCCTCATCCTGGTCTGACATATTGGTCTCCTCGACTATGTACTCCAAAGCTCCGATTCCTCTTTCCTGTGCCATTACCTCATCAACTCTATTTGACGAGCCACCCACCTCCCAGGCTAGCCTATTCCCATCGTCCAGGATCAAGACATCGACAACCGGAGATGCCTTGGAAGACTGCAATGGAGATTCACCTAACTGATTCATCACAATCTCTCCTAACTCCACACTCGGCAAGTCCTCAACTTCCCTGCTCACCCCCACTCCCTCAACCTCCACACCCTCCATGTCCTCAACCTCCCTGCTCACCCCCACTCCCTCAACCTCCACACCCTCCACTCCCTCAACCTCCCCACCCTCAACCTCCCTCTTCTCCCCCACATCCGACTCAATCATCAAAACTCCAGCCGCAGCCAAAGTCCCTTGAACCTCCATCTCCTTCGTATTACTAGCAGCCAACTCCTTCTCTGTCACCTTATCTACTCCCTCCAGGAAAGGTTGTTTCAAATAGGGTTCTACCCTTGCAGTCTGTTTTGGCTCCTGCTCACTAGAATCCTTCTGTGCCTTTTTCTCATGCCATACTGGTTTGGCTACGTCGCAGTTCTCATCCTTTCTTTTCACCACACGTTGCTGACCCATCCTACATGCCACTGCCGTATGCCCCTGTCTTCGACACTTTGAACAATAAAAACCTAATTTTTCATATTTCACAGTTTGCCATATTTTTCTCTTAGCCACCACAATCAGAAAGCCTTGAACCAATTCTCCTGATAGATCAACCTCCACACAAATATGCGCACCAGTTGCACAAGAACAAGATAATGTGGCATTATCAGTTCCAAGATATCTCCCAAACCTACTAGCCAAAATCTGCAAACAGTCTCTACAATAGAGATGCATCGACAGCCTTGGTAGAAAAATCCATTGTGCTACCATTGACGGCTCTTCCTTTAGATCAAACTCCTTTGTCCATCGAAAAATACGAAAACTGCACCCATAAATAAGCCTACCTTCTCTCGCCCATCCATGTACAAAATCTCGCTTACTGGCCATCTGAACCAATACATGATACTCATCCATGAAACTCACTGTTGGATCTCAAGAAGACCTTAAGTCTTCACAATCGTAAGGCGCACTGCATCAATAAACGGTCTTGAACGTAAAAATTTTAGAACTAATGCAAAATGAAAGTCCTCTGCCTTTGTTCATCTCAGCCTCTATGAAAATGAAACCTAACTCACCATCCACCTCCACCGAATACTGCATTGGCATTTTAAAACTAGACAAGATGTTGCTTGAACGAGCCAAAGCCTGCATGTAAGACCGCTTCTTAGCACCAGCAGCTCCCTTCGAACGTGGCCCCTCCGCCCCTGACGACAGAGAGACTATGAGCGCCACCATAAGGCATAACCCTAGAAACAAACCAAGGCACAAGAGAAAACCAGGATTCTGCAAAATACGGAGTGCACTTAATTATGCAATTTTTTTCAGTTGTTTTCATTAAGTACGATATTATGACACGTTTCCTAGACAAATTTAGTGACATTTAATACTCCGCATAGGTGATGAACTACAAAATGATATTTAGGAAGCAGTGCAGTGAGGTAAATAATTTGATCACAAATTAAGATTATCACATGTTAGCATAGATAAATTATTATTAATGCCAATTCTTAATAGTCACTTTTTATGTACCACTCATGTCATGATATATACAAACATGCCATCTAGCATAGTACACGATCATGTCATTTTCCATCATGTTTAGATTCAAAAATTATAATTATGCATGTATTATGTAATACGTCTCATGTGCATAAGACACATAAGCTATCTTAAGTTCAAGTGCAAGATAATATTATATCAGTTTAATCAGATGGTCATTCAGATGCATGGTACCAATGCAATTTTAGGGTGGATGTGCAAGCCACAGACTCAATCATGGTCCACATTAGTATGCCAAAATACTACTTAGTGACTCTCATTGCAAGAAAACTAAGAATTGCCGGCATTTATATTATTGGCGGTTGTTTATGAGCTGGTAAAAATATATTATTGCTAGCACTTAATTTTTACATTAGTAAATAATTGAATTTTCTGGCATTTATATTGTTATGCTATCTTTTTTTATTTTCTTCTTGTTTTTCCATATTACCCAAATATCTACTTCAAAATCTCCTCTCTCTCCACTTAGAAACTGTAGTCCTATATATCTTTAGCATCTTAAAAAATTGAACTTAATATTTATATCCAAAACAACATTGATGAGAGTCCCTAGATGACTGACGAAAGACTGCTAAAAATTTAGTCTTTTTTCTTTAAATTTGAAAAAAAAAGGTTAGATCATAGCAATATTGAAGCCTAAAATTGATAAAGATATATTATTTAATAATTACTACTATTAATGCAATAGGTAAAAAAGAAGAAGAATAATGAAACATATGTGCCATTGAAGAGGAAGGCTACGTGTGAAGAAATGTAAAAGAAGAAGAAGAGAGTCTGGTAGAAGCCAAAGAAGAAAATAGAAGTAACACTTAGCAACCTCATGCTAACCTACAATGCCACTTTGCCAGGCCTAGAGGCTTCAATTTCAAAAGTTAGGTTTACATTTTAATAAATTGGAATGAGGGAAAATTTAAGAATCTTCTTTATTTTCTATAGGTAGAGCTTAGTGGGCTTTATTTAGTTTTGGACAAATAAAGAGTTGTAGTAAATTTGAGTGAATTACATTTCATACATTATAACTTGAAGCTAAAGTTATTTTAAGGTTTAGTGGTCAAGTTGTATATATCCATGTTATTTCAAGGTCTGTTTCTGTATTAATCTAACTGCATCAATCTATTATTTAAAACTAGGAGTTAAGGTTTGTTTAAGATCTAGTGGTCAAGTTCTATATATTTCCTGTCGAAGATCTTAAAGCAATTTTTTGATCATTCGATCTACAAGTGTTAGCCTTGTACTCTGGCTAGGCAGCCACAATTTGATTGGCAATATAGTACAGTGTTGAAAAGTTTGTGTTGATAGTATATATGTTTATATCATTAATAGTATTAGTATTACTATATCACTATAGTTAATAGTATCATAAGTGATGTAGTATTAGAATAACTGATACTACAGTAATTAATATAATAATTCATATATAGACTTAAAGTATATTACTAATAGTAATAGAGTGTAAGTATAAGACCATAAAGTATAAATTTTAATTAATATACATTATATACTAATATAGTATAACTAATTTACTAATATAATTATTAAAAGGAATATATTGAGAATTTATTAAACCATAAAATGTTATTAATATATATATTATATTTAAAGCCTATGATCAAATAAATATTCATGTTTAAGATTATAATAACATTATTATATATATATATATTATATTAACATAAAATTATAATAACATTATCTTATATATAATATATAATATAATATTATTATATATATAATATAATATAATTATATATAATATAAAAAATATTAAATTAACATTTCAATTTCAGAGAGGATTGGAATACATAATATTAGTCAAGAAATTAGAAAGAAAGAGGCAGTGAAAAGGAAAATAAGGAAAGAAGAAGACTTAACAAAAATGAATGAAAACTATAGTTGGCGCCTCAACTCTACCCTCAAACTTTTAGGAAATTTAAATTTCCTCTCACGGCTTCAAAAGCCTTCCCTCATTCCAGCTTAGTGCCTTATACCTCATTCTAGCTTAGCGACTTAATATACCTCATTCTAGCTTGGCGCCTTATACATAGCAACATGTCCTTATACCTCATTCGATCTTCTATTTATTCACTATGTCCGTGAAGATCGCGAGGAAGCATGAGATGACAAGGATGACTGCAAGGAAGCTGATCGTCATGGGGCGAGTGGCAGAGTCGCAAGCACTGTTTTGGGAGTGAGTTTAGGTGTTTGGAGGGGAATCTTTGCAGTTTTAGTGCCCATAGGGCTTTGGTTGATTTAGAGCATAAGTATTCACATGTGAAAGATTGGACCAAAAATTTTCCTGCTTATTAGCTCTGGTTGAAAATTTCCCGCCAATGAAGCTTTTAATCGGGAATTTTCTATTAGGGCATACTGGTCTCCTGTTCCCAATGGGGATGACTTCGAAGTTATTCTTTCCCCATGCGAGGAGGCCTGTGTGAGATTGGTGGAATCTTGGGCTTAGGCTCATCCCAACTTATGCTTCTCAGATGTGCTTTTAACCCCTAGCAATATTGAGAAGTTCTTGATGGTTCCTAGTCAGGCCCATGTATTACGACGTGAGTTTTTGGGTGCCCCCTGCCGACGAGTGACTTGAGAAAGAAAAAACGAAGAAATGTTACGAAGGCTCGTATCTCGCCTCGCTCAGATGAGTCTATTTCATCCAAAAGTTGTTCTTTACTTTCCTCTACATTGAGCGGAGGTATAAAATTAGTACCTCCTAAAGAAAAACAAAGTGGGGCAACACTTTCGACCGTTGGTAATGTTAAGTTGAGTTCTTCTCTCGAGTTGCGTAGTAAAACCACCTCCCAGATAGAGGAAACAAGTGTTATGGCCACCTTTGTGGATTCACCAACTTTTTCTCTAAATGACGTCATGTCCTTGGCTGAAGAAGATCTCGAAGACATAATCACGGTGGAGGTGGCCGCCGAAGCTGCTGCTAAGCCTTCGACAGCACTAGCTAGAGATTTCTATTAGCAAAGTGATAATACTCTAGTGGAAGAGGATATTCTTATTTTGAATCCCGACCTCCTTACGACGCCTCCTTCTACTACTGTGAGCTTCCTGCCCTTTGAGCTTTTATGCCTTTACTGATTTTGCCTTCGCCAGTCGTTTCTATGCCCTTTGATGTTCCTTCAAAACTTCCCTAGGTTGAATAGGGTGATGAGGGGAGTGTTGAAGAGTTATTAGCTATGTCTAGTTCCCCCTCACCTCCACAACTTCAGGTGGGGTTACTCCTGACTTGCCCTTTATGTTTCCAACCCTCTCTCTCGTCAGTGGCAGTAGGATTTTGATTCCTTCTCCACCATTCAATGTTTCTCCTCGAGGAAGTGGCGAGCCATCTTGGACAGCTCTTGAGGAGAATCTTGGGATTGATCAGGTTGTACCCCACCATGATGAAGTTGGGACGAGGGATGAAGCTGAAAACTGCTTGGGTCCTCTAGTTGATCCACCTGTCAGTGCTTCTTTGTTTGTCTCGACTGAAGTTGCTTTTCCTTAGGAGTATTTTACTACTACCTCCTCGCCAGCCATCAACCCAAGAAGTTTCTCAAGTTCTCATTAGTTAATTTCCCCGACATCCCTACATACTCACCGAGCGAAGGTCATCAATGCTTTTGTTCAACAGCTTCATAGTGTCTCTATGCCAGTACTTCCTCTGTACTCATTTTTCTTTGACTTTATGCTATGATCATTAGTTCTAAAGGACATATCTTAAATGCATTCCCTTTTTTCTCTCATTCTCTTTTTTTTTTTTTAGGAGTTGATCGCCTTGTCGCTGACTTGGTGGACGATAGGTTACACTTGGAGGATGAGAAGAACCAATTGGCCAACGAGTTGGCCTAGCTTGAGGCTTGTTCCCATTCATTCGATGGCGAGTTGGTTACTCTTCATGCCCAAGTTGCTTTACTCCGGGAGGAGTTGGAGAATTCTGTAGCAGATGCTGACCACTATTATCAAAAGGTAGCAACAATCGGGAAAGTGTGAGATGATATTGCCACTCAGCTAAATCAAACAAATGGGAGTTGTGCAATAGAGGAACAACTTAGCTCCTCAATAGAGGCTTTTAAGAAGGAACGAGTTGAGTTAGCTGCTTGGGTGGAGCTTGGCTTGAAAGAGAGGGAAGGCTTGGCTACAAGCTTTGATCGTACAAAGGTAGAGATTGAAGAACTAACCAAGTCCAAATCCGACTATGCTTCTCACCTGACCTCTCTCAGAGAAGAACATCAAGAGCTACTTATAAATCTGGGGGCGACCGAAGGGATGAAAGTTGAAGTTGATAAAAACTTGGTCGAGATGAAGGGCCTTCTAAAAAACAGCGACCATCAATATCTTTAGCTTGATGAAGTTGTTAAGTTTGGCAAGAAAAAGATTACCACCTTGGAGCAAAAATCTGCCGAGTTGGGCCCTGCCTTGGAGAGTTCTCAGAACAACCTTAATCGGGTTTTCCCCCAGTTGGCTGCCGCCCCTAAGGTTCGATTACGAGCCTGGGGTATGGGTTTCAAGTTAAGTGCCAAACAACTCCATGAGCTTCTTCTTTGGGAACCCACAAAGAATCTATATACTCTGGAGTGGAAGTCTATTCGGCTAGTGAGGTTGCCCTTCATTTCTGTGACTCTCTCGGTCAAGCCGAGATGCCTGACGCTTTTCCTCGCCCATCCTAACTTTGTACAGTTTGAAGTTTTCGCATCCCCTGAGGGATTTGTTTTGATTTTATTTTTGAAGCTTTGTGTACAACATAACTTTGTAAGCCGTTTTGAGGCTATTGAATTTTGTAAGCTGATTTGAGGCTTTTGAACGTTGTTTCTTGGTTGTAAAGTATTTATTGCTATTCTTGGTGACCTGCATCAAGACATCAATGTATGTTATTCATACCTTAGGTATTAGACTTATGCCGTTCACAATCTTGAGCGTTATGCCAGTAGGAGAGTTCCTCATTCCTTTTGGGCGTGAAAGTGTCAATGGGAGATCTCTCGACTATTTTACCTTTTAAGCATTTAGCTAGTGGGAGAGTTCCTTGACCACATCACCTGTTGGTGAGAGGTGTTAACGGGAGATTCTCTTAATCGTTTTAACCTTTAAGGATTAGGTTAGTGGGAGAGTTCCTCGACTACATCGCCTCTTGGTAAGAAGGTGTTAACGGGAGATTCTTTCGACCGTTTTAACCTTTAAGTATTAGGCTTAGTGGGAGAGTTCCTTGACCACATCGCCTGTTGACTAGAAGCTGTTGACTAGAAGGTGTTAATGGGAGATTCCCTCGACCGTTTTAACCATTAAGGATTAGGTTAGTGGGAAAGTTCCTCGACCACGTCAACGTTTGGCAAGAACGTGTTAATGAGAGATCTTTCGACCGTTTTAACCTTTAAGTATCAGGTTGGTGGGAGAGTTCCTCAACCACGTTACCTTTTGGCAAGAAGGTATTAACGGGAGACCCCTCGACCATTTTAACCTTTAAGTATTTAGGCTAGTGGGATAGTTTCTCAACCATGTCACCTTTTGGCAATAAGGTGTTAATGAGAGATTCTCTCGACCGTTTTAACCTTTAAGTATTAGACTCGTGGGAGAGTTCCTCAACCACGTCGCCTGTCGACAAGAAGGTGTTAACTGGAGATTCCCTCGACCGTTTTAACCTTTGAGGATGAGGTTAGTGGGAGAGTTCCTCAACCGCGTCCCCTCTTGGTGAGAAGGTGTTAACGGGAGATCCTTCAACTGTTTTAACTTTTAAGCATTTAGGCTAATGGGAGAGTTCCTCAACCACGTCACCTTTTGTAGAGGAATCCCTTGTTTTGGGTCGTCGCAAGAATTAACAAGTAAATTAATGAAACGTGAATTTTTAGAATGCCGCCATTTATTATTGGAAATTAATAAGTAAATTGATGAATCAGAAATTTTACATATCTTTCCCTTGGGTGTAATATTTTCGTAGATGCTCTGTGTTCCATGGGTGGGGCAGTGCACGTCCCATGGCGTCTTCGAGGTGGTAAGTTCTCGACCCGTGGTTTGTAATCATGGCATAAGGGCCTTCCCATCGAGGGCCCAACTTTCCTCCTCCCGTGGTGACACTGGTCTCCTTTAGCACCAAATCGCCAATTTTGAAACATCTGGGTCTCACTTTTTTGTTGAAATATTGCTCTGCCTTCTTTTAAGAAGTTGAAACTCTGGTTTCTGCATCCATCATTATTTCCTCCAACAGATCTAAGTTTTCTTCCAACCTCGCCACGTTTGTTTCTGGGTCAAAGCTTTTTCTTCTGTGGCTTCATAACCCCACTTCTATAGGAATCATGGCTTCACTTCCGTAAGCTAGGGCAAAAGGTGTTTCTCTTGTTGAGACTTTTGATGTAGTTTTGTAAACCCATAAGGTTTCTGGGAGCTTTCCGGCCCACACTTCCTTTCTATCACCCATCTTCTTCTTAAGTATTCCTACAATGGTTTTATTGGTTACTTTAACTTGCCCGTTCGCTTGAGGATGGCCTGGGGAAGAGTACTTGACTTTGATTCCTAACTCCGCACACCATTGGTGATAATGTTCAGAATCAAACTGTCTTCCATTATCAGAAATGATACACCGAGGTATCCCGAACCTGCACACTACTACCATCCACAGGAACTTCATCACACTTTGGGCGGTTATTGTAGCCATTGCCTCAGTCTCTGCCCACTTTGTAAAGTAGTCGACGGCTACAATGATGAACTTGGAACCTTCTTTGTTGGTGGGTATAGGGCCTACCAAGTCTATTCCCCATTGGGTGAACGATCATGGGGATGTTATGGATCATAGCTCTTCAGAAGGTGCACTTAGGATTGGTGCATGAATCTGGCACTGGACACACTTTTTCACAAACTCCTTCGCATCTTTGAGTGTGTTTGGCCAATAGTGCCCTACCTTTAAAATCTTTGCGGTGAGTGATCTTCCTCCTGAATGACTCTTGTAAATCCCCTCGTGTACTTCTTTCATCACGTACTCTGCTTCCTTCTTTGTTATACATCTCAATAATGGGTTTAAAAACCTTGCTTGTAAAGCAATCCATCAACTATAGTAAACCTAGTTGTCTTGCTTTTTAACTTTCTTGCCTCTTCCCGAGATGGGGGAAGATCACCCGTCTCCAAATACTTTTTATATCATCAGCCCATCCTAGCGTACTTTCTCCATCTGCAAACTTTCTTTTCCAACTGTTGGACTAACCATCCTTCGTAAATCAACCTTCCATGGCAGCGCTTCTTCTTGCATTGCTAAGGCTGAGCGTGCCAATTGGTCAGCTTTGAAATTGTCTCCTCGAGGTATCTTCTCGATTCGAAAGTATTTGAGGCCTTTGCACTGCTCCTGGACTTGATGAAGGTATTTTATTTGTTTGGTTCCCCTCGCCAAATACTCCCCGGTGGTTTCTCTGACTATTACCTATGAATCGGCTTTCATCTTGACTTCCTCGCTTCCTAATACTCTCGTTATTGCTACACCGACGAGTATTGCTTCATATTCAGCTTCATTGTTTGTTACTTTGAACTCTAATTTTTCTTCATGGTATGACTCTTCCCCCTCACTTATTACTACGTACACACCAACTCCTCCCCCTGCTCGGTAGGCTAATCCATTTACATATACTTGCCATGGATTCTTCTCAGGTGGTTTATGGACTTCTTCTCTGAAATTTGAAAATTCTGCTATGAAATCGGCCAAGATTTGTCCCTTCACAGTGCCTTTTGGTATGTAACTAATGTCATACTAACTTAGTTCAATTGCCCATTTGACTAGACGTCCCGAGGTGTCTGGTTTATACAACACTTTCTGTAGAGGCGATGAGGTGATCACCTTTATTGGATGAGCTTGGAAATAAGACCGTAATCGCCTTGTTGCTACCACCACGGTGAAGGCAACTAACTTAACCTTTGGATATCTCATCTTGACTCCTCTCAAGGCCCTGCTTACTTAATACACCGGCTTTTGTTCCTTTCCCTCCTCTAGCACCAATGTAGTTGATACTGCGTAAGGAGTCACTGCTAGGTACAAAGATAATGGCTCTCTTGGCTTGGTGTGACTGAGCAATGATGGATTAACCGAATATTCCTTTAACTAGGTAAATGCTTCCTCGCACTTGGCATCCCAATCTTGTGTTTTTTTAAGCACTTGAAAGAAAAGAAGGCATTTATCTGTTGTTCGGGATACAAATCTGTTAAGAGCTGCTATCTTGCCAGCCAGCTTCTGTACCTCGTTTAAGTTTATGGGCGACTTCATCTCTATTATTGCTCTAAGATTATCAGGATTTGCTTCGATTAATCTTTCTGACACCATAAAACCGAGGAAATTTTCCAATTGCACTCCGAATGCACACTTCATTGGGTTGAACTTCATTTGGTACCGACGTAAAACCTAAAAAGCCTCCCTAAGGTCTTCCACATGTTGGTCAAACTCCATGCTTTTCACTAGTAGATTGTTGACATACACTTTCATGTTTCTGCCAATCTGGTCTTTAAACATTTTGTTCACCAACCTCTAGAAGTTGCCCCAATGTTCTTCAAACAAAAGGGCATTTCCTTATAGGAGTATATTCCTTGGTAAGTTATAAAAGTGGTTTTCTCTTGATCAGGCTCCTTCATCCTGATTTAGTTATATCCTAAACAGGCATCCATAAAACTTAACATTTTATGTCTTGCTGTTGCGTGTACTATCAGATCTATGTGCGGTAATGGAAAACTGTCTTTTGGGCAAGCCTTGTTGAGATCGGTGAAATCTACAAACATTTTTCACTTTCCGTTGGACTTTTTTTTACCAATACTACGTTGGATAGCCACTCTAGATACCATGTTTTTTTGATGAATCCAGTTGCTAATAACCAATCCACCTCCTCCGTGATTGCTTTGTACTTCTCGGTGTTAAAGTTTCTCTTCTTTTGCTTTACTGGGCACAACTATGGGTCTACATTCAGCTTGTGTTCGATGACCTCCTTGCCTATCCCGAGCATATCTTTATGACTCTATATGAATACGTCTTTAGGGTCTAGAAGGAAATCTATTAGTTATTGTCTCTCTTCCTGTGCCAATTTAGTCCAGATCTTCATATGACTTGGGATGATTTTGCTCAATAGTGACCAACTCCAGGGGCTCATCTACCTTCCCATGCGGGAGGAACCCTTTCTTTAGTATACACAACACTAACCTCTCCTTACCCCTGTCCGAGTTCCTGCACATAACATTATCTGGTTAAGACCTACTTGCCACGTACCTTTCATATTCTAGCTCTTGTTAGGAACTTCACATTTAGATGGTAGGTCGAGGTGATAGCCTTTAAAGCATTCAACGTGAGTCACCCAATGGTCGCATTATATGCTGACCAAGTTCTCACTACTAAAACTCAATCATCTTTGTGGCGACATGAGGGTTTATGCCTACAGATATTGGCAATGTAATGGACTTCATTGGTTATACCGCATCTCCAGTGAACCCTTTCAATGTAGTTGGTCCTAGTTTCAACTGATCTTCACTGATTCCCATCTTGCTGAAAGCGTCCCATAATAGGATATCCGTCGAACTTCCATTGTCAATTAATATCCTCTTGGTGGTAAAATTTGTCACCAGCATTGTTACCACCAAAGCATCATCATGGGGATATACAACCCCTCGGCAATCCTTGTCGCCAAAAGATATTGTGGGGGACACCTGTACTAGGGCTTCTTGATGGGTCTCTCTACATTATAAACTTCTTCATATCTTGCCCATCTAGTATAGGCCTTTCTTTTTGAGGAAGTTGGGCCAACTCTTGCATACCCATCGACGATCGTGTGTATCTTGCCCAATGGTGGGTTTCTATGGTTCTCATCCACTCTCAATCTTCAGTCATGAGATTCATTTGACCTCCTCTCCCTTCTTGGCGATTCCCATCGCCTAGGGCTCTTACTTTTTCTTTTTTTGTGCTCGATTTTTCAGTCGTTCGTTCACTGTGGGGGCGGGGGGGGGGGGTGATGTTCTGGGCAATCAAGTGTTCCAACTCGCCACTACCTCTCATCTCTTCTACTTTTCGTTTCAAGTTGTATCAATCCTCGGTTCTGTATCCCCTTGTTTTGTGATAAGTGCAGTACTTCTTGGTTTCTCTCTCATTAACGTTGATTGGTTCTTCTCCCTTTGTTTTGTTAGATTAGTGCACATAACCACCATCATGCCTTTTTAAATTACTATCGCACCTTAACTCCTATTAGTCTCTCTTCGCCTTTTGACCTCCATCTCGATCTTTCTTCTGTCTTCCTTCTTTCTGGTTGGGTGGTCAAGGCGATCAGAATGTCTTTAACATTAACAAAATCATCAACCCTGTCCATGAACTCTAGTAAAGTGGAAGGGATTTTCCCGGCCAACTCAACCAAAAATGGGCTCCTTGGCCAAATACCTCCTAGTAACACTGCTAGCATGATTTCTTCATCTTGATCATTGGCTGTCATCATCTCTTTATTGAAGCATATCAAATACGCTTTAACTTTCATCCTCTCGTTGTTTGATAGTTAAAAAGTATGCGGTGGGCCTCCTGTGCCTTCTATTCACCATGAACTAGGTCAAGAACTGCTGGCCTAGTTCTTCAAAACTTTCTATGGAATTTGGTTGTAGTGCACCAAACCATTCTCTCGCTGATCCCTTTAGAGTCAAAGGGAAAGCTATGCACACAATTTCTCCTAGGAATCCATGAAGCGCCATATGGGCTTTGAAAGTATCAAGATGCTTCACGGGATCAATTGAGCCGTCATACAGGTCGATAGACGGGACTTTAAACTTTGAAGGCAGAGGCATCGTAATAATTTATGCAAAGAATGATATATTTGTGCTGGACAGCAGCTGATTGACCGAAAAGGACGTTCCTATCTTATTGGCCATCTCCTCATATTTATCCATCAAGCTACATACGTCGTGGTGTAGCTTTTTCGCTTCCTCGTCCTCCTGATGGCCTTTACTAGTGTCTGCACTGTTTGCTTCTATCTCTACCCTGTCAACCTGACTACGTGTCGCATCCTCTCCCGACGACCCGTTTTGTGACTTGAGAGTCTCATTTTCCTATCACAATGAATCAACCTATGTGATAAGTTTCTTTATTATCTCTTCCATTTCTTCAAGTTTCTCCTCCATGTTTTGTAAAGTTTCTCCCTGATCTCTAGTTGCCTGAGACTGAGTGGTGACGGGCATACGAAAAACATGTTAAGTGTGTGACTTAGTATATCCCACAGACGGCGCCAACTGTTATGGACGTGTTTCACCGCCACCACCTTAGATCACCTGCAACCAAAGAGTAAAGAGTTTGGCGGTTCGTAGGAATGTCTTTGATTGCTAAGTCAATGACTAAAGATAATTTTAATAATACCAATGAGTTCGATCCCTTTACATACCTGGGTTCTTCCCTTATATAGAGCTCGAGAAATTATCTTTGTTATCTTATCTGATAATAGTTATCCTTTATTCGAATTCAAAATTGGAGATAAGAGTTCATTTCTTAGTAAATTTGAATGATAGTCGTTTCTATCCTTTGCCACCAATGGATAGTTATCCAGTCGGTATTGGCTATGGGCTAGATTCTCTTGGCATTAAGCTAGGCATCTTGGTAATGACGTAGGCTTTGGTCATAAGTAAAGGCCCAAGCCCACCTCAGGGGCTAACCAGTCAGGATGTCCTCTCTAATTATAGTAGAAATATTTACACAGTTTGGTGTTGTTGATTGTTTTGGCTTGGAGTTTATGATCTTGTAATTTGGTTTTTGCCGGTTCCTCTGCACTATAGGGATGTTTTTGTTGGAGGAAGCTGAGTGATTTCTGTCAAAGCCCAGCTGAGTTTTAGAAAGGCAATGTGAGTTTTAGAAAATGATATTTTTCGATTTCAGAAGTTTTTGGGGTCAAATTATTATGTTTAAGAATAATCCTATTTTTTTAGATGTAATTTTACACTTTTAGTTAATGCAAAAACTCGAATACATATATTTTTAGAATTTGAAAATATATTTTCAGAACTTTTAGCCTTGCATGGTGAACTTGTGATTTAGCATCTAAAGTAGTTCCCTTGTATATGTATCATGTACCATTTAGAGGTGAAGAAGTTCTAAATAACTAAGATTTGTTATTGAATTTGAAAGGCGTCCAACTAAGCAATTGAGCAAAGCATATTGGTGTTTCTACTCATTTGAAGAAGTTCCCCTGTATATGTATCATGTAGCATTTATATGTATCATGTAAGATTTGACCTACGTACTCTTCAGGTGGAGATGAGAGTTTTCCTTACATCCTAGCTAGCTTATTCAACTAAGAACACATTAGTGAATCTGGTGTTTTAAGCAATGTGCATGTTGTACTGATTTCTTGTTTTCTTTTTGCAGCACAATATCCGCTTCAAAGAACAACGATTGCATAACAATTTCAAAGAACTATTGGAAGAAGAACTACCCATGAAAGAAATGGTTGGAAAGCTAATGACAAACACAATGTGAAGAAGAAGAATTACCCATGAAGAAGAACTTTCATGTGATGTGATTTGTATTTTTTTTATTATATGAATAATGACCCATTATATCATATTTATTATTAATTTATATATTATATATTTTTTTTATTGTGGTATATCATATTATGGGTGCGTTCTAAACTCCGTTAATTAATGCAATGCACTAGCAATGAACTAGTGGCGGCGTTTACATTACGCCATTAATTTATGCAATGCGGTGGCAATGTACTTGTGGTGGCGTTTAGATGAATGCCGTTAATTTAGTCAATGTGTCGCCAACGTACTATTAATGGCAGTTAAATAAATGCCACCAATTTATATGATGCACCAGCAATGTACTAGCAGCGGCGTTTATGGTAACGTCGCTATTTTAATTAGTGGCAGTGTTTAGATAAATGCCGTTAATATATTCAACGTGCCACCAAAGTACTATTGGTGACATTTTAATAAATGCTGCTAATTTATATGATGCTTTGTACTAATAGCAGAGTTTATAGTAACGCCGCTATTTTAATGATTGGTGGAGTTTAGCTAAATGCCGTTAGTTTATTTAATGTGTTACCAACATACTATTAGTGGCGTTTAAATAAATGCCGCCAATTTATATGATGCGCCGGCAATGTATTAGCAGTGGCGTTGTAGTAGCGTTTATGGTAATGCAGCTATTTGTATTAGTAGTGGCGTTTCGATAAATACCATTAATTTATTCAATGTGTCACCAACATACAATTGGTGGCATCTATATAAATGATACCACTTTATATGATGTGCCGGCAACGTACTAGCATCGGTGTTTATTAGAACATCGCTATTGTATGCAATGGGATGACAACGAACTAATGGCGGTGTTTCGATAAACACTGTAAATTTAGGAAAGCTGGTGGCGTTTCAAGAAATGCTGCTAAATTTTATACAAATGCCGCAAATGAGATTTTGAAGTACCGGCATTTTTTCTTGTGAAAATAGCGACCACACACTATTCACGGACGGTTACGACAACATTTTTTTGGATAGGTGCCAGTGCTTATTGAACGCCAGCAATGCTTGGTTTTTTTGAAGTGTCTCCTTGCGGCTGCGAGACGTGAGGTCGGTACACAAACTCGCACATAGGGAAGTGTGTTGGCTAGTTAGCTAAGTCAATTAAATCAGATCAATAAGTTATTTTAGATAAATCAAGACACGTCATGCATAGTATAAGCATCAACATAATCAATCATGATTTTAAGCTCTTACCATGAAAACTTTTAAAAAAAACTTATGTTTATTATGTTTACATTGCGATGAACTTCTTACTGAGTATTCAACCAATTTTAATTTTATTTCATATTTTTAACCATCTAGGTAAGGATAATGATCAGTACGACCAAGTGGATCAGACTTAGATGGAGCAATGAATTTAGTTCCAAGCTTTATTTATTTATTATTTAGTTAATTTAGTTAATTTATTAAATTATAAAATTTCTTACCTAACTTTCTTTATGTAAGCGCGTGACATTCCTAGCTATAGGGAAGGAGGTGTTATAAGTATTGTACAAACAAGTAGAATCCAAAAACGTACATAACGTAAATTCAAGGCACAATATATTTAATTAATAATATAACAATATTTAGGTAAGCTAAAATAAAGTCCATAATTATCTAGATTTTCGATCTTCACATAGTAAATCTCCTTGCCCAATATTTGATAACTGCATATTTACAAATCTCGAGTAGATGATCTATGGGTTCTCTGGAAGTGTAAGAACTACAAGGAGTGCTCAATAAGTAACACAATTAATCGGGTCGGAGAAATGACAATTTTATTATATTCATATTCACCAACCATAATAATATAAGCAATATACGAAATCATTTCCATATGGTAAAGGTCATGAGTCAAAATATGTTATACATACCACATGAAAATGGAAAACCATCAATAGATGAACAAGGATATCTAAAATACCATGCACATCGATATCACGATATTTTATAACACAGATAACAATATGCCTCAAACATTACGGATACAGGCACCAATATATCACACAGATACCAACGTCATGGGTACTAATATAAAATGAGTGGTGCTACTCTGCTGCCTGAGTAGCATCGCTCATTTTGACTGCTAGGTTAAAATTGTGTTTTTATTTTTTTCATTTTTTCTATTCATTTTTTTATCATTTTAAAATATTTTTAAAAAATATAAAAAATACTAATACACTAATAGTCAATTCCTTAACTATCATGTAAAAATAAAAATTAAAAAAAATTAAAATATATGAGGTGGCAAAATGACGGAACAAATTGAGTGGGTAAAACAACATTTTTCATATAAATATATCACTTGACTCCCGGAAAATTATATCGGAATATTGACATACGACCATAAAAGATGCACGTACACATATATTTTGAATCCAACGTGCACAATCTTGAATTAGCAAGTCATTAGATTTTACAAAAACTCATTTAGAAGTTACTTACCTTGATTGCTTACCAAAATTTGACACTTTTTGACGAACCTTATAATCACTTGAAGCATATATCAAAACCCAAAAAGAAATTAATTACAACCCTCCTAAATTTAATAGTATTTCCATAACTTTATTACTATGAGATCCTAAGAACCATACACACGTTTTGACGTAACCTTCAACAATTAATGACTCAATAATTTAGTACTTAACTACTCTGGACAATCTTTACTATTATAGGTTTCCTTACAAAATGTTAACTATATATTCCATATAACAAATACTATAACTACTTTTATCATGAATGGAAGAAGATCCACTTTTATCAAAAAAGAAAAAATACTATAACTACTTGAGTTTCCTTTTTAGCCCTTCTCAATATAACACATCTAATATTTTCAGCCCAGAATATTTATGTCGGCTACTGTACGTCTACGTAAAGAAATATCATAAATCTAGTTTTAAGGTAACATTTTGGCTCCTCATTAACGTCTAAAACAAAAGATCAACTAAATCTTTAATAAATATTCTGGAGACCAGGATCACTACAAGAAATAAGGTTTTTTGTGGCACTAAAAATCGCCTCAAATAACCCCTAAATTTGTTGTAAATGGTCTTTTTTGGTGATTTTCACTACGTCACATGTTCGTCACAATTGTCTATTCACTTATAAGTTAAACCAACGAATTGCATAAATCGCCAAAAATAGTTACTTTTTCGACGAGTTTTTTTGCGCTGCAAATACTCAAAAGTCGCTGGAAAAGGCCTTCCATTTAATGGGAAATTGTTAAGAAAGCTTAATTAATGCGGCGATATATATTGTTGCAAAAAAGTTGAAATTCGCAGGAAAAGCCTCGATTTTTTCCCAGTGATTTTTCATTATCGTTGCAATTATATTTTCCAATGAGTAATTGTCGCTGCAAAAGACACTACTTCTATGTGACAAATTCCTGAAATCACAGCATGAAAAGTTAAAGAATTAGCTAAGCATATTCCTTAAAATCAACATATTGTATACAAAATATTGTATAGTGCCAGACTAGTTGTGGAGCATGCCAAGCATATGATACTTGTAAGCATTGTAAGTGTGAAGCTAATGATATCAACTAGAACACAACTTACTTCCAGGAGAGTGCAAGTAGTTAATATCATTCAACACAGATTCTCCTACAAGAATAGATGTAGACAAGCATATGAATCTTGGTTTGACTTAAAAGGAAAGTTCCCATTTTGGGATGGCACTTCTCCAAGTAACTAAACATAGATGGTGATCATTTATATTAGATTCTAGGAATATATAAATATACTATTATTGAAGTAAAGAAACTAGATTGCACCAGAGAAAACTGGCGAAAGGAAATGAAACACCATGGCCAAATTTGACAATTGGCACACGAGCCTCCCCAATCACCTAAGAAATTTTATACTATTTTAGATAAAAAAAAAAGTTCATGCTAAACAATTTTTTTATATAAGTCACTTAAATTTATTTAAGATTAAAAAAGGTCTTACCCCAATACAGATTAAAACAGGTCTTACCCCAATACACGGGAAGTATACAAAAGACACACCTTCAAGCATGCGAGAAATCATGGAGAAATAAGAACCAAGACAATTAAAACAAAAGTGGAAATGGGTAACAAAAACAAACCGTGAAGTTGGTTTTCAGGGTCCAAAATCTCGTCAAGAACAAGGGTGTAGCCCCTGTGTTCTTGTTCCTTAAAATCTTCATTTTATTGCTTAATGGCAAACTAGACATCCTTCTACTCTGTGTGAAAACCTCGTCCATGAATTCCTCACTTATCCCATAGTTTACAACATAGAAAAATCCCGAATCCAAACACGCCTAGAAAAGAAGAGAAAATAGCAAAAACATGTATAAAAAAACTGCAAAAAAAAAATATTAGAAATAAATAATTTCTTTTAGGAAATTGAAGGGGGACATGCACCTCTTTGAGCAATGAAATGGATTGGTGAAGGTCTGGCACATGAAGTTCTCCAATCGGATCCTCTTAATAATACCTGCATTTGACCACCGAGGTAGAGTGAATATGGGATCAGGGAAAACCCTAGAATCACCCATGGCGGGATTAGACCCAAGTTTTCCACTGCGGACCCTAACACACAACACACACACAGAGACAGAGTGTTAGAGAGAGGAGAAGGAGTTTGGGTGGCCTGATATAGGAGTTAAGGAGCGAGGGCTGGGGGAGAAGGAGCGGGTGGCCTTCGAGGTGAGGTGGCATGGTGGGAATGTTGGCGACGGGTTCTGTGCGACGGCATGGGTTATGTGCGACAGAGGGATTGGAGAGAGAGAGAGGGGGGGGGGAGGGGGGGAAATGTATGGAGTGAAATGGATGGAAGGTGGGGTTTTTATTTTTATTAGCATTTTGCAGTGAGTTATAATCGCCGCAAAAAATATTTTAAGGGCGACCAAACCTTTTACGGCGACAATAAAAATCGCTGCAAAAAATCACTTTTGCAATTGCAGCGATTAACAAACCGCCGAAACAAGTTTTTAATATGCCGGCGAACTTTGTCGTCGCAAAAAATGAAAAATTGCTATGAAAGACCAATTTAGTATTTGCGGCGAATATGACTATTGCAAAAAGTAGAAAAATCACTCCAAAATATCAGTTTCAAAATTTTATGTAGAAATTGTGCGATGATGTAAAAATCGCTGCAATTAAAGACTTTTTGCAGCGATTTTATTTTCAACAAATATAAAACCACCGCAAAAAGTCTTATTTCTTGTAGTGGATGGAGAATAGGATGGCACAATTTCTATGGTAGCTTCAATATGTGAAAAGGAAATGAGTGGATAACACGATGCGTATGGATCACCTATTGGACCAACGGCCTCTCTGTAATTGTGTGAAAATCGATAGCATCTCTTTTCTGTAACTTATATGTGGCTTTCAATGGCTAAAAAATTAATTATTAGCACCTATTTTCTTTCTGAAAATGTTATGGAAATGTCCCTAGCATGCAATATCGTTTTCTTTCACTCTCTGTGTCAAGATCCCTCGTTGTCTCTCTTTATTACGTGTCTCTCAAAATCCCGTAAAGCTTTGACTCGGGATAAGTTTTTAAGCTATATAAGTCTACAAATTTTTATTTAACATTTTCACTAATTCTAAATATAGTTTTAGAGTGTAGGAGCAAAATTGTGAGTCTAGTACCATTAAATAAATTAATTTTTTCATGTAAGTTTCAAATTTATTCCTTTTTTAAAAAAGAGTGCATGGCTTGCACACTCTAATTAGAATGCAAATATAATAATAATAATAATAATTTATTATTATTATTATTATTATTGTTATTATTATTATATGTATCAATAATTGAAGATATTCGGATAAAGAGTACTTTCTAATTAATATAATTAACTGGTCACAACATAAAAGACAATAACTTGACAATGCCAAGAGAAATGACAATAGTAGAGATCATTAATGATAACAAATAAAATAAAAAGGGCAATGATAAGCCCATTGAGGGTGGGTAATGAACCTCTAATTTTTTTTAGTTCTTTTAGTTTTTTTAAAGTACTTTTTAAATCCCCTTAAATCATAAGCTCATTAAAAAAAAAGTTTTCTTAACCATTAAATTAAAAAAAAAAAAAGGACCGATACCCACTCTGTGGATTTTCTCGGTAGGACTAGTATTATCCAAATAAAAATTACTCTGAAACATATATCAATGAAATATTTATAATTCTACCAACATAAAATTAGTTTTACCAATTAGTTGTCTTATATAAATATTACATATACATATATATATATATATATATACACATACATACATACATACATATATTTAAGAAAATATATAATTAGAATGCGATGCCGGAAAAATCGTCAAAATCGAGCTATTTAAACTACTCTGATCCAAGAATAATATTGTCGATTTGTAACAGTACTTTTCTGCAGCTTGAAGCTACTGTATTCATCCTTCGTACAATCATCCAGCACACAGAAGAAATTGTTGCCTTCATAATTAATTGGTTCTACTTTCAGCTTTCTTATTTTTCTTCTGGTTTATATATATATCATCTTTTCTGCTGGCGAGTAGTGATAGGCCCGTCATCCAATGATATATGTATATGTATGTATGTATGTATGTATGTAGATATGCACTTTCTTTGGTAGCTTCTATCGATAAGAACTCGAAAGCAACAATTGAAATATCAAATGAGTGGATAACATGCATAATGCATATGGATCACAAAAAGACTCACATGCGCATTGGGATGGCGACCAAACCTAACTGCAATTGCGAAAATGGGTACTCGTTTTTAATGTCTTGCGCATTTCTGGCCCTGCCCTGCCCTATACGTGTTAGTATTTTGTATGCCTGATATTGTCCATGTAGAGTCAAATCAACAACCAATAATTTAGCCTAAAGTCAGAAAATCAAGCTAATTAAGAGATAAGACTAAGGATAGATAAGAAAAGACACTCAAACTCCTAAAAGAAATGGATGCCGATGCTTGCGGTGGACGTGACGTCCAGGGTCACATCGGTACTTATGGTTCTGTAGTTTAGTTGTTAGTTAGTAGTTGTTTAGTTGTTAATGGGTTTTATTTGTAGTTTTTCTGTTTATTTTAGTATTTCATAAAATAAAAATAGGCTATTGGATTTAATGTCCATAGTAGTGTCCCATATTTTCCTCCCTAGGAGGATAGAGGGGGCCTACAAGTTTTGTTTTACAGAACGTTTTCTTGTTAGGAGAGAGTTTGTTGAGAAGTTAAGATACTGTTTACTATAGTCTGAATTTTTTTATATATTGATAAGTTACAGTTGTAACTTTAATTTATTAATGAACTGAGCCTGTTTCCATAAAAATAAAAATAAAAACTCCTAGAATGAAAGAGACTCAAATTATTAAAGAGAAAACAGTTCATAAGGCAAATTGAACTCAATTACTCTAAGGAAAGAGACCTCTATATAAGAAGGAGATCTCCACAAATTTATAGAGGCTCTCCACAAAAGATCCCTACATATATACTAACTCCACCATACATAACAACTTCAAAGGATTTTTTCTAAATTTTTCATTGTATTGAGAGATATGTGAGACAATAAGATACTATAAAATTGCCTATTGTTGTGGATTTTGCCTCTAAACAACCAGTGAATGTAGGCATTATATAAAACCACATAAATTTCTGTGTCTCTATTTATTTATTTAAACAATACATTAGAATTTGTTCAAAAAACACAAAAAAAGTAGTCTCATTCTTGCACTAGATTAATTTGTCAAGAAAGCTTGCGATTAGACCATTAGTACTACTTGGATCTAGTAACTATCACCACAACTCCACCACTCCAGTACATCTTATTATGTTAATATTTTTCTTAAAACCGAATATTTTTGTACTCTCATCATGTCTAAGGATGAGGCCGGAAATGAGTTATTCTCCAACGACTTCCTTGCAATAATCTACCCCTTCTTGCTGTACAAAAAGCAGATTCTTATTATAAGTTGTTGTATCAACTGTACATCTTAATCATAATCTTTATTTTTGTATTAAAGCGATCAAGAAAAGCATTTGGCTCTAATATTTGTTTTGTTTTGTTTTTCTTTTTGATCACTTTATTTTTATAGCAACGTTGTCACACCGTACGTAGCGGCCAGCTCTAGTACTACTCTTTTAATTATTGCAAATATTGTCTTGATCTGATTTAAACCTTTAAAATTTTATATATGTTCCTTTTTAATTACTGGCCAGTTTTGAAACAGCGTAGATGATCTGTAATGTACGTGTAGGTACAAGCTGTTATTCATGTGGTACAGACATTACAAAAGTTTCCGGATTTCTTTCGATTTGAGGTTATAAATAAATATATATTGTGGCACAGACATTACAAAAGGCAGTAATTATGATTGCAGACGGGGTATCATTATCATTTTCAAATAGAAACCATGTAAACAATTGGGAAGAAGATCTATTTGGATTTGATTTCATAATTATACTTCCCCAAATTTTCGTTACTGTGATCTGACGAAGAAATTAAAGAGATGAATGAAAAATGGAAGATTTCCTAGTCATGTTTGCCTCAGAGCTAGTCCGTCTAGAAAAATAAAATCATTATTTTGTTAAGAGTTTTAGGAAATTAATTAATGGTCAATTACCTTGCAAAACCAAATGGTATTAATTGAAAATTTACAAGTATAGCGCCGTTGGTATCCTAAACATGATCAGTACTCTCGTATGATCTTATAAATATAAAGCAGCATCAAAGAAACAAGAGCTCAAAACAACAAATTAATTAGCAGAATGAAGACCTCTGCAAGCCAGCGGCCACCTTCAATCCCAATCATACTAGCAACCATTTTGTTCTCAATTTCATGTGCGAATTCAAAGCAAGTTAATCTACGCATGTTTTTCCGATGCCTTTCAAACAATTCATCATCATTCCACCCAGTCTCCCAGGCCATCTACACCCCCAACAATGCAACTTTTCTCTCAATTTTGAACTCCTATATAAAAAATCGCAGGTTTTTGACATCTGCAACCCCAAAACCGCTTGCTATTATAGCTGCCAAACACGTTTCTCACATCCAAGCAACTGTTATTTGTGCACAACGTTATGGCTTGGAAATCAGGATTCGAAGCGGTGGCCATGACGATGAGGGTCTTTCATACGTATCAAATAATCCATTTCTAGTCCTTGACATGTTCAATTTTCGTAGTCTATACATTGATATAGCATCCGAGACTGCATGGGTTCAGGCCGGCGCTACTCTTGGCGAGCTCTATTATAAAATCGCCGAGAAAAGTAAAGTCCATGCTTTCCCTGCCGGGGTCTGTCCGGGTGTAGGCACAGGTGGACATTTTTCTGGAGGTGGATATGGAACCTTGATGCGAAAGTATGGCCTCTCTGTGGATCATATAATCAACGCGCAAATAGTCACTGTCAATGGATCGATCCTTGATAGAAGATCCATGGGAGAGGATGTGTTTTGGGCCATTAGAGGAGGTGGTGGAGCAAGCTTTGGAGTCATTCTTTCGTGGACGATAAAATTGGTACGAGTTCCGTCCATAGTGACAGTGTTCAACGTTAAAAGGACATTGGAACAGAATGCAACAGATGTTGTTTATCGTTGGCAACAGGTTGCGGACAAGCTACCAAAAAACCTCTTCATAAGGGCAATGCCACAAGCAGTGAATGGCAGTCAGGAAAACAAGAAGACGGTGCAAGTTTCTTTCATTGGACACTTTCTAGGAAAATCTGAAAGCCTTATCCGTTTGATGAATTTGAGGTTTCCCGAACTAAGATTGCAGCAAGGTGACTGCAGTGAAATGACATGGATTGAGTCAACTCTTTTTTGGGCAGATTTCCCCATTGGAACTCCCACTAATGCTTTACTCAGGCCATCCAAGGCAGATTTCTTCTTCAAAAGCAAGTCTGATTATGTGAAGGAACCAATTCCAAAGACTGGTTTAGAATCCATATGGAAGTTATTGATTGAAATAGGGGAAAAGGGATGGATGCAATGGAATCCTTATGGAGGAAGAATGAGTGAGATTTCGGAATCAGAGACTCCGTTTCCGCATAGGGCTGGTAACATATTCAAGATACAACATTTCGTGCTGTGGGTGGAAGAAGGAACAGAGACTACGAACCATTACCTAAAATTTTCAAGAACCCTGTACAAGGCGATGACACCGTACGTATCAAAGTCTCCAAGGGAGGCTTTTCTCAACTACAGAGATCTTGATATCGGTATTGCCAGTTCAAGTAATAACCGTACAATCCTTGTTAACAATGCACGAGTGTATGGGAGTAAGTATTTCAAGGGCAATCTGGACAGGTTGATGCGTGCGAAGACAAGCATTGATCCCTACAATTTCTTCAAAAACGAACAAAGCATTCCGCCTAGCCCTTCCAATCCTGCCTTGAGCCTTTAAGCGATTTTCAGTCCATGGACATGATTGTTTTTCTCTCGTATCTCCTGTACAAAATAATTTATGTGGTTAGAACGAGAAGTAAACGGAAAAGGACTCAATTATGGAGAACAATCCCTTCAAAGTAGTGCAAGAAAGTAACCCTAGTTCACAACAAAGAAATAGAACGAGAAGTTACTTTCTTGCATGAAAGTAGTGCAAGAAATCATTGATAAAAGCATTAATTATATCAATAAAGCTGAAATCGATTGGGTTGGACCATGTACATTTTTACAAGAGAGTATTCTTAGATATACTGAGCTAAGATAAACATGACTTTTAATGTGACAGCTGATCAAGAGCTAAAGATTTGAACAAGCAATAGGGATAAGGTTTAATTGGAAAATAAATTAAGAGGGGTTGTCAAATGAAATTGTAGGAAGCTCATGTGATCATGGACTGGCAGAAGAAGAAAGTGGCATCCATAATCCAAATTAATGTTGATCAAGTGGGTCCCCCAATATTCAGAATTACAAGATTGTCCCAATAAACACTCAAGATTACACGATCGAGTGGTTTGCTCTGAAGTTAAATTCGTCCCTGTGATCTTACATACCGCCATGTGTATTCCGTTAAGTTAGATGAACGAAACTTGTAACGAATGGACTAAATTTCAAGTTTGTGGTACCATAGGGCCGTTTATTCCTAAACAAAATTTGCATTGGGGAAAAGAACAAGGATTACAGGCCAAATTTCCCAAAAGCTGGAATTACAAAAAAAAAAAAAAACAAAAAAAAACAAAATTACAAACTGTAAACTAGCCGAATACATAGATCCAAAACTATTATGGAGTAAATTTGACATACCACCGCAAAGCACAAAGGTTACATGTTAAATTTTCCAAAAAGGAATTATAAAAGAAAAACTAATTAACTGCAAAATAGCTAGCCTGATAAATAGATTGAAAACTAATTATAATATAAATTTATTAATTGTGTTGTTTCAAATGAGTTTCAAATGATTGATTGTTAATTTTAATAATCAAATAAATTTATAAATAATCAACACAATTTGGAAACAAAGTGGAAACTCATTCGAAATGCCTTCAAAATGATTTACAACCACTCCGGGTAGAAGTAACTGCCTAAAATTTCCTATAGAAATTTAGTTATTACAAGTGCTTTAGAAACACTTGCAAGACACTTGAAGTAGCTAAATTTGGCTTGCAATACTACGAGTATCCCACTCTCCGAACCACTTGCCTTTCTATAGTTTCACCATGAGCACCAACTTGATCTTTGGATTCATAAAACTCTAAAAATCCTTTTGGCCAACAAACATGTCCATGCCAATGGACTCAATAGTACTCAAACACGAGCACGATATGATGGAGGTTTGCTTATCTAGAGAGAATTGATATTCAATGCTCAATATATCTCCTTAGGATTCCCTCTCAAGAATACAATGAAAATGGTAGCTTTGGCCTCTCTTGACGTTCTAGAAGTTGTATATATTATTTTATATATACTTATGGTTTGAGTAGACCACTTCAAGAGTCCAAACCCTAATGAAAATGTGAATCTTGAAATTTTCACTTGAGTGAAGTATTGAGTGAATTTTTTGCTTAGCTTTTTATTCGTGACATTGTCGAGTTCTTTTGACCTAGTAAACATTGGAATTTGAAGACCCTTGTGAAACATGAATTTGTAGATAATTAAGTTATGTTACGCCCTCAGACCCCGTTTGAGATTTGACGGAGATTGGCTCGGTTTGGATTGAGAGAGGCTCTCAACCCATCTCATCTTATCTCATCATTACAATTTTAACAAATTCTCACATAAAATATAAAAAAAAAATTCAACATTTTCAAATCCTAAAACAATAATAATATTAAAAAATAATATTTTAATAATATTTTATTCAACTTTCATCTCAACTCACTATCCAAACCTAACCTGAAGAGTTAGGACATGTAACATATGGTCACATACCCCTCATTCATGTAGTTAACATGCAATGCACCTACCATGTTTCTAACAACATGCAATAATCACAGTAGAAAAATTTCAAACTAATCAAGGGTTGAGCAATTTAGTATGGTACCAAACAAAAGACTATTAATCTCAAAAGTAAATTGTTTAAAAAAGATTTTCCAATACAAAATAAGGGTTTAAAACCACAACCCTTCTTCCAAAACATCCAAAATACATTGTTCTTGACATATACCCAAAAGACATCCTAACGGCAATAGATCTCCCAATACAAAATAAGGATTTTAAACCACAACCCTTCTTCCAAAACATCCAGAATACATTGTTCTTGACATATACCCAAAAGACATCCTAACAGCCCTTATCCTTCTCCAAGATCTTTTGGAGGTCCTAAAAAATTGTTTAATACTTCGCAAATGAAATTTTTAGTGGACTCTAGCTACTCCACTAATGATGGGTCCGCAGAGTGCTCAGGGCTTTTTCGGGCTTCCTCAACTTTCGAGGGATCCTCGTGCTTGCGCTTCCTCATCGCTATCTTCTAGCCCTGTCACAACTTCTATTATTTCTGTAAGGGCCCATACCCCGATGGGTTAGAGAGTTACTTCTTATCATTTAAAAATCATAATTCACAATACATATATGAACTCTAAATTTTCAATTACCCTAAAACTCGTTGTTTCAAATCAACCGCTCCAATATAATTAATCTATGACTCCACAAAGTCACAAAATAAACATCAACCTTCCAAAATACCATGTTAACAAAACCAAATAAATTTACTGAATATTGCTATCCAATACTTGTAATATCCTTTGGCACTCAATCCACTATGCTTAAATAGTCTCGCACCTGCTTCTCATTCTTGATACTCAGTTGATACATCCAAAGCAACTGAAAATATTGTGGAGATAAGGGGTGAGTTATCAAAAACTCAGTAAGCAGCGAGTCTGTACTAATGTGTAAACATGAGTCAGTTCAAAATGTAGAAATAGAGAGTTCACATAATAGCAATGATGATTTCATACACATTTCTTAATCCATTTTAGAAATATTTACCAAAAAAACCTTAGGCACAAGCATAACTGAACAACACCACAAACATAAATAAAGACCCTTGTTGCAGGGTTGTGCAATTTGTGGATAGCCAAACAGAACATAAATCACTTTGTCACCAAAACAGTTTGCACTCAAATAGAGGTAACTACTACAACCCGTGGTAGGGCTGGAGGCCACTACTATTACCCATGGCTAGGCTAGAGCCCACTACTGTTACCCTTGATTAGGCCGAGGCCCACTATTATCACCTGTGGCTGGGCCGTAACCAAAACATAACAGAATATTATGCCTTAGGCTTTTTCAGATGCAATATCATTCCATAATAGAGTTTTGAGCAGACACATCATCTAATTAGATAAAAATTCCAGACTTTATATTCATACTTTTATGCAACAGAAAAATAGATTATAAAAATTGCTCATGTCTACACTAGTCATGAAGCAAATGTCAGATTTGCAAAGTTCATAACAAAGACTAGTGCAGAAAAATAACCGAGGTTGGTTTCTTAACAGAAAATGCAAGCTTTTCATAAATTCAACCCCAATTAGTTTTTGGGAAAGTCTAGCATAAGAACACCGCTTATCTCAACTTTTTAAATGTTCTATATTTTCCACAAAATTATGCAAAACGAATATCAATCGTCACCTATAAAATAGACATGTAACTTACGTAAATTTCTAGTAGTACGTAACTATCTAATTAAGCATGACTTTCTCATGAAAACTCGAAATACTTAAATAACCCAAACTTCATTAGCCTATAATCATAACCAAAAAGAAAAAAATTATCACTCCCCACATACTTAGATCTTCATATAATTTCTCCAAATAATTTCATGATTAATTCCTAAAACCATATTAACACCATAATATTGACATTAAAGTCATAAATCTAATGTTCATGTGTCCAACTTTAATTTCCCGATGTCCCCTCATCTTTTCCTAAATAACCTTTTACAAATCAATACTACCTGTTAAAGTTGCAACACCTAAGTTCAAACCTATGGCCTATTTAAATTTGTATAACCCATCATATAATCATATCAAGCCGTAACAATCAGTTACTGCAAAATCCTAACTCATCAATATTCACTTAATCCTCTGTGACAAAAGGAACTAATAACAAACTAGAATTATGTCGAGGAGAGGCTTATTGAGAGGGAGGGTTGGAACCGTGCAGCGGGGTTATAGCTTCCTAGTGGTTGGCCTCTATGTGTGGCGGCGTCTACGTAAAATCTTGTGGCTAGGCTGTGTTCGTGTGGAACCAAGCATGGAGGAGATTGTACGTAAAGCTCTCACTACAGTGCAACTTGGACATCACAATTGCTAGTGTGAGCCTAGGGGTAAGGGATGACGGTTTCTTTCATGAAGAAGGAATTGTGCAGTTTTCAGTGGCTGAGTTTACGACTCGACTATGGTGCACAAACGGTAAGTGGCTAGGTAGCTAGTGTAAGAGCTCTACTAAATGAAAAAGCCATGCTCTATTTCTCTTACTTAAAAATATAGGCCTTTTTATTATGGCTTCAAGAATGCCATTGGTGTGGAAGTCGTGAGGCGGTAGAGGTTTCTTCTGGTGGCATTTTGTTTGGCGTCAGCTGAGGTCCTCACTCTGTGCCGCAGTGGTCTAGTGAAGCGAACTAGCTATGGTGCACATTGGTTTACGATCGTGTGAGTGGACATACAGGGGTTGGGTGGTTTCGAAAACTAGGGGCTGACCTACAGTGGTTTTATGGTTGAGGAAAGCGGCGACTACAGTGTTGCGCTTGTGCTAGTTGGAGAGAACCTAGAGGCATGTCCTCGTAGGGCTGTAGTAGTTGGGCTATCCCACAGTGGTGTAGTGGCTTAGACCTAGGTGATGGAAGGACTGAGGGAGAGGTTGATGATGGCTATGGTGGTTGGCTTTCGGAGGTGCTATGAATGTGCAAGGAGGGGCTGGTTTCGTGGTGAGTAGCGATCACAGAGAAAGAGACGTTAGAGATAGTGGGAGTCAGGGTGGGGGAAGGGGGGGAAGAGAAAAAAGAAAGAAAAAAGTTTAGGTTTTCTAAGGTGGGTTTAGGTTTCTCCGTGGACCTAGGCCTTGCTTGGGGCTGGGTGCTAAAATTTCGGGGTGAATGGTAGTAAAAACTACCACAGTGAGATCTCAAAAAATCTTAGCAAGTTAAATAAAAATAAACACAGAAATAACATAATTATGTATAAGATAAACCTTGAGTATAAATGCATGAGCATGAAGGTGTATTTTGACCAAAAACACATTTTTGTCCCATCTACGTTCTTCTTTCTAAACACTGATCTTGTAACCAGGTAAGAAAGTAATGATGTAAAAAAATAACAAAGTTCCATTTCTTATTAATCACTTGTAATCTCCTTCCATATAAAAATGTGGGAGGACACCTCATGACTACCCTTGGCATCGTGGGCTCCCTGTTAGTTACTGCTTCACATTACCGACCTTTTTGACCAGGTGTGACTACGTAAGAGTTAATATGATACAGTAGTTCGCAATTTGCTTTCACCGTATTTAGAACCTATTGGACCCACAAGCGTTAGGTGCAGCTACTTCGCTCTAGAATTATTTAAAAAGAACTCATTTGAAGTCTGTTGTGTACTTCGTCAACCCAGGTGTTACCACTCCAATTTAAGCACTTCAGAGTACACAAAGGAGTTCTACTAGGATATACCCCCATCCTAATATTGGGGTCGTGCGAAATAGTTTTCTTTGATGCACAACCCGAAAAAATGTGACATGTCACTTGTGATGAAACCATGTAACAATATCATGTACTTGTACACAACCTACAAAGTACTTACCTCATGTATGGCTTGAAATAATTAGAACATTGAGATACATTGATATTGGTACAACACATGAAGATTCAACATGGCATATGTTCACACTTAAAAGCTCCAACATGTACTTTGAATTAAAGTTCCAGCAAGTATCATTTAAGCCTAACATGCGTATACAAAGCGTGAAACAATCATAGCGTGTAACAACACATCATGTTCATTATTCTAAAAATTTAACCAAGATGCAAAGTTTACAAGTAAAAAATAAATATATTATCCAAGAGTAAATTAGAGGCTAACTTACAAAACTCCAAAAAGTATTTTCATTTGAACATGCAAGCTGAAAGTGTTTGTTTTAACCATTAGATTGTTGAAAGCAAAAATACTCAAAACAAAGCATGTGTTTTGTGTACTAGGGTTTAGACTTCCTAACCATAATCGGTTCTAAGGTCCTTCTATCATTCTGTGACCCTTCTCTTGTCTTAAGCCTTATTCTCATAAACACATGATATGAGAAAACCCTAGGGCTGAACAATATTAGCACTCCCTTCACTTGGTCACCACCCTAGTGGTTAGGTGATAAATCATCCTTACAAGATCAAAAGCCCTAATGGCCATGTGTGTCCAATGTGCGACAAAAACATACTTGTGTGTGCATAACAAACCTCATGGCCAAAAGTTATTGAAGACGTGCAAGGCATTCTAACTTGTGATTTACTGGAAAGAATATTCTCATGGAAACCCTTGTGATGGCTGAATATGACTTAGATCTACAAAGGTCCATTCTTTTTCCATTTTGCCATCAAAGATTCAGGCTCTTAGAAAGAAAACCCTAGAAAAGACCATACTCAAATTAAGCATGATTGTCTTCTCATGGTCAAACACAACCTCACTTCTTCCTATATCCAAAACTTTCAAGACTTCATCCCACTTGTGGTTTTTGTGATGTGCTCTCAAATGAAGGCTAGGGTTGAGCTTTCTTACCGTGCTATCCTCCACTTGAGATTTTTTTCCTTGAACCCTCCTTCTATAGTTGCATGGAAATGTTGTTTGGATGGAGAGAAAAATATTGTTTGGTTCTCCTTAGGGTAGGAGAGAAAGAGAGCAGAGCAGAGGAAATTTGAAAATACAAAGAATGATTTTTGGTTTCCCTTCTTGCATGTATATGAGCATCGGCCATAAAGGGCCTTATTTATTTCCTTCATTGCTCCCACTTATTCTCTTTCTTATAATTATCAATCTGCTGCAAAATTCTCAAAGTTCACTGATTTTTCCTCATGCATGGGAGCCAAATGGGACCCCTTTCTTGCCTTGGCTGAACCTAAAGGACTCTTCATGCATGAAGGACAAGTGGTGCCTCCTTCCATAGTTGAAATCCTAAGTTCCTCTAATGATTAGATTTTTCTAGAAATCCTAAAATCATGTGCATGCTTGCCAAGTGGCAATGATTGAAAATTACACTCCTTCCTCTTCATTATTGGAATCTTCAAGAAGTCTAAGACTATCATGCATAAGGGACAACTAGCATGTGACTCTTTGGAAGTCGAAACCTCCCTTCATCGCCGTCATGATTGCATCTTCTAGAAACTCTAAGAACCTTATGCATGTGTGACAAGAGGAAAAATGGTAGATGGCTTCTATGGGGTTGGCGTGTGCCCTAGGAAAACCAAAAAACCCTATGGTGTTTCCTTCACAATTACTCTTCTTGAAACTCATAAGTCCTAAAGCATTTGTGCCAAGTGGCATTCTCTTTATCCTCGTGTGCCTCATGATTATGCCTTGGAAATTCAACTAACCTTTCCAAGTTAAATCTCCAAGTGGCGCCTCCTCTTGTTCCCAAAATCCTAATGGGCTTCTTCTAAAGCCTTAATCTCTATAGTGGCTGAAAAACACAAGGCCTAAGGTGTAACCCTCGTCCTTGTGGTGAGACTTTAGAAATAGTTTTTAAGAAAATGAGACGAGAATCACTAACCATTTTAAAACTTTTTTTCCTTCCTACCTAGGATATAACTGATTCTAAGTTTAAAACTAAAATCTACTCTATAAATTTAAGAGAAAGTTTTGCAGCAAAAATCATTAAATTAAATTAAAAGTTTTTCTACCAAAAATTGACTTTCATACATTACGTAAAAACCTGCCTAGGCTCCTATCACTCTTCCCTTGGACTATATCTACTATGTCTATCTCGATGCGTCATCCTCATTTTTTTCCTAAAAGGGGAGGGACATACATAAAAATAAAGTGAGTTGAATACTCAGTAAGTATTACTTTATACAGTCAAAATAACCTAACATAGCTTTTTAGATATGCATCTACATTCATCTACAGACTTTACATAAACATTCATTTCATTTAAAATATTACAAGGTAGGGTTTTTCTTTAAAAAAGTTTTCCTTTCATAAAATATTTCCCTCACCTTGTACTTTCATTCATAGAGAACTAAAGCATACATGCATTTATTTATTCTTTTCAATTTTCCTCTGACTGGTACACACTATTACGCTCCGTGTGTTGGGGTTAGCGGTCTTTCAGACCTAGATTCCACCCGTAGCCACAAGTTGAGAATCCCTTGTAGTCAAGGGGTAGCAGTGGTAGTAATGCATTGAGTGCACTACTAGTACTACTTATCCGACATTGCAATCTGTCCAATCCTTTGGTACCATCATTCATTCAATCATGGCAATTAAGTATTTTCATACATTAAAAAATTCATTTATTTCAATCTTTTCCTTTTCATCCATTCAGTCATTTCATTTTCATTTCTTTCCATTCATCAGTCCATTCATTTCATAAACATCATTTAAAAGTATAAGCATAAACATCATCATAAACATCATTTGAAAGCATTCTTTAAATCTCTTTTAATAGCATCATTTAAAACTCATTCCATAGTCTCATTTAAGTACCAGTTCATAGCGTCATTTAAATATACTTTTATTGCATCATTTAAAACATCATTCAAAACATCAAGCATAAACCTCAACATTTCATTTCATGAAAATAAGGACAATAGCTACTACATATAACATCCATTCACATGCATACATTTTTTACTTTGGGTGCATAAATAGAGGGCAGCCGAAGAAGGTTTTTACTTACATATACCTTTAAACACTTATACTTAGCATACTTTCATAAACATCGTTATTTTCATAAGCATTATAAAGAAAACATTTCTTTTTCATTTCATATCATTTAGAAAACTCTATAAAAGTATGAACATAATACTTATCTGGACTCCATGCGACTTACATTTCATGCAGTCCATTAATATGCTTGTCAGATGGCAACCCGCATGCATACATAACCTCGCATTATTCCTTTCCTTAAGTATATAACTTAAACTTCTCTTCCCTAGGACTTCCTTCACTTAGACACACTCTATCATCCAAGTCCATCTTCTATGCTTTCCTTTATCACGTTTCCTCAATCTTAGGGTCGTAACTTGCGACCCACTTGAGGTCACCTTTCAAACACAGAGCCTCCTACTTCACGTTCTTATCCTTCAAAGTGAATTTCCTTGATTCACTTTAAAGGCTAAGATACACAGTCACCGTTGTCATGCTCTTCCTACCAAATCATCCATCTTGATGCATAACTTGGACCAACCAAGTTATACAACCCAATCCTAGTCAATACACTTATCCTCTCCTTCATCCATACACAAAAACCAACACTTTATCGTAATCTCAAACATGCATAATATACAAATTTAAGCCAACCTTGAGGCTTAAACATTGTATACTCATGCTTAAGAAAGATTATCTATTACATATGGTAAATATGTCCGGCACATGTGTCCAACCAAATTACACATGTACCCTACCATTTTTATCATCTAAGATCAACATATAATCCACTAATACCCGCTTGTGTAAACAAGCTCCATACTTCGATCCTAACCTCCAACTCAAACCCATACAACATGACACTTCATACAACCCGTCCAACTACTTAACTTGTCCAAGCACTTCACACAACCTACCTGATGTACAACCACATCACGATTACACCACACTCAATCACTTCACATAGCACTTCAAACTAAATGGCTCCTCCCAACTACTTCCAAACCGTATCATAATCCCATCACTTCACGTGGCATCTGACCACTATACTACCCAATCACCCCATTCCTCTCACAACACAACTCTATACTTAATCTCCGTCACTTCACAACATCACGTTATACCACCACTACATCACACCTGCACAACAAACTCGTCACTTCACACTACTCACGGCCATAATACAAATTGCATAGTAATGCCCAACGCTTTAATTATGTCTCCACAGAACGTACTTCACAACTATATAATTGACACCTCACAGTGCATCACATAGCTCATCACGACCACAGAACACTTCGCATAGAACCCTGTCACCTCAATTACACAACCACCACAACTGTTTCATTCACAGTTCACAACACGGTGCACTCCACAATTACAGCACAATCCACAACAACATCGAGCTTCACAATAAATAAACTGTCGAGAGAAAATGAGAGAGATTATACCTTGCTTCGGGGCTTGCGTCCCTTGCTGCCAGGCATGGTCCTACGGTGGTGGCTACACATGTGCAGGGAGGGCTAGTTGAGGTGCGGTGGCCACTGGTACAATGGTGGAGCTTAGCGTGGAGTGGTTGCCCATGGTAGCTTGTGGTGGCTTGGCAAGAGCACGGCAACGCTAGGGAGAGGTTGAGGTCGAGAGAAACCAAGGGAAAGGGCGAGAGAAAGTGGGGCTCGATTGGGCATGGAGGAGCAGGGGAAAGCTCTGGCTGAAGCTGTGAGGGAGGGGTGGTTGGCGAGCTCATGGGCTGCTCATGGCTTTACAGAATGCACATGGCTGGCCAGATTAGAATGGCCAGGTATCCAATTTTCCTTCCATACCTTGATGGACTGTCTTGATCCAAGTCTTCATTTGCATCCCAAGGCCAAATAGTTTTTTGTCTCCCATATGCCCTTCCATCCAAAACTAGAACTATAGCCTAGCTTGGATTCCAGAAAATATACTTTAAGGAAATATCTTGCTTTCAACACCTGGTATAACAAGGTAGCAGATTCTTGCATAATTTTCCAACCCTGCTTGGCTAAGAGAGCATCATTAAAGGTTCTTAGGTCTTAAATCCCATTCCTCCAGCCTGATTATGGTCACATATCTTTGCCCAACTAAGCCAATAAATTTTGTGTTCCTCTCTCCTCTGCCCTCACCAGAAACGTGCCATCATTTTGTTCAGTGCATATCATAAACTTCCAGGTAGTTTAAAGCAGCTCATAGAGTATGTTGATATTGAAAGAGCAACAGCTTTAATGAGTACGTCCTTCCCACCTTGTGATAGCATTTTCTCCTTCCAGTTTTGCAACTTTGCCCAAACTTTATGTTTAATGTAAGAAAAATCCTTTGTTTTAGCTTTAGCAACTAATGGAGGTAATCCCAAATACTTCTCATACTGTTGGAACTGTTGGAACTGTTGCACACCCCACAAATCCATTAACTCATGCTTCTCAAAGTCCACATTTTTACTAAAAATCATAGTAGTTTTATCTGTATTCACCTTTTGCCCTAAAGCCTCCTCATACTGATTAAGTAGCTGCTGAATGTGATGGTTTTCTGCACAAGTAAAAATATGCTATCATCATCAAACAACAAGTGAGAAATTTTTGGTACCTCTCTGAAGACCTTGATACCTGACACTTTCTTAGAAACCTCAGCTTGTTTCAATAGGGTTATTAGGCCCTCAGTGCATAACAAGAAAATGTATGGGGATAGGAGGTCCCCTTGCCTTATCCCTCGAGAAGGAATTATTGGTCCCATAGGCTCCCCATTTATTAAAACTGAAAATGATACAGTTTTAATACACATCATCACCAACTAAACCCATCTAGTATGAAAACCCATTCTGCCCATCACAGCCTCCATATAACCCCATTCAATTTTATCATAGGCCTTACTCATGTCTAGTTTGATGGACATGTACCCCTCCTTGCCTTGCTTCCTGTTTCTCAGAAAATGAATCATCTCATATGCAACCAGCACATTGTCACTGATTAGTCTATCAGGGACAAAAGCACTTTGGGAGCTAGATTCTACATCATTGAGAATAGGTTTGAGTCTATTAGCGAACACTTTTGAAATTAATTTATACACAACATTACATAGCCAAATGGGCCTAAATTCAGTGATTTTTTTAGGCCTCTTTTTCTTCGGGATCAAAGAAATGAAAGTGTGATTAAGGGTAGAAGGAACTATACCGCTTTGTAGAGCCTGTAGCATAGCATCTATAATAGCATCACCAACAATATGCCAATATTGTTGGAAGAACATGGGTGACAAGCCATCAGGTCCAGGGGCCTTCGTGGGTTGCATTTGATCCAAGGTAGCTTTCACTTCTTCCCTTTTAAAGTCTCTCAAAATATATTGATTCATCTCCTCAATGACTCTGCTATCCATATCATTAAGGAAATCCATACTACTCGACTGAGGTGCATAAGTAAAAAGGGCCTGAAAGAAAGATAGAATCACCTGGTCCCTACCTTCATCCACCTGCTAGACCCCCTCCTCATCCTTCAAGCCCGTAATCCAATTTTTTGTTCTTCTTTGAGAAGCCTTGGGGTGGAAAAACCTGGTATTTTGATCTCCCTCCTTCAACCAGAGTGCTTTAGCTTTTTGTTTCCAAAGTATCTCTTCTCTCTTAAGCCAGCATTGTAGGTTATTCCTAGCCTCTTGATGAGTTTCCAAACTAGCATAGTATGGATCAATATTTTGCACATGTTGCAAGTGTTCCCAAGCTTGTTTGATTTTCTTTTCGACATTTCCCAATTTTATCTGATTCCAGCCTGCTAAATTTTGAAAGCGGGCTCCAATTCTATGGATAATGTTAGGCATAGACATTCCATCACTTCCCCCATTCCATGAGTTTGCAACAACTCCTTCACAAGCATCATCTTTAGTCCACATAGCCTCAAACTGAAATATCTTTTTCTTACTTGGCTTCCTCTCATTGCTAGTACTGAGAATTATTGGTAGATGATTTAAATAAGCAGCAAAACCATGCACCACACGAGCACTTGGGAACATATTAAGCCAACTATGAGTTGCCATGTATCTATCAATTCTTTCACTGAAAGTATTCTGCAATCCCCTCTTATTGCACCATGTAAATTGAGGTCCTTAAAATCCCCACAAACTATCCATGCTTCAAAATCCAACCTCCTAAGTGACTTGACTAGATTCCAAGCCACTCCTAAGTTCAATTTCAGGATTTCCATACACACCAGTAAAGTGCCACTCCCTATCACTTTCCTCACCACGAATCAGAGCATCAATATGATTCTTTGAATAGCTTTTGATTCTCAATTGGACCTCTCACTGCCACAAGAGTGCTAAGCCACCACTTCTTCCATCACAACTTACTGCAAAACAACTCTCAAAAGCCACCTTCAATCTAATGAGTTCCCAAGCCTACGGGAGTCCCAACATATAGTTTTCATGTTTTGTCGGTGGGGCTGATCAACAACCACCACCATTTTTACTTGTGTTTCAAATGCATCTTGTACTGCTCTTCTTTGGACCTTTCTCCTCTTCTGGTTGTCTAATTACTCAGGCTCAAGTTACTTCCTTTTTGCCTTCTGCCTTAGCTGGACTATGTCAATGGCATTTGAGGTTGAGGGATGATCTTGCTTCATTGCCATTTCCTACCTATTTTGGATGTCATGGGCCTCTTTAGTTGGGCTATACCAACCACTAAAACATCAACCCCCTAAGGGGACCCATCCTCACATGTGCATGTTGATGATGCATGTTCTCACTTAACTTCTCATGCAGTTGACAAGGACCAGAGGTGGACCCCTCGGGATTGTTGAGGGATTCTAGCCCTGTTTTGCTCCCATTTCCTTCCTTTGTGGCCATTAACTTTCCAAGCATGACCTCTCTCTCTGAGACAGCCTCCTGAGATTCCGGTATATTGCATTGACTACTTGATTTCTCCCTGTCATCCACCGTAACATCTATAGCCCTCTCCTCTTCTTTGTCCTGCGAGGAATTCCGATCAACAGGCTCTTTCTAAGACCTGTAATCCCTTTTCTGTGCCATAACACCACCAGCACGTAGCCATGGGCCAAATGGCAAGTTTTCTTCCTTCAATACCTCATGGTGAGGTTGCTTCAGTTTGCATTCCTTATGGTGGTGGCCCAAAATTCCACACACATAACAAAAGTTCAACATTCTCTCATAAGCGAACCGAACCCAACATGAACCAAAAGTTCCTAGGTTGATCATCTTGCCACACATAAGTGGTTGAGTAATATCCAGTCAAACCCTCACAAGCATATATTCACCCCACGCAATCTCACCATGGTCAACATCCACTTCCTCTACAAAGCCAATTGCACCACCTATCAACCTGCCTACTCGTTCATTCATAGCTAGAAGAGGCATATCCAACAGTCAAATCCAGGAAAAGGCTTCTCTTATTTGGATTTTAGGCACCTGCATGTCCCTTGCCATCTCTTTCAAAAGAACAAGGTTCTTGTCAAAGGACCATGACCCCTCGCACATAACATGAAACCCGTCACGTTCATCCTCAAATTTAGCCAACAACAAATTTGACCCCAACTCCTTAAAAACAAGTGTTCGAGTCAGTTGCCATATTTTCCACATTGTGTTTTTGAACGCCTCCCGATTATAGTATTTCTCTATGAGAAGAGAGACAACCAGACATTTGTCTCTACGTGGCACAGTAGATTCGATATCTTGTGGCTCCACCACCAACTAATCTCTCTCCCTCTCAGAAAGGGACAAATTCTTATACATCGCTTCCAAATCATCTGCCATTTTCAAACAGCATAGAATATTTACGAAGACAGAGAGAGGACCTCTACATGGAGAAGAACATGCTATATGGCTTTTACTTCTTTAAGCAAATATTATTGAGCACTTTCATTTAAGCAAATATGGGTATGGCATAATAAAGGCCATCTAGCCCATGGTTAGTTCTGTCCACAAGTTACGTTTCTCTACACCTCTTATTTCCTTCCCAAAATCTCACACTAGTAGTAAAATATCGATCAATTAAGTTGGGTGTGCATTGAGAGGTGTAAAATACAAATTACATGCAATACACATATCATGCATAAATTAATATGAAATCTTTAAAACATGATACATTCATAATGTACCTGCAATGAGTATATCATAATTAATCCAACTAAGAAAATTGATCTCATTCATATACAACTAAGAAAATCGATCAATAAAAATATTTTTGGCATTTTTCATTTTTCAAAATATACTCATTGAAAGTAATTATGAATGCAAAAAAAAAAAAAAAAAAGAAGAAGAAGAAGCCAAAATATGCAATTTAAATATAAAACAAGAAAAAATGCAAAACAAACTAAAAACTAAAATACATGCACTTGGTAAATGATAAAGCATGAAGTACTCCTAGGCGCGTGGTGTCAATACTAAGACCATTACCAGTTCCCCTCAATAATGGGTGAATGATGTAAACTTTAAGAACCCAAATTCTCTCAAGTTTAGGTACACATTTATGAGTTCGAGAACTAACTTTTTCTAAGTTATGCAACCTATTAAACAAAGCACTCATACTCTTGACCAACCCCAACAATTCATTCATTAAGAAGGAATTGTCTTTCATATGCCCTTGGGGTTTCTACTTAAAACAATTAAGTCGGATATGGCCAATCTTGCCACAATGATGGCAAGTGGGGACAAACCTTTGAGAATGTTGTATATTACGGGGAGGTGCTATCTTAGTCTAAAAAATAATAACCCTCTTTTGTCCTTATCAATTGAAGGAGAAACAACCATCATCATATAACTTTAGCTTCTTTAGATTTTCTTTTTTGTATTTTTTCACTAATACTCCTCATGATGAAGTTCTTCATATATTACTTGCAGGTTATCCTCATACTCAGTTTCATTCCTAGAGACAATCTCATGTTCATACACATTCTAACTACTATAATTGTTGCCACCAATGAATTTGATTTGTTGGTAAGGTTTTGTTGGTATGTCACAAAAAGTTCACTTTTGTATATTCCACCAAGTCACTAATTCGATCCATTGTAGTTGTACATCCTTTAAGATTTACCCATATACTTGATTTTTATCATTTAGTACTACTGTATTGGAGTTGGTGGATAATCATAATTGCCTTCCAAATTGAAAATTAAATAAATATGAGAAGAAGAAAAACTAGAGTCTATATTGAAATAAAGAATAAATTTTATTATTATACGCATTTGCTTGAATTATGCATTAGTTAATTGAGGGTTTTTTTTTTTAAAAAAAAAAAAAAATTGGGTACTTACTTTTATTCATTGAAAAGGCGTTATTGAGTTCAACTCATGTAAATTGTTTGATTCTTACCAAACATTATTGTTGCACCTAATCAATTGTACTTGTAAAAGGTCCAGTATCCATAAGATGTGTCTCAAGCTGTCCTCCAAAGTAATCATTTAAAATTGTAAAATATGTTGTCAACAATACTTTGTGGTGTTGGAACTTTATAACTTTCTTTTTCCTGTGGCTTCTGATTGGAAGGTTCTTGTTCTTTATTTGCTCACACGGTTTCTCCTCAGCCTTGATGAGAATGAATAATAATGAGGCAAAAAAAAAAAAAAAAACTTGCTTGCACTGTGTGATGAAAAAGAATGTGCCAAATATTTTAATCATGTCGTACTTGGGTAATTTTCGAAGTATGCTTTGAGGAGAAAGCCTCTAAAGACTACTGACTTTTTATTTTTTGCAGGATCTCTTTCGGTCCAATCACTTGAAGTTGCTATTTGGTGTGAGATTAAATCATTAATGGCCATGTTACTAATTTTGTAATTCATATATTGTAAATTTGTATTTTATAATGTAATGTATAAATAACAAATAATGCAATATGTAGTGGATTGCATTGTGAAGCATGCATATATGAATATTGGAATTTTTTTTTACATGCATTTTTTATTTTTAGAACATAAATATTATGCGTTTCAAACTTGACTTTTTAGGAAAAATAAAATAAAATAAACGCTTTTATATATAAAAAAAATTACGGTTTGAAATTTTTGTTTTGAAATTATGAGTTTCAACATTTTTGGCTTTGAAATTTTTTAAATAAATATAGGCTTTTACATAAAAAGAATTATGCTTTCAAACATGCAGGATTTTTCTTGAAAAATCTTTAATAAAATATAGGCTTTTACTAAAAAAATTACGTTTTTAAATTTAATTAAATATGAACTTATATATATATATATATATATATATATATATTCTTTTGGGCTTTTTATGGGCTTAACAAATGGGCTTGGGTATAATGAGCCTAACTAAATTATTGACTTGCTATAAATATTGTAAACCAAGTCGAATTATAAATTCTAACAGGCTGGGTTTGGGTTCAACATTCAAAATAAACCCAACTCGTTGAATAAATACTTTTTCTAGACTTTAAAGAAATCTCTTGGGCCTATATTTCATTCCTAAGAATTGACTAGTATCTCAAGCAAACTTGCATATTTAACCATCACATCATCTCCGTGTCTATTTTATTCCCGAAGTATTTCGTTGACCCTAATATTCCCAAAGTACGAGTCCTTTGCTACTTTCGTCTTATGGTTCACATATCTACTAATCCTTTACACATACACAACAACACGTTTCATGTCATCTATCATACACTTTGTTTTCAATTCAAGCGTAAAGATGAAAACCTCTTATTTGATCAACTCATATATTAAAAGTCTGCTAAATCTAAAACCTCAGGTTTCATAAAACTTATCCCATGAAATCTGTAGAATTTAAAACCTTAAATGTCATAAAAATTATTTCTCAATATCTGCAGAATCTAAAATATTAGATTTCAAAAACTCAATCCAGAAAGTCTGCATATTTGAAAAACTCAATCCTTAAAGTGTGTAGGATCTGAAACCTCAAATGTTATAAAAATCATTTCTTAAAATCTGCATAATCTAAAACCTCAGATTTTATCAAACCCATATATTAAAGTCTGTAGAATCTAAAACCTTAGATTTCTTAAAAATCATTCATTAAAGTCCTCATATTTGAAAAGTAGAATCCTTAAAGTCTGTTGAATCTGAAACCTCAAATGTCATAAAAATCAATTCTTAAAGTCTGTAAAATCTGAAAGTCTGTAAAATCTAAAACCTCAGATTTTATCAAACTCATATATTAAAGTCTGTAGAATCTAAAACTCCAAATCTCAAAAACTCAATTCATAAAGTCTGCAAAATCTAAAACCTCATATTTCAAAAACTCAATCCATAAAGTCTGTAGAATTTGAAACCTCAAATGTCATAAAAATCATTTTTTAAAGTTTGCATAATGTAAAACCTCATATTTCATCAAACCCACATGTTAAAGTTTGAAGAATCTAAAACTTGTCTTTGATAGCATCTGTAACATTCTAATAGAAGACCCAAGCCACATGGCCTATATTTCAAACAGATTAGTCAATGATATAATTGGAATCACATTGGAATGTTATAAAGAGTAAGAACTTCTCATTCTCAAGCAACGTGAGATCTCATACATTACCTATCCTTATACTTATCATATAAAGTATCACAACACTAGCATTAATTTTAACAATTTTCATTGCAATGTTGTCGCACAATAATAAGGTTATTGTTTAGGCTCATCAACCTACTTGATTCTTTTAATTATTGCGAATTTGGTCTTTAAAAGAATGTTAAAGAAGATTTGATTTAAACCTTTTCAAATTCTATCTTACTTAATGACTGATTTTGAGACCAAGATCTCATGTAATATAGCATGTGCACACGGTTATACACATGAGACACTACAAATATATAGTTTCCAAAGTTGTTTTGATGAACACTACAAAAAATCTTGCTTCTTAGGCGAAAAAAAGTCGATGCAAAAAGTCCTACAATCTCCACAAAAACACGTGTGAAGATTTTCTGAAGTGGTCGCAAAAAGACAGTAATTATGGTTATATACAAACGGGGTATCATTATCATTTTCAGATAAAAACCATGAAACAGTTGAGAAAGAAGATCTATTTGGATTTGATTTCATAATAGATCCATTAATTGTTCAATTAACTGGCAAAGAAATGGCACTAATTGAAAGTTTATAAGTATAGCATTGATCCAAGACATGATCATGACTACTCTCATATTGATCTTATAATAGAGCAGGAGACAGACACAAGAGCTCAAAACAAAGAATTATTTAGCAGAATGAAGACCTCGTGCCTGCGGCCACCTTCAATCCCAATCATTCTTGCAACCATTTTGTTCTCAATTTCATGTGCGAATTCAGAGCAAGTTAATCTACACATGTTTTTCCAATGCCTCTCAAATAATTCTTCCCCATTCCACCAAGTCTCCCAGGCCATCTACACTCCCAACAATGCCTCTTTTCTCTCAGTTTTGAACTCCTACATAAAAAACCCCAGGTTTCTGACATCTGCGACCCCAAAACCGCTCGCTATTATAACTGCCAAACACATTTCTCACATCCAAGCAGCTGTTATTTGTGCACAGCGTTATGGCTTGGAAATCAGAATTCGAAGCGGTGGCCATGACAGTGAGGGTCTTTCATATGTATCAAATAATCCATTTCTAGTCCTTGACATGTTCAACTTTCGAGCTCTACACATTGATATAGCATCCGAGACTGCATGGGTTCAGGCTGGCGCTACTCTTGGGGAGGTTTATTACAGAATTGCCGAGAAAAGTAAAGTCCATGCCTTCCCTGCTGGGGTTTGTCCGACCGTAGGCACGGGTGGACACTTTTCTGGAGGTGGATATGGAAACCTGATGCGAAAGTATGGCCTCTCTGTAGATAATATAATCGATGCGCAAATAGTCACTGTCAATGGATCTATCCTTGATAGAAAATCCATGGGAGAGGATGTGTTTTGGGCCATTAGAGGAGGTGGTGGAGCAAGCTTTGGAGTCATTATTTCCTGGACGATAAAGTTGGTACGAGTTCCACCCATGGTGACAGTGTTCAACGTTACAAGGACATTGGAACAGAATGCAACAGATGTTGTTTATCGTTGGCAAGAGGTTGCCCATAATCTACCAAAAGACCTCTTCATAAGGGCATATCTTCAAGCCGTGGATGGAAGTCAGGAAGGCAAGAAGACGATGCAAGTTATTTTCATTGGGCACTTTCTGGGAAAATCTAAAAGCCTTATCCCTTTGATGAATGTGAGGTTTCCTGAACTAGGATTGCTGCAAGATGACTGCAGTGAAATGACATGGATTGAGTCCACTCTTTACTGGGCACATTTCCCCATCGGAACTCCCACAGATTCTTTACTAGTCAGGCCATCCAAGGTAGATGCCTCATCCTTCATAAGCAAGTCTGATTATGTGAAAGAACCAATTTCAAAGTCTGGTATAGAATCCATATGGAAGGTGTTCATTAAAATAGGGGGAAAGGGATGGATGCAATGGAATCCTTATGGAGGAAGAATGAGTGAGATTTCGGAATCAGAGACTCCATTTCCGCACAGGGCTGGAAACATATTCAAGATAGAGTATTACGTGGAATGGGTGGAAGAAGGTACAGAGGCTTCGAACCATTACCGTAATTTGGCAAGAACCCTATACAAGGTGATGAGGCCGTACGTATCAAAGTCCCCAAGGGAGGCTTTTCTCAACTATAGAGATCTTGATATCGGTATTGCCAGTTCACGTCATAATCGTACAATCCTTATTAAGAGTGCACGAGTATATGGGTGTAAGTATTTCAAGGGCAATCTGGAGAGGTTGATGCGTGCGAAGACGAGCATTGATCCCTCCAATTTCTTCAAAAACGAACAAAGCATTCCTCCGGCTGGTCATTAATTGAGCCATTAAGCAGTTTCCAGTCCATGGAGTACTCTTTCATGAACTTGTTAAAACAAATGAAAGAGTTTTACGGAATAATAATGTTTTATGGCTGACTTAATTTTAGAGTTACATGCAAAAAATAACATTTCTCTTCGCATGATTGTTCTTCTCACTATTTTTCTTGCGGTGTAAGTGTGAGATACTACATCAAGCCAATTCAATTATAAGCTGGTAATATTTTGAAGTTATCTTATTAATTAAATCTTCATTTCTCTTAAAGTAAAATATTTTTATATGAAGATTTCTATATATTAGGTTTAACATATATGAAGTTATTATAGTAACAAATTAACATTGACATCAAGATCTGCTTAGATGAGGTTTGAGTGGATCAATACAGACGTCCTTTCTTTTGAATTGTAAACTTTTTCTCCAACCCTTCCATTAAAAAACACCTTTCAAGCTGCATGGTTTATGGTGAAAGGCCTATGGTCGGCTCCTCCTTCCCTCCTCTCTCGTCCCATGAGGTACCATTGTGTCATTATGAAACTAATTAATTAAGCTGGTGACAAGATAAAACTGAAAATACATTACTATCAAAACTAACCTCAACACTTGGCATGCAAGTAAGAAACCATTTAAAGAACTGTAGGAAGACCTTGGGACACTCTCACAACAAGACGAGGGTAACTGGCCATTAGGGATGTAGAATCGGGCTCCATTTTTTTCCGATCCAGTCTGAAACCCAGAATTCGGCTGTATCAAGGCGTTCGAGAGAAATCCGGATCCGGTTACAAATCTGATTTTATGACCTGGTTATGATCCGTAACCGGGTCAATTTTTTAAAAAAAAAAAAAGAAATTCCTACTTCCAATTACTTATGATGAGAACAGTAGTAGTATTATATTAGTCTAATTAGTTATGATGTATTATTATTTATTTAGTTATTTGTAAATTAATATTTTGCATTGTGATGTAACAACAATATTATTTATTTTGCATTAATATTTATTTTGCTATTTATTTTATTCTAAGAAAAAACTTTTAAAAAAGTGTTTAAATTATTTTTTAAAAAACAATTTGGAAATTTAAACATAATATCATAATTTTTTTAAAAATAAGTGCTATAAAAATATCTTTTAAAGTCTAAACAGTTTTTTATTTTTATTTTAAAAAAAAGTATTAATAAATTTGGTTACAATCCGAATATCCGGATTTATAGCCAAAAAAAGGGAAACAAATTCTAGATATCCGAATTGAATCCGGTTATCCACCCGGATCATTTCCTTTAAATTGAATTAAAAGGTCTTTTACAAAAATACAACTTTCATACATTACATAAAAATCTTCCTAGGCTTCTATCACTTTTCCATTGAAACATGTCTGTCCTGACGCTTCTTACTCATTTTGTTGCTGAGAGGGAGAGAGACATACATAAAAATATAATGAGTTGAATACTTAGTAAGCATTACTTCATCCTATAAAAATATACTAACATAGGTTTTCATGCATGCATTCATCATTCATCTACATACTACACATAAAACATTCACTTCCTTTGAAAACATTTGAAGGTGGAATTTTTTTTCTTTAAAAAGGTTTTCCTTTCTCATAAAACATTCCACACACCTTGTACATCCTTAATAAAGAACTAAATGATTACACAACATTCAATTTAACTCTTTTCACTTTTCCTCTGGCCCGTACACATGTTATGCCCCACGTGTTGGGGTTAGTGATCTTTTAGACCCCGAATTCCATCTGTGCTCACAAGTTGGGAATCCCTTTCAATTAAGGAGCAGTACTAAGTGCACTACCAATACTACTTACTCGGCATTGCAATCTGCTTAATATTTTGGTATCATCATTCATTTCCTTTCCTTTTCTTTCATTCGCTCCTTCCAATCCTTTCATTTTCATCTTTTCAATAATCAGTCTATTTCATTTCATAAATATCATTTAAAAGCATAAACGTTAATAGTATTTCATAGCATTCATTAAACATTTATTTCATAGCATCATTTAAAATTCATTATCATTGCATCATTTAAATATCATTTAAAAGCATAAAGCATAAACCTCAGCATTTCATTTCATGAAAATAAGGACAAGAGCTACTACGTATAACATCCATTCACATGCATATAACTATTACTTTGGGTGCATAAATAGAGATTGCCAAAGAAGGCCTTTACTTATATATACCTTTAAACATTAATATTTAGCATACTTTCATAAAACATCATTTCACTTTCATAAAGCATCATAAAGAGAAACATTTTTTTTCATTTCATATCATTGAAAATTCTAAAAGAGTATGAACATACTACTTGCCCGGATTCCATACTATTTACATTTCATGCAGTCCATTTATGTTCGTGTCAGATGGCAACCTACATGCATACATAACCTTAACACCATTCCCTTTCTCAAGTGCATAAGTAGCTAAAACTTAGAAAATACATAAACTACTCTTAACTTGGACTTTCTTTACTTAGACACTCTACTATCCAATTCCATCCTCTATGCTTTCATTTATCACGTTTCTCAAAATTCTCGAACCCATAGCTTGGGACCCACTTGAGGTCACCTTTCCAACACATAACATTCTACTTTGAGTTCTTATCATTTAAGTGAACCTCCATGATTCATTTTAAAGTTAAGACACACTATTACCTTCATCATACTCTTCTTACCAAACCTTCATCCTGATGCATAACTTGAACCAACCAAATTATACATCTCAGCCGTAGTCAATATATACATATTTTCCTTCATTCATGTATAATTTGATCAACACTTCATCATAATCAAAACCAAGCATAATACAAAACTTTTTTTTTAAAAGTAAAAATTATATATATATATATATATATATATATATATATATATATCAAAAGGAGTAACCAAGTACACTAATGTATACAAGAGAACACATTGCCCATAATAGAAAACCCCTAATAACCCAAAAAATCTGTGAAAAACAACCTAAAAGACACCAAGCCCGACCCCAACCCCTTATTTCTTGTAGAACTAAAACTCTACCAAAATATCCTACCCCAACCCCTTGTTTCCCATCTTCACAATGCTCTCTGTTTAGACTTCCATCTAGTTGAGCTACCTCCCTTAGCGTCGTAGTTGATTGCCGAAAAAAGACGATGTAACTCCCTGCTTTTCTTGAAACTTGATTTGTTTTCAAGCATGTGGCTTGCCTCGATCATAGTAATTAGTTCTTTAAATTGGTTTTCACATCCTCCATGTGAGATTTCCACGAACTGCTGAATCTTGTTAACTTTAGACAAAATCCAATCTACTATTGGTGGAAGAGAGACCAATGGAGTCATAATATCCCTAGACACAGTATCCAATTGCACTCCTGACTCTAGGCAAGGTACCAACACCAAATCCATGTTCAAATCATGTACCCCATCAGCAACTCCATTGGTTATCTTCAATGGTATGACATTAAGTCCCTTCACCTCTGGTGACCCTTTATGTGCAACTTCAGCGGGTCCCTTCACCAATGGTATGACACCATTTTCCTTCAACTTCGATGAGGGAGCCAAAGTTTCTACGGGTATAGAAGTCACCTGAGGCGAATGACATTTTATTACAGATGTCTCTATGCCGATACCCGACGTAGAACATCATTTACTACCATTAAGTTGGCATAATACACAACCTTAAGCCAACTCTGAGGCTTAAACATCATGTACTCATGTTTAGGACAGACTATCCATTACATATGATAAATCTGTCAAGCACGTGCGTGCAACCAAATTACACATGTACCATACCCCTTTTATCACATAAGATCAACATATAATCTACTAAAATGCCTATTTGTATAAACAACTTTCATACACCCTATACTAACCTCCAACTAAAACCCATACAATCATCACACTTTACAGTCTTTACCAGCCTTCACAATCCCAACACTTCATTTGACATCATGCTACTTTACAAACTACACAATTATCCCAACACGTCACACAATTCTCAACCTATTCCAAACTGCACCGTGATCCCATCACGTCACATGGCATCCAGGCATTACGCAACAAACCTGTCACTTTAAACTACTTAGTCACATCACAAACTACTCCACAACACCGTTCACAGTAATCCCAACACATCACGCCACATATCCACAAAACATTCCACAACTACGCAACCATCTCATACTTCATAACATGTCGCACAACACATCACAACACCACACACTTAACAATACCAACACAATCCACAACGCCAATCAAGCTTCACAATAAAATAACTATCAAGGGAAAGGAATAGAAATTATACCATGCATCGAGACTAACTTGTTACGTCGCTTACTATCCGGCAAGGTCCCATGGCGTCAAAAGTCACTGGTTTGGGCAGTGACTGCCCCTTGGTGGTTACTGTCGTGACCTCAAACAGGGCTGATTTGAAGGGCTAGAACTAGGGTTTCTCAAGTGGGGCAGTGGGGCCTAGTGGTGGAGCTCAGGGTGGCGTGAGGTGGTTGAGCAATGGTGGTCGTGGCCGTAGCTGGAGGTGGCTCGAGAAGGGCACAATTGAGGCCATGGTGAAGAGAAATAGAGGAGAGGGAGAGAGACGTGGGGGAGGACTGGGTGTGCATTGATGGCCCTAGGGAGAAGAGGTGGTGGTCACAACAAAGACTCATGGCTCACTGTAGTGGCCGGTGGCATCGCTGGGGGGTCGCGCTGGCGCTAAGATAGGGAAAACAGAGAGGGAGTGCAAGAGAGAAAGAGGGAGGCTTCGGGTTAGGCATGAAGGAGTAGGGGGAGCTTTGGTGGAAGGTTGCCAGCCTCGGCGAGGCGTGTTGGCGGTCACAGCGCCCCTAGCGGCGGCAAATCTAGGAAACCGAGGGGGGTGATTAGGGGATCTCAAGGCTGGGGCTCGGGGAGGATGGGAAAGGGATCGGCATGGGGCTGGGGGTAGATGGATAGGGTGGCTAGGGAGAAGAGTTCATCGCCAGCAATGGATTGCAGTGGCAGCGTAGCTGGGTTGCAGCAGCCATAGGAGGCCTAGGGAAGAAGAGGAATGGAGAAGAGAGAGGGAAGAGGGAAAATGGGGGTGGGGGGAATTAGGGTTTTGGGATTTACTCCAAACCTTTTATCTAGGGATTTTCAGATTGATCTAACAGTGGGAAATAAAACACTAAAAAATAAACTAACTAAAAATAGGAATTAAAATAGAAATACCATAAGATTAATTTAAAATCTAACTTTGATTCTTTTTTTTTTTTTTTGAAAATAAACGGATCTCATTCCCTTCGATAAAGAGGACATATAAAGTTGACTTAAAGATAAACCAATTACAAACGTTAATAATGCCCCAGTACACTTTCATGACTAGCTGGTCTAGTCCATATGGCCAATCTCTAAAGACCTAAGTCTAAGAGATAGCACACCTCTGTCAACGACAGAGGTAACAGTACCCATCCCACAAAACCTCCATACCCGACCAAGCGAGACATGGAAGAGGGGCGCCCCGCTATCTCCGCCTACGCGGAGTGGGGAGATACTCCATTCGGACCTAGTCCGAATGGGAATAACATAATAAGAGTTTATAATTTAGAAAATAAAGACAATGTATAAAATAAATTACAATGTGAAAACACTGTAAATCGGAAAACCAGTGCACAAAAAAAGGTTGTTGAAGAGAAAACCGATGGTCAAGCTTGGAAGATCCAGAGACGCCGAACCAGGCGAACTCCGAGATCTTCGCCCCGCGCATGCGGGCTACGCGCCGTTCCAGTGGAGGCCGCATTTGGAGGTTTTGCAGATCGGCGGCAGGGCAAGCTCCTGGTGGGGCGCGTGTAGGCTGTTAGGTGCCGGATGGTCTCAAACGGCGGTTCTCCCTTCGAAAGGCCTGAAAAAATACAAAAATAAACTAAAACCAACACTAAACAGAGACAGAGAGGAGGAAGGAAAAGGGGGGGAGGGGGAAGGAGCCTAAGCTCCCACCCCCTCTGGCCGATTCTGATGTTGGGAGGGTTTAGAGGGAGAGTGTTGAGAGAACTAAGAGTTTTAAGTGCACCAAAATCTAACTTTGATTCTAAACATATAATCTTTCATCATAAAATAAAATGATAAAGTTTACTAAATATTTTTAAGAGAACTAAAATTATCTAAAATAAGTAGAGCTTTTAACATAAAATAAAATGATGAATATTAAATAATATTCTCAAAGAAATAAAAAAAATGATTTTCTAAAACTATATTATTCTAAAAATCATTTAAAATTAGGCTTGGTCCAATAATACTAAAAGTATCCCATTTAAATAATTTTGAACATTTAAAATATTTCAAAGATTTTAAAATATTGAGCTCTATTTAAAATTTATTTGCTAATTTTAAAACAAAATTTTAAAATTTAAAACACAAAGACAAGACTCATGATCAATCAAAAGAAAAATGAGCGGTTGGTCACATTATCATTAAAAGGGAGAGAGGAAGAGGGAGGATTATTCGACCAAAGTGAGGCCCAACAAGCTGAAACTTGAAGCCTTCAAGTTTATCCTTTTTTTTTTTTCCCCCTTTTTAGATGTTTGATAATTGATTTACAGCCTTCAAGCCTTCAAAAAGTAGACTACGCTCCACCACTGCCTTCACTGGTTGCTAGTTTGATCACTTGTCACCTTACTCCATTTTAGGTCATGCTTGGGACACACGCCTCACCCCATCACCCATGTTGTGCGTATTCCTCACATGGCACCACAACTCCACCATTCTAACACCTGCACGTGTCTTGCTCCTCTATTTAGCTACTAGCGATAACCTCCCCATCTAGATCATCACTACTCCATTTGTATCAGAATAGGTGATCCCAGATGCTAATGCGGCCTTGCAACCAAATTTATGGCCTTCTAAAGCTTGGTCTTTATGTTCTACATCATATTCATGTTGTTGATGATGAAGAAAATGAGTTTTTTGGTGATTTCAACAATAGTGTGCCCATTTGTAGTAAAAGCAACGGCTATCATACATTGTAGACTGTTATCTCAACTATCTTAACAACAACTCACTTCTTGCACTTGATTTATCATGAAATCTTGGGATTAGACCATTAATTGGATCTAGTACCTATCATCATATCTCCACCGGCCACTCAAATACCTACACTCACCTCACCCTTGAGATCCCTGACTATATATCTCGTCATGAGTCAGTATTACTTGCAACCACTTTCAGAGTTCCCTAAAGCCTGATCCTTTCAGTTTGCATCATCCTGTTATATATGTTAATATTTTTCTTAAAACCGAATATTCTTGTACTGTCACGTCTAAGGATGAGGGGAATCAGTCCTCCAATGATTCCCTTGCAATAATCTACAATAGTTATCCCCTTCCTACTGGGCAAGGTCTTCCAAAGAAAAAAATTGCTTCCATTAAGTTGTTGTATCAACCATCTTAATTATAACCATTATTTTTGTATTAAACTGAACGAGCAAAGACCAGTCGAACCATTACTTCGGCTTTATTTCTTGTATTTCACACCTAGCTAATTTTTTATCGGAACCGGCCTTGCTCTTTTCTTTTTTTTTGAAACTTGCTTTGTGTTGGCTTTAGGGGTGTAACCAGTTTGATTTAGTCTGGTTTTGTATATTGTTTAGAACCGAACTAATATATATCGATTTTAAAAAATTTAAAAATCGATACCAAACCAATTCATTACTAAAACTAAAATTTTTGATTTTTTCGGTTTTGGTCCGATCTGGTCCGAGTTTTTTGATTTTATGGATTATATATGTTAGTAATAATATGATGCTTATATATACCAAACTATTAGTCTATTTATATTATAGTATAAGTACATTATTTTATAATAATTAATACACATTAGTATAATATTGAATTTAACTATAGTCTATAGATAAGTTCTAGACTTTTTATATGAGTATTTATGATCAAATGTGCAAAAATGTATTTATCATTCATATATATATAAATATATATATATATATATATATATATATATATATATATCAAAAGTAAGTTTATTTGAATAACTTAATGTTAATGTTTATGTTTAAGATTAAAATTTTATATTATATTAATTTTATATTTTAAGATTAAAATTTATATGTTATATTTAAAATTATAAGATTAATTTTATGTTATATCACATGTTATATTAATTTTTTTTTATAAAATTAATATTCTTGAATAATAAGATTAGAATTTCATGTTGTAATAATTAGCAATTTATGATATAATATATATAATATAAGACAAAAAATTATAAATATATATACCGATCAAGTTCTCTTTAAACCAATTTTCAAAATATGAAAACCCGTACCACACCGGTTTAGGACTTGTTTTGATTATTAAGAACTAGTACCATACTGGACTACTTACAAACCGAATCGAACACATTAGTTCGGCCCGTCATGACCGGTTCAAGCAGTTTTCTGATTTATATTTTTTTTACACTCCTAGTTTGCATAAAAAATGAGATAGACAGATTTTTGTTTAAAGAAAATGCACGTGGAAGATAGAGAGATAGAGAGATTTTTTTACATGTGAAAGATGCACTCTCATTGAAAGAAGGAAAAAAAAAAAAACCTCCAAACATAAGTCTGGAGAGCAAGAAGCGAAATTTGGTGGGTCTCCCCTCTAGCTCAAGTAGAACCTTCTATCTTTAATGTTTTACATTAATTAGCACTTAAAATGACTCCATAACAATACTACACTTGTCCAATATTAACCCAACTATATAAGCATGTAAGAAAATTACTAAAATAAGGTTCAGAAGATCTGATTTAAACCTTTTCAGATTCTATCTTCCTTTTTAGTTACTGATTTTGAGACGTAGATCTCACGTAATATATATAGAAAAAATCTATTCAACCTTTACTATTCACACTATATTCTACACTCCACCTTTTTTTTAATTTTTTTTTAATTTTTTTTATCAAATATATTTTATATGAATAGTGAATAAAAAATTATAAATAGTTTAAAAAAATAAATTCAAAAATAAATTTTAAAAAATATTAAAAAATGTGGAGTGTGGAGTGTGAAAAGGATGAATAACAAAACCCATATATATAGCACGTATGCACAGTTTCGTACATGAGACATTACAAAAATATCCCTCATTTAACACATGAGATGGTTGTATAAAAGTTATAAAAACAAGTTGTAATTGTAGCATTTTCATACTGTTTCGGAATGTATATGTTTTGATTTAGGTTTTACATATATTGTGGGTTTACTCACACATCCTAAAAGAGTCATAGTGAAAGGAAATAGCTTTTATACAAAATATATAAACAAAATAATGGGCAGAAAATTTAAACTACTGTTTAGGGTATACGTACATGCACACCACTACAAAAAAATCTTGCTTTTTCCGGCGGAAAAAAGCCGGCTCAACAAGTCCTAAAATCGCGGCAAAATGCATTTCAAACGATTTTTTGAAGTGGTCACAAAAAGGCAGTAATTATAATTATATATGGGGTATCATTAATATTTTCTAATAAAAACCATGTAAACAGTGGGAAAAGAAGATCTATTTGGATTTGATTTCATAGATCCATTAATTTTTCAATTAATTAACTAGAAACGAAACGGCATTAATTGAAAGTTTTTAAGTATGGCGTTGATATGTTAAACATGATCAGTACTCTCATTGATCTTATAATAGAGGAGAAGACAACCACAAGAGTTCAAAAAAATTAACAGAATGAAGACCTCATGCCGGCAGGCGGCAGCCGCCTTCAATCCCAATCATACTTGCAACCATTTTGTTCTCAATTATTTCATGTGTGAATTCAAAGAAAGTTAATCTACACATGTTTTTACAATGCCTTCCAAATAATTCTTCACCATGCCACCCAATCTTCCAGGCCATCTACACCCCCAACAATGCCTCTTCTCTCTCAGTTATGAACTCCCATATTAAAAACCGCAGGTTTTTTACATCTGCAACCCCAAAACCGCTCGCTATTATAGTTGCCAAACACATTTCTCACATCCAAGTAACTGTTATTTGTGCACACCGTTATGACTTGGAAATGAGAATTCGAAGCGGTGGCCATGAAGATGAGGGTCTTTCGTATATATCCAATAATCCATTTCTAGTCCTTGACATGTTCAAGTTTCGTGCTCTAGACATTGACATAGCATCCGAGACTGCATGGGTTCAAGCCGGCACCACTCTTGGCAAACTTTATTACAGAATCGCTGAGAAAAGTAAAGTCCATGCTTTCCCTGCTGGGATCTGTCCGAGCGTAGGCAGGGGTGGACACTTTTCTGGAGGTGGATTTGGAAACTTGATGCGAAAGTATGGCCTCTCGGTGGATAACATAATCGATGCGCAAGTAGTCACTGTCAATGGATCGATCCTCGATAGAAAATCCATCGGAGAGGATGTGTTTTGGGCCATTAGAGGGGATGGAGCAAGTTTTGGAGTCATTCTTTCGTGGACGATAAAGTTGGTACGAGTTCCATCCATGGTGACAGTGTTCAACGTTAAAAGAACATTGGAACAGAATGCAACAGATGTTGTTTATCGTTGGCAACAGGCTGCAGATAAACTACCAAAAGACCTCTTCATAAGGGCAATGCTACAAGCAGTGAATGGAAGTCAAGAAGGCAAGAAGACGGTGCAAGTTTCTTTCATTGGACACTTTTTGTGAAAATCTAAAGCCTTATCCCTTTGATGAATGTGAGGTTTCCCGAACTAAGATTGCAGCAGGATGACTGCAGTGAAATGACATGGATTGAGTCCACTCTTTTCTGGGCAGATTTCCCCATCGGAACTCCCACGAAAGCTTTACTCTGGCCATCCACGTCAGATTTCTTCTTCGAAAGCAAGTCTGATTATGTTAAGGAACCAATTCCAAAGACTAGTTTAGAATCCACATGGAAGTTATTGATTGAAACAGGGGAAAAAGGATGGATGCAATGGAATCCTTATGGAGGAAGAATGAGTGAGATTCCGGAATCTGAGACTCCATTCCCACATAGGGCTGGAAACATATTCAAGATACAACATTTCGTGCTGTGGGTGGAAGAAGGAACAAAGGCTACGAACCATTACCTTAAACTTTCAAGAACCTTGTATAAGGTTATGACACCGTCCGTATCAAAGTCCCCAAGGGAGGCTTTTCTCAACTATAGAGATCTTGATATCGGTATTGCCAGTTCTAGTAATAATCGTGCAATCCTTATTGACAGTGCACGGATGTATGGGAGTAAGTATTTCAAGGGCAATCTGGACAGGTTGATGCGTGCGAAGACAAGCATTGATCCCTCTAATTTCTTCAGAAATGAACAAAGCATTCCGCCCAGCCCTTCCAATCCTGCCAGCTTGAGCCTTTAATCGGTTTCCAGTCCATTGGACATGAACTTGTTAAACTAAATGAACAAGTTTTACAAAATAATAAATTTTTATGGCTGGCTTAATTTTAGAGTTATATGAAGGAAAAAAATAACATTTCCCTTCACATGATGATTGTTTTTCTCTCCCATCACCTGCACAAAATAATTTATGTGGATAGATCGAGAACTAAATGGAAAAGGACTCAATTATCCTGAACAATCCCCAAGTAATGCAAGAAACAGCCCTAGATCACAACCACGAAGTAGAAGGAAGATCAAACTAAATTGGGTGGAAAGCATTGATAAAAGCATTAATTATTATATCAATTGAGAAATCGATTGGTTTGGACCATGCACGCTTTTACAAGAGAGTATTCTCAGGCTTATTCGGCTAGGATAAACATGATTTTAATGTGACCACTGATCAAGAGCTAAAGATTTGAAAAAGCAATAGGGATAAGGTTGAATTGGAAAATAAATTAAGTGGGGTTGTGAAATGAAATTGTAGGAAGCTGATCATGTGATCATGGACTGGCTGAAGAAGAAAGTGGCATCCATAATCCAACATGTTCAATTGGCCGGTCCCACAATATTCAGGATTACATGAATATTGTCCCAATAAAAACTCAAGATTACATGAATATTGTCCCAATAAACACTCAAGATTACATGAGTACTAATGTTAACGCATCGAATCACTTGAAAGTAAAAGACTAATGACTAAAGAATTGTAGAATTAAAATAGTCTTTAAGATTTAGAGTTAAGTACCAAATTATACATCTTATACGTGGTTTGCTCTAAAGTTAAATTGGTCCCTGTGATTTCTATTCAACTTTTTACAGATCCTATGTGATTTGTAAAATCATGATCAAGTTTCCATAGCAAGATTTACAATATTTTCACCTGGCAATATTATATACCTCCATGGGAATTCCATTTAGTTAGATGAATGGAATTTGTAATGAAAGGACTAAATTTTAAGTTTGTGGTAGCTAGCAGAGGGGTTATTCCTAAAGAAAATTTGCTCTAGGAAAAATTTTTAAACGGGGCAACGCACGAGGGTTACACCAAATTTTCCTAAAAAGGACTTAAAAATAAAACTTACTTGCAAACTAACCTGATACATAGATTGAAAACTATGTTTATTGAAGACTAACCACATTAAGCCGACTCAATTATAAGGTAATATTTTGTAATTACCTCAATAATATTCCTACACTTCTCTTTAAGTTAAACATTGCTCCATTGTTAATGTAGTGTTGCTAACGTGGGAGCACACATGCCATCTATTCCCTTGCTAGCGATATCTCCAGTCTGACCGTCATTGCGACGTATGTAGTGGGCCAAGGGAGCACACATGCCAATGCAGCCTGGAAACCATTCTTTGAACCTCTTAAAACTCAGTCATTCCATTAAGCATCATACCTCTATCACTCTATCCTCTAAAATTGGGAGTTTCCATGCTAGCATTGCTCAGGATAAAGAAAATTAGTAATTCTTCAATGATTTCACCTATGCAGTATAGAACAATGCATCCAATATTCCTATTGTGATATTCTCTGTAGTAGATAAAAGTAAACCTACAAAGTTATTATATAGTTTTATGTGATCCATTAGATCTATTTTATAAAAAAAATAATTTTACAATCTAACGTTCCACATAATCAAGTTACGTTATTTTGTTGGTTTACTTTTACTATCAAAACTGACCTTAATGCTTAGCATGCAAGTAAGAAACCATTTAGAGTAAAACATAATAGCAAGTATAAAGGAAACTTACCAGCCATTTATTGCTTAAAACTTGGAAAGACCGGTGTGGTCAGTAACATATATAGCAATACCAATTGATTCCTTGCGGGGTTGAGATAAGATTAAAAGGTAGAAGAAAAGCCAAGCACCTTGTGATTTGCCAAGCCATTGGCGATTTCATTCATACCCTTATCAGTTGCCAATTAAGCCGTCGGTCAATGCATGCATTGAAATTGATGAATGTCATTCCCTAGCTCATAGTATTTCCAAGCTGGAGGGTGGGAATCTAACTTCAACCAGCTGTTTACAGCCAATATTACAGAGTCAGTTAATTTCTAGGTTGTTTTCTACAAATTTAGCTCTCGTTTGTTTTCATAATCAACCAGTTGTTATCTCATATAATCGTTACAACTTTCATAACTTTTCACACAAAATAAAATAAACAATTCAACTTTTTCAAATTCTAAAATAAAAATAATATTAAAAATATATATTCTAATAATATTTTATTTAACTTTCAACTTTTATCTCAATTCATCTCATCTCATATGTAAAAACAAACAAGGCCTTAGTTGATAGCATGGAAGCAAGCCATCATTGTAGCCGAAACTTCAACATAAACATTTGTACTATGTCGCAAAAAAAAAAAAAAAACGAAAGAAGAAAGAAAGAAACCTAATAAGAAAGAACAAGAGGAAGACCTCGGGACACCCCCACAACTTGCTTGTTAACCATCTAACCAAAAGGATTTTTCTTTCGATTCAACCTCTTAGGAATGTGGAGGGAGTTGAGATCATGAATATCTATTTTGCTGGTTAAAGACGTTGGCCTAATAAGGGAGTTGAGAACATGAGCATTAGGGAGGGTACGTACCATTAACTTTTGGTATGATAACTGGGCCAGAAATGGTACTACTATAATAGCCTAGTCAATTATGGTGCAATGGGACACACGGTAAGTTTTCTTTCTCATCTTCAACTCTCTAAACATATGAGTGCTCTGTTATCTCTGGATCATGCATGTCTTCCATCTATTCGGCACTAATTTCTTAGTTCATTACTTAGTTTTGTTGAACTTTTGCCTTTATGGTTCTCCTTCTTTTCAAAAATTTGGTTTTGTGACTTATCTTTTCTATTCTTGTTACTCCCAAGTTTCTTCTTTTTGTGAAAGATTTTTTTTTTTTTTTTTTGAAGAAATCAGACTCATTTCATTAATGAACCGAAGTTACAACTGTGACTTAATAATACATGGAAAAACCAGACTATAAGTCAACTACGCATCAGCTCAGGGGCATCAATAAAATTGCTCAGGGGTAATAAACCAGACTTTTTGTGAAAGATATTCTACTATTATAGGTGAGGGTAATCAATAAAATTGGGATACCGTCTTTTTTTGTTTTTAAATCTCTCTTAAGCAATTTGATCACCTTCAGCTTAACAACTTCATTAATGAGGGAAAGAGTACTCTAAAATTAAGCTAATGAAAAATAAAACCAAACATTTTTTGTCACATGATGGTCCAAGAATACATGATTCGCTGATTCAGAATGACCGAAATAATATCATGCACAGATCGAAGCTGAGGGTATACCATGCACATTCCTAAATTTCTTCATCTAAACGAATACTATTATGCCAAAGTTTTCACACAAAACAACAATCTTAGTGGAAAGAACATTATCCTAAATGAAAGAAAGAAAAGGAAGAGGGGGCCAAGTGAGCTTATCTCTTAAAAGGTTCTAAGAGATTGAATCGTTACAACACAATTGATTTTTAGTGACGATTAAGAAATTGTGATAGTCCCCAAACCGTTACTAAAAAGTATTTTCTGTGACGGTTTCTGGAAACCGTCACTAAAGATAGATGAGATTTTTTTTACGTTCAAACATATGAGAAATTTACATTCGAATGTCACATATACGTTCGGACATTGTGGCTAATTACGTTCAAAAGTGAAATGTTTTGGCGCCAACATTCGAACGTATAATATGACTCTAATTTAAAAATTATGTGATTTTTATAGTGCATAATTTGTGAACAAGTCTAAAAATTTGACTTGTATATATTTATATAGACACAATTTGTAAAATATAATTATATATTTATATATATAAATATATATTTATGTATACATATATAATCATATATTTATGTTTATATATATTTGAAGTGCAGTGATTTATATTAAAGTTGAAAAATCTAACATTAAAGAAGATTGAGAATTGAAATTAAAAAATAATAGATATATTAAATAATATTGTTCCTTACATATGTTAAAAGCAAAATACAAAATATGATAGAATTTCATAAACAACACTCAGATGAACGTGTTCTTAGTGAAATTCGTACTCCGTATCTCCTTAGTCAAGCTATCAACCTTGTCGTTGAAGATACCTACATGATAGGCTATCTCGGCAACAGATGCCTCTACAGCCACAATCTGTCGATCGATATGCGCAATCAGCCGTGAGATCACTGCATCAACCCAAGTAGGCCGAGCATCTCCCATAGATGTACTCATCGGCTGCTGACCACTACTCCCCACACCAGGTTCAGGCCGTGCCGGAGGAAGTAGATCCTCTATAGGGGGTGGCTGACGTCCCCTTGCTTGTCCAATGCTACGTCGATGCATGGTCATGTCGAGGGCGCTCATCTGATCTTTGACCTGCTCCTCCAGCTGGGTTGGCACTCCCCCAGCAAGTAATAGCCGGCTGATCACGATACCATATGAGAGGTTGTCCCTGGAGACGATGCTTGCCTCGTAACGGATCCTCTAAAAAATTTTTAGTGGCAAATCTTTGGGATCTCCACGTGCCACTCATATCAAAAACTGTGTCCAAAGCCAGCTAAATGTGGTCTTATGTGCCACAGGATCCACGTAACAATAAACTGCAACATGCGAAAGAAAGGTAGCAGATGGTTTTGGTGGCAGATGGTTTCGGCCTCTCAATCTGCGTGTGGTCTCTCCCGGTGAGGATGTAGAAATCCTCGTCTCAGTCATCATCCCAAGCCGAAGGGCCAACACCCTTGGCCTCTGACCAGTACCCTAGCCTCTTACCAGTCTGCATCTCTGGCTGATGATTGATCAAATTGACCAGTGGATGATGCAGAAGTGCCTACATCTACATCGAGTCTGCCGTGAGCAGATGTAAATGTGCGAACCAAGGCAAGAGAGTCAGCCATAGTCGATGTCTCAACTCCTCGACTAATCCCGAGGTGCTCGGCTATGACTTCGGGTGAAATCTCAAACGTCACACTACGTACAATCACGGTGTGAGAGGATGCATCCTGAGGCATGTCACACATCCCATATAGAGCTCTTGAACCATTGAGGGGTATACCTTCCCCCTCAATGTGCAAATATAGAAAATAGCCTCTACTAAGGAAGACATCTCTTAGGTTCGTCTGCTCCCATTTGAGCTAGTCGAACTTGTTGATCAGAACCTCTTGCTCTTCCCTTGTGTAGAGATGACGTCCCACCCATCCTTTTCGACCCGTCCATATTAAATGATCATTCAATTCAAGTGAGTGAGGAAGAAGAAAAAGACGAAGAAGAATCTAGGGAGGAAGTCAATAAGGAGGACGAAGACGAGGTTGATGATGATGACGAAGATGTTATTGAGGGAGATTTTGAAACAAATATAGAAAATACATCCGAAGATGAAGAAGAAAAGTACTAAATATTTTATTCATATCGGTGACTATAGAATATTATACTTTTCATAATTTCTTTTAATTAATTTTCTTTATCATATTAATCATGCCTCAAGAATGCCGCTAAAATGACGACGAAGAAATGTGTCTCCTCCGCCAAGTCCAAGTCTTGAACCCGTTGAAGACTCCACACCCGAGTGTTTCACTCTTGAAGATCAAGTTAACACGCAAGAGAACGACAGCCAGTCAACACCTACCAGTAAGAAATGTTGTTGACAGTTAATTATATATTAATACTTTTATCTCAATAACTATATAACTATAATTATATTATTATCTATTAGTTAATGCATCCGCTCATTGCGGTCGTGGCTATACATGTTGCATTTCTCTTGAAAAAAATAGAAGGTATGGAAAACTCAAGGTCACTATTCTTGATAACTCCAATGGAGGAGTAGATGATAGTGCAACAATGCTTTCCTCATATATTAGCACAATAGTCTGAGCTTATGCTCCATTTTATATGTGATCATGGTGAGATGTTCTACTCGAAATTAAGGAGCACATTCAGAGTCGTGTGCTGATGAGTTTCCCTTGAGAGTATATTTTTTTCAACTAAATTAGTATATCATATTTTTGCCTAATTCACTTATTAGGATGAATTCGACCTCGACTTTGGCCGTCACGAGGATTCGAGAACAGTGAATGAGTTGATGGTTACACTATTTTGAAGTCGCAGGAGACGGTGTCATGACCACTTCAAGAAGTTTGAGATGTTGGAAGAGGCTGCGCAGTCCCCTTTCTAGTAGATGAAGTTAGACGATTGGAGAAAGTGTTGTGATCTTTTTGCATCTCCAGATTATCAGGTATTCCATATTTATCTCATTTAATTATTTATATTTATATTTGAACTATATATTATGTGTATATATATTACAATTAACATTTTTAATTAATTTTGTAGCACTTAAGTTCTACGAATGCGAAGAATAGATCCACTATGACTGTCCACCATCATGTCGGTTCAAGGTCATTCCACCGTTTTGCTGATAAAATGGTAATTAATAACTTATAGAATTCAATTATTTTTTTGATATTCTTTTATTTAAGTACTAACATTATCTTTTTAAAATTGCTAATTTCGTTTTGTTAGAAAAGTGATGATCCTTAAAACTTTTCCCTCCTTCATGTCTATATTGTTGCTCAACTAATGAGCGTAGTGAGTAGATGGATCCTACTGCTGCAGATAATTATGTAAGCAGTGTTAATTTTTTTTAAATAAATTATACAACATGTGAATAATTTATTTTTTATTTGTATTTCTTTTAATACATTACTTATTGTGTGTTTTCTTTCAAATTGTAGGAAAAAATAATGGAGTTGCAGTAAGCTTCTAGGGAATCCTCTCCGAGTAACATAGACATATTTACACAAGTGCTCGGGTCCAAGTCTAGTATGGCAAGAGGTTTGGGATGATCTTTCAAGCATTACGGTTCATCCTCTTCATCCTCATTGACTTCACAAATTAATAATTTTACCAAAGATTTAGAAGTTGCACGGCTCAAGAATGAGTTTATAAGGTCGAGACAGCATGAGTTGGACTCCCTCTTAAGCAACAGTCTCATTTAGAGACGCGTTTGCAGGACCAACATAGATACCAGGAGGAAAGAATATGCAATGAAATCCAAGAGCAAGTGCAACGGGAGATGATGGTGCAAATGGAGCGTATTATGTCATTGCAACAAAATCGCAGTGGGCGAGGAAAGAAGAAGAAATGAATTTTATCAATTTTATATCTATATATTACTCTTTATAATGTCTAATTTTAAAACTTTATAAGACATTGTTAATGGTGTGTAATATGATACAATTAGTATAATTTTTAATTTTATAAAAATAGTATTTTTGATCTGTACGTTCGAATCTAAATATAAAACATTCTAACATTAGTTCACATTCAAAGAAAGGTTCAAACGTAAGTACACAAAATTATAACATAATGTTGGAATGTAGTTGTAAACGTTTGAACGTACTCACTCTCAAACGAACGTTCTAACTCTTCTTCATTAACATTTGAACAAATGCCCAAACGTAATAACCGTAACGTTAGAGCATTGCTCCTTAAACATTCGAATGGAAATTCGAACATTTATTACAGTTAACGTCCGAACGTTGGAATGTAAATATGATACATTCGAACTATAATCAACGAATGTCAACTTCTGTCATTCGAATGTCAATTGGTCGGGTTGACATTCGAATGTTATATTTGACATTTGGACGGTACTTTCAGTGACAGATCTCAACCGTCACAAAAAAAGTTACATTCAAACATTGTTTCAAACGAAACACCTCCAACTGTCACTAAATATATTTTTAGAGATGGTTCAACAGTAAACCGTCACCAATTGTTTTATGTGACACACGTTAGGTGACGGTTGTGGTGACGGTTTCAAACCATCACTAAATGTCTTTACTGACGTTTTGATTTTTTTGTGACGGTTTCCTCTGTCATAAAAGATTTATTGTGTTGTAGTGAGTATAAATGAATTTCCATTATGGGTATATTTCCACAATTGGGAGTCAAGACCTTCCTTGAGTTTAATGGGAAAATGGATAACTTTTTGAATTAAAGAAGGATAATCGATAGTGGAAAGTTTCGAAGCACACCAAGTAGAGTATGAATAGATCTAGATTTTTCATATGAAAGATCTATAATAAAATTAAAAGTGTCGCTATTAATCATATTACAGATCTCATTTTTAAACCTTACATATCTTCCTTTAATTACTGATTTTCTTACCATGTAGGGCAAAAAGGGTGTTCAATTTTGAATGTAGCTAGATTTGTAATATTAATGGAGTACTTATGTGCATGCAGATAGTAATAGTCCCGGATTTGTTTTTATTGACATTTTATATTGTGGTTTTATTTGCACCCTTACTACGTAAGTGAAATCATGAGATAGCTGTTTATCCCCAAAAAAAAAAAAATCATGAGATAGCTTCTTTTGCAGCCTAAATAAATAACGGACGGGGAATTTAAAATTTGGATTAGGGACGTAAAATATGCCTAGTTTTTATCATTTCGAATAAAAACCTTGTAAGAAACTGACATGAAGCTATGTTTTAGAAATAAATTTCATAAATAAATTTCAACAATTTGCATAATTGTACTAGACAGAAATTAAAGATTGCATATGGAAACTTGATGCGAAATTATTGCATCTCTACGGATAATATAATCGATGTGCAAATATGCTCGAGAGAACATCAAACAGAAAGTTCACTAATGGCTCACTCGTCAATCACCTTGAGCAAAGACCAGATAGAAAGTTTGCTCGAGTGTCACTCGTAATTTTCCACAAAGTGTTGCTCGTAACTTAGCTCAGCAAAGATCGGATAGAGAGTCCGCTCGAGTCTCACTCGTCAGTTACCTTAAGGGAAGATCAGGCATTACATTCACTTAAGGTTCGTTTGACAACTCACTCAAGTGAATAACCTGATAAGTAAAAAATTAGGATTTCTGTTGTACAATGCTATAAATATGTACGACATGAATAGTATGATCATTCTAAGAACTACAATATTTTTTCTATAGTGTACTTTGAAACTCCTCAAGATAAAATGATCTTCTAAAGCTCCATGGACGTAAGCATGTCGCCCGAATGATAGGAACCCGCAAGAATGGAATCTCTTGAACCTACAATCAAATTGAAAACTCACATAAGAAAGCTAAACTCAAGTCAATGGATGCAGACTCTAGACTCGATGAGAACTCATTTCAAGAACCTAGATTATATTAAAATCTAGACCCGTTGAAGAACCCGTCTCAAGAACCCAGATTACAAGGAGGAACGCCACAAAGGTTGAGATTTTACCTTTGATAAGTTCAAAAGTACAATCAAGAATAAGAGGAGTAAACTCAACTCATAATGAAAGTTCAATATTGTCTACCTTTGAATGAGGCTACAAAGAGTATTTGAAGCAAAATCTAATTGAAACCCTAGCCCAAAATAAACCACTTTCTTCCAAAAATAGCCTTAGATGAATAGTGCCTCGACTACAGTATCGCAGCTACAATACCTCTCCTTAAACCTTAGTTCCTAAAATATAACTTTCCAAATAAGCCATTGTCTAAAATACAAGGCCTTCCCAAAAACCCTAGTTAATAAGAAATAAGACATGTGGGTCAAGCATCCTCAAGCCCACTTATTCTAAACTAATAAAATAAATATTTTAACCAAATTGAAAGCCTCTAATAACAATAGGCCCTATTTCTAAGTCTTGTCTTCCACAACTTGAATCAAGTGGATCAAAACTGGTTCTCCTTCTTTCAAGCCCATCTTGAGTGTTAGGCTCTTGCTAGCTTCATACCAAGTGGATTGCACCAATCCTTGCATTGCTTTCTTGATCATTTTGGCTCTTGATCTTATAATTGGTTCATCTGGAACTTGCAAATAATCTTTAAGACTAGGTCCACCTTGGTTCCCATCATTCCCCCTCACCTCAAAAGGATTCAACCTCAAATCTTCACCTACATCAAAAGGAGAAAGATCAGAAACATTAAAAGTTGCAGAAACATTATACTCACATGGAAGGTCCACTTTATATGCATTGTCATTAATTTTCTCAAGAATTTGGGAAGGTCCATCTCCTCAAGGATGCAGCTTAGTCCTTCTATGGGCGGGGAATATTTCTTTGCGCATGTGAGTCCAAACCCAATCTCCTGGTTCAAAGATGACACGCCTTCACCCTTTATTGGTTTGGAAAGCAACTCTTTCATTCTTTTGGACAATTTGAAGTCGTACCCTCCCATGAAGTGACTTCACCAACTCCACCTTCTTTTGTCCATCCAAACTAGTCCTACCATCAACAGGTAAAGGCATCAAATATAAAGGAGTAAGTGGATTAAAACCATAAACAATTTCAAAAGGAGAATATGAAGTAGTAGTATGCATAGCCCTATTATATGAAAACTCTATAAATGGCAAACAATTCTCCCAAGTTTTTAAATTCTTATGAACAACAGTGCGTAAAAGTTGAGTTGAAGTCCTATTAACTATTTCAGTTTGACCATCAGTCTACAGATGACAAGTAGTGGAAAATAAGAGCTACCCAATTCACCCACAACACCTTCCAAAAGTAGTTAAGGAATTTAACATCCCTACCAGAAACAATACTCGTAGGTACACCATGGAGTCACACTATCTCCCTGAAAAACAAGTTAGCTATGTTTGTGGCATCATTTGTTTTATGGCATGGAATGAAATGTGTCATCTTACTAAATCTATCCACAACTACAAAAATAGAATATCTATCCCTTTTTTTCCTAGGCAACCCCAAAACAAAGTCCATAGATATGTCTATCCATGGCTCACTAGGAACGGGTAAGGGTGTATACAACCCATGTAGCAAAACCTTAGATTTGGCCTTTCTGCATGTAATGCACTTACCACAAATGCAATTGACATCTCTCTTCATCTTAGGCCAAAAGAAATATTCATGCAAAATATCTAACGTTTTCTTCACACCAAAGTGTCCCATTAATCCTCCACCATGTGCCTCACGCATCAACAACTCACGTATAGAAAACTTGGCACACAAAGTTTATTTTCTTTAAACAAATAACCATCATACTTATAAAACTTACCGAATATCGCCTTATCATATGCCTTATACACATCAGAAAAGTTAGCATTATCAGCATACATGTCTTTCACATATTCAAACCCAAGCATTTTAGCACTCATAGAAGTTAGAAGTACATACCTCCGGAATAAAGTATCAGCAATAATGTTCTCCTTACCTTGCTTGTAATGGATGACATATGGAAAGGTCTCAATGTATTCCATCCATCTAGCATGCCTTTTATTCAACTTACCTTGACCATTGAGATATTTTAATGATTCATGATTAGTGTAGATGACAAATTCTCTAGGCCACAGGTAGTGTTGCCTAGTCTCACGAACAAGAACAAAAAGCTCTTTGTCATAAGTAGGGTATTTCAGGGATGCCCCATTTAACTTCTCACTGAAGAAGGCTATGGGCCACCTATCCTACATCAAAATGGCTTCAATCCCTAATCTTGAAGCATCACATTCAATCTCAAAATTTTTGTTAAAATCAAGTAATGCTAACATAGGTGCAGAGCACAACCTTTCTTTAATAGTGGCAAAAGCATTCTCTTGATCAACCCCGAATGAAACCCAACATTCTTTTTAATATTTCAATAAGTGGTGCAGCAATGGTACTAAAGTCTTTAACAAAATGCCGATAAAAGTTAGCTAAGTCATGGAAGCTTCTTACCTCAGTGATACTTTTTGGCGTTGGCCACTCCTTGATGGCCTTGACTTTCTCTTCATCCACCTCAATACCATTTGTACTAACAACATAACCAAGAAAAATAACGTTTTCCATGCAAAATGTATATTTCTTGAAATTAGCATATAACTTTTCACATCTTAACACATCACACACATATCTCAAATGCTCAATATGTTCATTTAAGTTCTTGTTGTACACTAGGATGTCATCAAAGTACACAACTACAAACTTGCCTATAAACACACATGGGACATGGTTCATTAATGTCATGAAAGTACTGGGTGCATTTGTAAGTCCAAATGGCATAACCTATCATTCATAAAGCCCATACTTAGTCTTAAAAGCAGTTTTCCATTCATCACCCTCTTTCATTCTAATTTGATGGTACCCACTTTTAAGATCAATTTTACTGAAAATATATGAGTCATGCAATTCATCAAGCATATCATCTAATCTAGGAATGGGATGGTTGTGGCGCCCCCGACTTCCATGTACGGACCAACACGGAAATCGAGACACCCGGGATGATGACAACCGGTCACGCATCCCAACGACAAGTGTCAGTGTGTGCAACAAATAAACATGCACAAATAAAAACACAGCGGAAGGTAATAAAGTCTACTAGTACCAGAATTTTAATTAATACAGATATCCAAAATACAAAATACCTTAAAAACAAAGTCAAGTCCCAGAAAAATAAAACACAAGTCTGAAAATAAAGTCTACAGCATGAGTGATCCCAGATCACTCCTCCGGCGAAGCCAGATCCTCAGGCTCGGCATCTGCATCATCAACAAAGTCTGCAGTACCATGAAATGGTACCGCAGGTAAGTTATAACCTAACCATGTCCAGAGATAAAACCATACTCTAACAATTAACCATGCATGCCAATGATGCAATATGAAAAAAAGTGCAACACACGCCAAAAATCTCATTGGCTCAAAATCATTCCCAGTAAAATCCATTTCCACCATTTTCCCAGAAAATGGTACACAAAAACATTTCCATCATTTTCCCAGAAAATGATACACAAAATCAACTCACGCTATTTTCCCAGAAAACAGCTCTTTTCCAGTTAATCCAATTAACCATTTAACCATATGCACCATGGTCTCCCCTATGGACCATCCGCACGTCCTGGCTACTTTACGAGAGATGCCCAGTTCCGCACCCAGTGCGTTCGTGGCCAGGTCATCCTCTAGCCCCCGCCAGCAGAAGGGCCACGGAGTCGGCACGTCCAACGTCCGATCCCGTTGTCGCCCGACGACAACCCAGGGGACGTCACTCAGTATATTGCGCTCCCGAGTGACCAGAGGAGCTCCACCGAGATAATGCCCCATCTCGGCTTGGGGTCGTGATACACACGCACCCACAAATCCAGTCAACACATGAAAACCCAGTTTTCATAAAAGTCACATGAACATGAATGCAATACACGAAAACCCAGTTTTCTATTTACAAACATGCCATGTGTGCAATATGCAATGAACCAACAGTAACCTCAATATCACAATCAAACCAGATCAAAAACACAATTCCCAAACCTTAACCAGATCACAGCCAGAATATCCAATAACCAACTCCAATTCATTATATCATCAAATCCAACAATAATCCAATCACCAAAATCACACAACAATATACTCCGATCAATCCAACCACCCCCGAACTCCTCGGACTCAGTCCGGAAACCAACCAGAATACAATATATAAATAAAAGCAGTTAATTGCATAAATATAATTAAATCTCAAAGAAATGTTTAGGAAATACTTACAGCGCTTTAAAACAATTTAACGAAGGTTCCGAGGCACTCGAAATCACCAAAGCTGCAAATTCGCACAGTGTAAAAACACTGACCGAAATGCAGTGAAATGGAAAATTTTCACGGTTTCAAACGGAGACTCGAAATTGATAGGGTAGGGCCTTTGGAAGGTGGGGAATCTAATGGTGGTGGTGGTTTGCCGAGAATAGTGGCGGAAATGGGTGGTTTTTGACCGGAATACCCGAATCGGGTTTGGTACTCGTTCGACCGGCTCCGGCGACGGATCGGAGCCGGGTTTGGGTGGAAAAGTTTGGTATTGGGCCGGTGATGATGTGGTAGAAAGTTGGTGGCCAATGGCGGCCGGACGGCGGCGGAAGGAGGAAAAACCCACTACGGGTTCAACTGGCTCACGGCGGCTAACGGCGGCACAAGGTGGTCTGAGATTTTATGGGTGAGGTCGCCGGCGCACGGGGGAGCTGCTGGTGCCGGCGGTGAGGTGCACGGCGGCCGGGAGGCGGCGCGACGAGGGTGAGTCTATTTCGCACGGTGGAGAGAGGAGAGAGAAGAGAGAGAAGGGAGAGAAGGGTCGGGCGCGCGGGAAGGAACCGGGGAAAGAGAAAAAAAGGAAAGAAGAAAAAGGAAAGAAAGGAAAAGGAAGAGGGAAAAAAGGAAGATCCAGTCTTTCAAGCTGGGTCCCGAAAAATCCGACGGAGATGAAATTAAAACCAGAAGCTAAATAAAATATTTCAAACACAGTGAAATAATTTAAATGCAACAATAAAAATCAAAAACCCACAAATAAATCAATTAAAATTAAAATTCATCTTAAAAGCTAAAACAGTAAATAAAATCTAAAAAATCACATAAAATAACTTTCACCACATAAAATATTAAGAAATAATATTTTAAAACTCCCAAATTTAAAAACAAGAAAAATAACCACAAAATAAATTAAATAAAACATCCATTAAAAATACACTAAAATCCGGGATGTTACAATGGTGACACTTTATCATGATATTGTTGACCGCCCTATAATCAATGCACATCCTCCATGTCCCATCCTTCTTTGGCACTAGTAGCACTAGTACTGCACATGGACTCATGCTCTCCCTCACGTACCCCTTGCTCATCAAATCCTCAACTTGCCTCTGAATCTCCTTTGTCTCCTCCGGATTACTCCTATAGGCTGGTCGGTTTGGAATAGTAGCTCCAAGCACAAAATCAATCAAGTGCTCAATGCCTCTAATTGGTGGCAACTCATTAGGCATCTCCTTTGGAGATACATCCTCAAACTCTTGCAACAAAGAAATAGTCAAATTAGGAAGAGACTGGTTAGTTTCATCAAGATTAAGATAAAACTCTTTATAGAGAAGAAAAATCATAGGGCGATCTACGAAGAAAGCCTTCTTAACCTCACTCTCTCTTGCATAGAAACCTACTTTTTTCTTTCGTTTTCTCTCTGCAAACTCTCTTTCTTTTTTCGCTCGTGGCTCAACTTTTTTTTCTTTACTCTCAGCCACCTCTCTACTTTTTTTTTCACTCTTTCTTTTTTTCTCATTTTCACTCTCACTCTTTCTTTTTCGCTATTTCTTTTTTGCTATTTCTTTTTTGCTCAATCTCTTTTTCACTCTTTCTTTTTTGATCACTCTCATTTTCACTCTTTTTTTCTGAACAACCTCACTTTTCAATTTCAGTTGATCCTCATAGACCTGGCTTGGAGTTAAAGGAGCAAGCTTAATTGTTTTGCCCTTCTTTACAAAGTTGTACATGTTCTTGAACCCATGATGTGTCACCCTCCTATCATACTGTCACGGCCTCCCCAACAAAATATGGCCAGCATGCATAGGCATAACATCACAAAGCACCCCATCCTAATACTTCCCAATTGAAAAAGTAATTAACACTTGTCTATCCACCCTAACCTTTCCACAATCATTCAACCACTGTAATTTGTGTGGTCAAGAGTGTTTTAAGGTTGGTAAATTCAATTTCTCAACCAAAGTAGTGCTAGCCACATTAGTACAACTTCCCCCATCAATGATCATACTACATAGCTTTTTGTTGACGTAGCATCTAGTATGAAAAATGTTCTCTCTCTATTGCTCTGTATCATCCACCTTAATGTGTGTATTGAGATCATGCCTGGCAACAAGAGACTCACCTATCACGGGATATACCACTCTATCATCATCACTAGCATCAACCAACTCGAGCACCTCATCACTATCATCCTCACTCTCAGTCATCACCTCCCCATTGTCACGCATAATCATCACCCACTTGTTTGGACATTGAGAAGCGATGTGTCCTGAACCCAAACACTTAAAGCATTTAATATCTCTATTCCGTGAAGATTGAGATTCTACCTAGGATTTTTTGCTAGCTCCCACATCTTTTCTCTTAGGTGGTTCTGTCTTTCTCTTTGCTTCAGCTGGATCATTCCTATCCCATTTTGATTTTCATGTAGTGCTAGAAACTGAAGTGTACCTTGCTGTCTGTCCCTTTTCTCTTTAACTGTCTCTCCACCTTCATAGCCATGTGCATCATGTCCTCTATCTCCACATTATGCTGCAATTCAACTACATTGGCTATGTCCTTGTTCAAACCACTCAAAAATCTAGCCATGGTGGCCTCCCAATCCTCCTCTACATTAGCCCAAATCATCGCCACCTTCATCTCCTTATGGTAATCCTCCACACTCCTAGACCCCTGTGTAAGATTTTGGAGTTTTTGATAAAGGTCCCTATAGTAGTGGCTAGATACAAATCTCCACCTCATGAGAGCTTTCAACTCTCCCCACGTTTCTACAGGCCTCTCATAATTCCTCCTCCTATTTGTCACTAATTGATCTCACCAAATAATAGCATAATCGGTAAACTCAATTATCACCAACTTCATTTTCTTCTCCTCAGAGTAATTATGATAATCAAACACCAACTCTATTTTTTTCTCCCACTCTAGATAAACTTCATGATCAGTTCTACTTGGAAAGATGGTATTCTCATTTTCATCCTCCCAAGGTCTTTATCTACACCATCTCGACCCCTTAGGTTCCCCTCAAGTCCTCTTTCATACCTAACTCTTCTATATCTACCCAACCTAACTTCAAATGTTAAGTCTTCCTCATCCTCACCATCTCCTTCATTCACATACTCATTTTCAACCCTAGGCTCACGTCGCCACCTATCTCTCCTACCTTGCAGATTTCTAATCACTGCTTCTTGATGATCCATCCTATCCCTCACTTAACCCAACACCAAGTTCAACCGCTCAAATTGTTGTTGCATGACTTACAACACAAATGATGAGTTATCTACCATCCCCTTTGATGATGAATCACTCTTGAGATATCATAATGTGTTGCACAAAAAAAATGTTAGTGAAAAACCTCACACACTCCCTTACGTGTTTACACTCAAATAATGACACTTCACTCGTGTTTCACTCTTAATTGGCTTTTTCCCGATAATAGTCTCACACTCTCTTGCTTTTTACCTCAAGAGTTTTTCCACTCAAGTTCTTTAAGAACTAATTGAACTTAATCAAGACAATGCAACCTTATTTTATCCCAACTAGTAATTAGATCCAAGAAACAATAACAAGAAAAACATGGAAGGAATAAAAATGAAACAAAAATCAAGTAATTTATATGAATGAAAGAGCAACTATAAGACAAGATACTTGTAAGACCCAACCCTGGCCCTAACCCAGCTCCCTTCTAAGGAGCCCAAGCCCATGGAAGCATTTCCAGAATCCACATCACACGAGTTCATGCTTGTTTCCTTTTTCATGCACAACCCTTCTCCCTTTTATTTTAGGTTTAATCTATTTTCCACTGATAACTTATATAAATGTTTAGCATCCTCACCCTAAAACAAGTGCCACTGCCTCCTTTTGCCCTCAACCCAGCCACCCTCGAAGCTAGTTCTCTTTGCATCTTCTCCACCAGCCCAGCACCCATGAAACCGCTGCCACCCCTGCACCAAGCAAAACCGACATCGCAGCTACCCCACATGAGGCTCCCGCAACCCAGCCCTCCATCGTTTGTACTGCCGCTACACCAATGCACCCCCTCATAAACATCCACCTAGACCAACTACCAGAACCGCATTCCACAGCCAAGGGAAACGGCAACTCACAGCTTTTGCCAAGTCAAAATCCCCTGTTTTTCTATACTAAAAACCAAAGCCTCACTTGCAGCCACCCCACTCCTCGGTGCCACCTACCATGGCTCACCCACGTTCAATGTTTGTGCTGTAACACCTTCGCTTAGCCGCTGCTCAACCACTCTAAACCAAGGACCAGCCCCACCTCACGAACAACCCCTGTTTCCTTCACCAAGAAGCAGAGGAGTATTTTCTCCACCATGAGCCACCAACCTGCCAACCCACGCCATCTCCCTCCATCGGCTTGCTCTCCCTCCGAATCTTCTCTCACATTATCTCTCTCTCTCTCTCTCTCTCTCTCTCTCTCTTTCAGCACTCTCTCTTACTCTTCCTGTGCAACGCCGTCGGGAGTGTCACCACCAACTCAGCCCAGCATCTGTTGCGCTCCCACGGTGCCACTACCTCAGTTTCCTGGGGTAAGTTGCTTCTGCCACATTAGCCCTGTTTTTGCTCTCGTGTAGTTTGCTTAAAAGGATATATATATATATATATATATATATTTATATTTATATGCATCCGTTAGTGTAGTAGATGAAGGATTTTTACAATTATGCCCTTAAATCATGAAAGCTTTAATCGATGTTTGGTTTTGGAGGGCTTTCTTGTGGGTTGCATTTTTATTTTTTTATTTTTGGACTTAGACGTTTGTGCTTTTTATTGTTAAGTTGGTTTTATTTTTTAGAGGCGGAATATTTATTAAGTAAATACTAATAAATTTTTGGGATGATCTGTAAGTGCTAAACCTTATTTTGAATCCTTTTAAAAGAATATTTTTTTATTTATTTAAACAAAAGTATGATTTTCTACTTATAATGATTTCAATATAGTTAGGTTATTTTAGTTTTTATAAATTATAGTAAGATCTCAACCGTAAATAAGTTAGAATTTAACGTTTTAGTTGGAGTTATTAAGTTGGATACTGATGAGTTTAGAAAGTGATGTTGGTATTTTAGGAATAATGAGATTTTATAGGAATTAAAAATAGATTATTTTAGAAGTTTAGGCTTGAATATCGAAATACGAGATTGATTGAAAATTGATGGGAATTTACATGATTATCTTATAGGTGACGATTAATTTTGTTCGGCATTGTTAAGGAAACTTTTGAAAAGCTAAGAAGTCCAGGTAAGCGGGATTCCTATCCTAGATTTGCATAAAAAGAAACGAACTGAGGTTGGTTTGTAAAAATGTACATTTTATTTTAAAAAGAAAAAGTGAAAAACAGCCTCAGTATATGTTTTGCATTCATTCATGAGATATGTATGAAAGAGAAGAGAAATGCTTTTGACATGAAAAGTGTAGACATGAGCAAATTTGACATGTTTCTGAAATATACAAAAGAGCGAATATGATATCAATGAGATTTTTATACATGTGATATGAAATGATTTGGATCTATTTTTGATAAAAAAAAATGAAAATAATATGAATATGCTTAGCACGTGTTTTGATATGATATGGATATGAAAAGCCTTTGGCATACTGGTTCTGATATGATGATACTGGTTCACGTGATATGGTTGGTACCAACATGATATGATATGAGTGCACCCACTTTGGAAACAAAGTAATCTTTTACGTGTTCTTTCTTGTGTGCACACTCGGGACTCTGAGATAGAAAAAGGGAAAGTTTGACTATGATACTGCCTGGTTTGGCCACAAGGAATAGCAAAACCCTACCACGGAAGTTAAACATGGTATATAATATGACATGATACGATATGATATGATAAGATGAAGATGTTCAGTTATGTTATGCCAAAGTGTTTTTGAATATGAAAGCGTTTTTTTTAATATGAAAGCGTTTTTGAATATGAAAATAGTTTATGAATATGAAAAGATTGAAAAGTCGCTCTGATTTTCTGATAATACATTTTGAGATGTGCATATGAAAATGAAATGTTTTGTTTCTGCATACTGAACTTTCTGAAAATGCTCATGTTTACATATTAGTATAAGTTTTCTGCTTACTGAGTTGTTGATAACTCACCCCTTTTATCTCCAAATATTTTTCAGATGATATTGATAACCCAGGTAGAGGTCAGGAATAGAAATTGGAGCTTAACTAGATATGGATAGAAGGTCGAGTACATACGGGTACCTTCGTTAGTAGAAGGGTTTAACTTGAGTATATGAATTAGTTTATGTTATTTGGATCTATGGAGACTTAAAGATGTTTTAGTTTATTATATTGAAATTATTGGGAGATTGTGGACACCCTAAGGTTTAAGTTATTTTGTAATGATGACTTATGGAGTTTGTATTATGGTTATTTGAAAAATATGAGATTGTGGACTATTTATGAAATCCTTGGAGTTTTAGACGCTTTGAGAGACAGGATTGTAAGTGACAGGTAGTAATTCTCTGACTCTTCTGGGTACGGGGCGTTACAATACCCGCTGTAATGATGTATGCAACCCCTTTTATGATAAGGCTCAAGAAAAAAAAATTAGATTTTTTTTTTTTGCATGATTTTTCTTTTCTTTTCTTTTCTTTTCACCAACTGATTTGATCACAATCAAAAGAATAAGCAATTGATAAAACCCTAACAATAACTCAAAAACCCTAGAATAAGTGATATACGGCAGCCCCTAGAACAAGAGATTTCAACCAACACAAACCCTAGAATTGAATATGCAAGAAATAAAAGATAGAATCAAACTGATTGAAAACCGAGCTCTAAATACCAAATTATATGAACCCGCAAAAATGGAATCCCTTGAACCCATAATCAAATTGAAAACTAACCCAAGAAAGCCAAACTCAAATCAATGAATGGAGATTCTAGACCTGATGAGAACTCGTTTCAAGAACCTAAATTATATTAAAATCTAGACCCATTGAAGAACCTGTCTCAGGAACCCAAATTACAAGGAGGAACGCCACGAAAGTTGTAATTTTACCTTTGATAAGTTCAAAAGTTCAATCAAGAACAAGATAAGTAAACTCAACTCACAATGAAAACAAAACCTAATTGAAAGCCTAGCCCAAAATAAATCCCTTTCTTACAAAAACAGCCTTGGATGAATAGTATCACGGCTATAGTAATTACTACAGTACCTCTCTTTAAACCCTAGTTCCTAAAATGTAATTTTCCAAATAAGTCCTTGCCCAAAATACAAAGTCTTCCCAAAAACCCTAGTTCATAAGAAATAAGACATATGTGGGTCAAGTATCCTCAGGCCCACTTATTCTAAACTAATAAAATAAATCTTTTAACCAAATTGAAAGCCATTAATAACAATAGGCCCTATCTCTAAGTCTTGTTGTCCACAGCATGAATCGAGTGGATTAAAACTGGTTCTCCTTCTTTCAAGCCCATCTTGAGTGTTGAGCTCTTGCTAGATTCATCACAAGTGGATTGCACCAATCCTTGCATTGCTTCCTTGATTTTCTTGACTTTTGATCTTGTAATTGGCCCATCTGGAACTTGCAAATGATCTTTAAGACTAGGTTCACCTTGGTTCCCATCACCGAAGCATGTAGATTTTATGTCATGCAATTGATTGTTTGTTTACTTTTACTTTTCTATTATCATTTTCACAACAACTTCTATCAGAGCCAGGTTTGAGTCTAAATGAGAACAATGGCAGGGGCATAACTGAAGGAATCTAGAATCAAGAAGTTTGACGGCACAGACTTCGGATTCTAGAGGATGTAGATAGAGGACTATCTCTATGGGAAGAGACTCCATCTTCCACTATTGGGGAAGAAGCCAAACAAGATAGACGATATTGATTAGAACTTGTTAGATCAACATGTCTTGGGGGTTATTTGGCTAACCCTTTTGAGATCAATTGCACACAACATTATTAGCTAGAAGACAATAGCAGATCTCATGATGGCTTTGTCTGGTATGTATGAAAAGCCGTCTGTGAATAACAAGGTGCATCTGATAAAGAAATTGTTCAATCTGAAGATGGCAGAGGATACATCTGTTGCCCAACTTTTGAATGAATTCAATACTATCACCCAGCAATTTTCATAAGTTGAAATTGAATTTGATGATGAGATTTGGGCATTGATCCTATTGGAATCACTGTCGAATAGATGGGAGGCCATGAGAATGACATTCGAGATTTGATTTTGGCTGAGGAGGTGTGTAGGAGGGATTCTAACGAGTCCTCATGGTCAAGTTATGCACTGAACGTTGATGCTCAGGGTAGAGCACATGACACATATTCAAATAGAGGCATATGAAAATCACATAACAGGGACAAGAACAAGACAAGGCCTAGGCAGCAGGTGACTTGCTAGAACTGTGGCAAGACTAGTCACACTAAAAGGAATTGAAAAGATCCTAAGAATATAGAGAATGACAGTGCAAATGTGTTGACTGAAGAAGTACAAGATGCAATACTTCTTGTAGTTCACTGTCCAGTTAATGATTGGATATTAAATTCATGGAATTTCTTTCAAATCGAGAAACCAAGCAGGATTATGTTGTTGGTGACTTCGGGAAGGCGTACTAGCTGACAGAAAGGAACTGGATGTAGTGGGAGTGGGAGTGGAAGATGTTGATATCATACTCTCAAACAAGAATGTGTAGACTTTGCAGAAAGGCAAACACATTCCCAAGATGAAGAAAAATCTATCCTTGTAGGACAATTCGACAATTGTGGTCATCAATGGTTTTCTGAGATGGCATGGGTGTGACGCCCCCAGATTTTACTTGGCATTTCGTGGACTCTGAAGCATTGGGACATGTAAACATGGTTACCTACCTCTCGTTCATGACAGATAAATATGCAATGCACCTAACCTGCTTCTAATAATATGTAATATTCACTATAGATAATTTTTCATGAGCAATACTAAGCACCAGATGCAACATATCCTAAATTAGCATAAGCATACTTCATAAATATATAATAACTGACGTTCAAAAGTTACAATACTTGTCCAATTTTTTTCATCTAATCATTACCTAATCATTATTAACTTTTTCAAACTTCCAAATAAAACAAAAATAAAAATTGATCTCAAAACAAAAATAAAATTTTAAAAATTATATTCTAAGAATATTTTAACTTTAAAACATTTTTATTCAACTTTTTCTCTCTTTTCTCAAAACTCAATAAAAAATCTTAATTCAAACCATTTCACTACTATTCACAGATTTCTCATCTCATCTCATTTTCCAAGCATCCCCTTAGTACTTTCTTAGCATGTTAGAAGTTAGGATATGTGATACATTAGAGTTCTTGATGTTCATTTGCAAGAGAAATGCTAAGAATACCCTGCTAGGCTTTTGGGTTGTATAGTTGTTGTTGTGTTTGTGTTAGTTGCATCATATGATGAATATATGACCGTGATGATTGTGAATCCAGTGTCTTGACATAACACTAAGTAGGGTTTAGGATATAATTATGTGTTAAATTTCGGATTAAGCCATTAATGGTATGCAAGAACACATAAAAATCACCCCATATGAAAGTTAGGGTTTAGAAGTCTCTGCCTTGAAAGGTTCGCATAGTAGATGTATGATTTCTTAAATTCTAATTTTATAAATAGATTTAGAATAGAAAATGCATGAAGTGTGTGAAGTTTAGTCAAATCTTGGGCCAATTTGGAATTATTGAAATTATATGGGCCTATTTGCAAATTTCCAAGAGTTAAAGGAAAATTTTGTAAATAGTACTCTGACGGTGTTAGATTCTAATTTTTCTAGTTAATGAGGTTTTCTAACCAAAGAACATCTCTCGTTTTAGCCTACTCCATTTTTATATGCAAGGATTTATGTATGTTAGCATCTAACTTACTCTCGATGTATGATAGACAGTATGCTAGATAGTAAATTCCATGCAAAGTGAATCAAGTTTTATCTAAATCCTTGTTATATTTGCTATAACTATCTATGTCATGATGTCATTTGTCACAAGCATGAATATATGTCACATAGTATGAACATATGCAATGAAGCATACACGTTTGTCACGGACTTTGAGTCAAGCATGAAAAGTAAAGCTTTTATCAAGGTCCAAAATGCTAGGATGGGGGATTATCCTAATGGAACACTCATGTCCACTCTGGAGTGAATAAAATGGAGTGAAATCTCCCGAGTTGACAAAGAATTGTCAACAGGCTTCGAATGGGATCAAAAGAGTTCCGGAGCAAAGTTAAAAAGGCATCTAACGCTGGTGAATGCTGAAAACTCTCATGGCATTGGCATTTTGCTCTGTCTGAGTATCTCTGATTAAATGAATAAAATACTCATGCCATAGGCATTCTACTTTGTTTGAGTATCTCTAATGAAATGAATAAGATTTTCATAGTGTAGGCATTCTGCTCTGTCTGAGTATCTTCAATAACATACTCATAGCTGGTGGATAGACTAGTGATGTGATGCGAGCACAGGGTTCATAGGGAACCATGGAGTGTCCATTCTCGGTAATATCAAGAATAAGAATTAATGAAATCTAATTATGAAAGCAAGAATGTTATGAGCTATAAGAAATTCTAATGTTAATGATGTTATATGATTTGTAGAAGCAAGTCCATGTCAATCATACATACACATCATGATTATTATTGTGCATGATTTATAAATTGATGATTTCCTAGTTGTATAACTTGCTGAAATTGAAAAATCTTATCGTGGTAGTCCCAACTACCATTCCCACTAGGAATGGTTGAAGCTGTATCAGGATTAGAACGAAGCGAGTGTGGTAGACGACTGGCCTAAGATGACTGAAGATGAGTTCACCTTTAAAGGCTGACTTGTGTTGATTTCTGTCTACATGGATATCTTTAAGTGTTTGATAACGGACCTTTGGAAGATCTTAGAAGAAGAAGAATGGCACGTTTTTAACTATGTATCACAAACAATATGCTAAGCTTTTGTGGTTTATGAAGGGTCAATTTTTGGGGCACTACTGTTATTGTATGATTGTTTAGGACATGATATTTTGGGATTTAGTCTATTCTGGTGCAACTTATGTTTGATCAAAAAAAATTCAGCTACGATTAATTAATATTGTTAGACACATGTTAGGTACTGATTACACCCAAAGAATAACGCGATAGTTGTAGCACGGCTTTGGGGTGTCGATTCTTCAGGGAGACAGATTAAAGAAAACACAACAAATAATAAAAAGAACTAAAGGAAAAATATTTAATGATCAATAAGAAATAATTGGTTTTCATGCAATTTAGCAACTAAAATTACAATGATAAAAATAAGGATCACTCAAATTATAAATAGTAAAGCATCAGGAATTTCTTGCACAAATTGGGTATTTATGTTTATTCTTTATTCAATGAATTACTCAATTGGGGATTCATCTCTAGAGTCCCCAATTGGAAGATGTAGAACTACAAACCACATTAATCTAAAGATAACTCTTTGATAAATCATTCACTACTTTTTAAAACTCTGTGAATTATTATCTTTATTGACAAAACCCAGCGACGACAATATACCTAGTGGGTAATACTACAGCAAAGAATTAAATCAATAAAGACAAGGAATTAATCCAAATATAATCAAGGATCTTAACCATTCTATAGAAAAAGCATGACTGAATCTAAGAAAGGAATCAATTTCAAGATTATTTGGAGATAAGAAAATACTATTGATAATTAGAGACTGATAAATAAGAGTTTGTATTAATAAAGAACCATCACATGAATAAAAAATAAACTAAAAATACCCTCAATTATGCAAGTTCGTCCCTAGCTTTACTTGTCTCTCCGAACTGTGAGTCTCTCTTAACAATCTGTCTGAAGTAATCTCAGTAAAATCTAATTGAAACTCTCTTCCCCAGCCCTTTATATAGAACTCCATGCCTTCCCGGGTCTTCGCTGGCCACTTTGGCAATTTTCTTCCTTTATTTTCTTTATTTCATCCGTTCAACCTTTGTCTGCCATCATGTATTTAAAAACCAAATTCATTTATCTACTATGTTTTCCATTCTTCCTTTTTGCAGTTTTTTTTATATTTCTTCCCTGTGTTTGCATGCCCAGCCTAGCCAAAAGTCTCATGTGCATGTGCATGTGCATGTGTTTCTCTCCCAACTCATGTGGCGTGCACTTATTATTCCACCAAGCCGTGTCTTCCTCATTGTTGCCCATGTGTTTCTTCTTTCGGTGTCCCGCATGCATATTAGTTTTTATTTATTTCTTTCTTCTTCTTCACTTCCATGCACTCCATCTCTTTCATCATACGGCTGCCAACCGAAAGCATTATTTTTTATTCCCTTTGTTTCGTGTCTTGCTCCCAGCCGAAAGCATTAGCTTCCCTTTCATTTTTCTATTCTTTTTCTGTGTCTTTACCGTTTGTCCAGCGTTGCTGCCTTCTATGTCCGTCAACCAGCTAGCTTCAGATTGGAGTACTCTGAGAGAGAGAGATGGAGCTTAGAGGTAAAGATAGTGCTAAGCTAGAGGAAGATGGTTGGTGGCTACTGCACTATGCATGGAGCTTCAATCTGTAGAGGCAGCGTGGGTGATGGCCATGGTGTAGAGGAGTCTTCACGGCTGTGTGCGTGGAGTGGCACTACGGAGGTGCAGCGTGGAGGAAGGGGAATGGTGCTATGTTTTGATGTAGAAAAAAAAACTGAGGTTTACAGCAATGGCTCAGTTGCAGTAGGTGGAGGATGGTTAGGCACGGTGCTGTATAGGCGCATGCAGGTGGATGCAGTGCGTGAGGTTGAAGATGACAAAAACATCATTTTTGTCTATAGACTAAACGACAAGTCGTTTAGCAGAGAGTAGTTTTCATTCGACAGAACAACGACAAGTTGTTTTTGTCTATCGAGCGAACGACATATCGTTCAGCCGGTACTGAAAAATAAAAATAAAATAAGACAGACAGAATAAATAATAATAATAATAATTAAAGAAACAAAAATAAAACTAGAAAAAGAAAATAAAAAAATAATTAAAGATAAAATAAAACTAGACTAAAATATTAAAAGTGTGTTGTGCATGTGAAGAAACAATATCAAATTAAATCACAAGTATTAAAATCAAGCATAAATTATGCTATTAATCAATTTAAATTACAACTTGGATTTATGTCTCTTAATCATTTTTTCATCTAAAATCAATAATAAAATAGTAAAACAATTAAAAATGTATTGAATTTAACTATATAAAATATGCAATAATGCAACTCAATCAGGTACATTGCATATTATCTGTCATAAACAGTGGTATGTAACCTCGTGTTGCATGTCCCAACTCTTTGATCTCTGTTAAATCCCAAATGGAGGTTGTTACACCTTATTATCAAAACTAACCTTAACTCTTAGCATGCAAGTAAAAAACCATTTAGAGAAAAACATAATAGCAAGTATAAAGGAAACATACTAGTCATTTATTGCTTGAGATTTGGAAGACCAGTGTAGTCAGTAACATAGTGATACAAATTGATCCCTTGGGAATTGAGATAAGATTGAAAGGTAGAAGAAAAGCAAAGCACCCTATGATTTAACAAGCCATTGGCAAGTGCTTTCATACCCTTATCAGTCGCCAAGTCATCGATCAGTGAATTGAAATTGAAGAATATCATTCCATAGCTCATAGTATTTCCAAGTTGGAGGGTTGGAATCTAACTTCAACCTGTTTACAACCAATAGAGAGTCAATTTCTAAGATGATTTTCTATAAATTTAGTTGACAGCATGAAAGCAAGCCATCATTACAGTCGAAAGTTCAACATAGACATTTGTACTATTTCGCAAAAAAAAAAAAATAGGGAAACCTAATACGAAATAACAGTAGGAGGACCTTAGGACACCCCACAACTAACCTGTCCTAGGTTGCCCATTGTTGCTCCATCAATGTTTGTTAGGAAAAAGACTCCTCTAGTATATTATATTTTCATGCATACTTTACAAAGAGGTAGGACATCGGTATTTATAGTATATTACAGGAAAGAGGAATATTCCTCTGTAACCGAAAGTCTATTGTTAGCACTATAAGTGAGTGTGTGAATTATAAGTCTGCTATAACAGATGGTTAGTGGAGAGGACTCTAAATGGCACAGGAAGTGCAGGCGAGGCCTTTGGGTGGTACTGCATGAGGTGGTCCTGCACTAGGTGGTCCTGCATGGTATGCTCTGCTGTGTGCCTTACACCTGCACTGTGTGTGTATAAGTCTGCTGTGAAATTAGCAGCTGCTACGTGCCTTGCACCTGCTGTGAGTGGTGCTGCGTGTACTGCATGGTTATCTACTTGCAGTGCTTTAACAGGCCCCCTCAAGTCAAACGGTAGAGAACACAAGCATAGACTTGAACATAATTGCTGGAAACGTGATGAGGACAAGGGTTTGGTAAGCACATCATCCAATTGGTCTTTTCCTGAAATGAAGGCCACTGATAAAGACTTATTTAGGACTCTGTTACGCACAAAGTGGAAGTCTATTTCCACATGTTTTGTGTGTGCATGAAAGATAGGATTATAGCAGAGGTAGGTTGCTCCCGAGTTGTCACAGTAGATAATGGGTGCCGCAGTGAGATGTATTTCAAGGTCGCGACATAGATGCTGGACCCAAATTACTTCGGCAGTGGCATTGGCCACTGCTTTGAATTCTACTTCTGTTGAGGACCTTGCGATTGTTGGTTGCTTCTTTGAGGACCATGAGATGAGATTGGATCCTGAGAAAATGCAGTATGCACCTATAGATTTCCTGTCATATGGGCACCCTGCCCAATCCTCGTCTGAGATGGCTGTTAAATTCATTGTTGAAGACTTGGAAAAGAACAAGCCAAGATTAGATGTCTGCTTGTATCAAAGGATCCTCTTTACTGCCTGCCAGTGTGGGACACGAGGAGAGTGCATGTATTGGCACACTTTGCTCACTGCAAAGGCTAGATCAGGGCGTGTGAAGGATAGGTGTTGTAGGGAACCCACTGTACTTCGGTAAAGGGTAGGATCTTCAAAGAGATTTCCAGAATGGAGAGTCAATTTTTCTAATGTTGCCATGGGAGTTATCACAGGTTTTGCAAGAGACATATTGGTGCATTGTAGGAGCTCAGAAATATATTTCTTTTGGGTAAGAAGAAGTCCTTTATCTATATGAGTGGCCCCAATGCCCAAGAAAAAGTGAAGCTTTCCAAGGTCAGTAATAGGGAAATCACTACTCAAAGCTTGAACAAGTTCACTAATCAGAGTCATATTTGAACCTGTGACAAGAAGATCATCAACATAGACCAATACATAGATAATATTTGCACCATTAATTCGAACAAACAGAGAAGTGTCAGCTGAGGAAGATTTGAAACCAAGATCAATCAACTTGTCACTTAACCTCGAGTACCAAGCCCTTGGTGACTGTTTTAGTCCATATATAGCCTTTTTAAGTTTGCATACATGCATGGGGTACTAAGGATGGACGAAACCTTGAGGTTGTGCCATAAAAATAGTTTTTGTTAAAGCTCCATGGAGGAAGGCGTTTTGTACATCATATTGATGAACAGGCCAATCTTTAGTGACTGCAAGGGCAAGAACAAGTCGTATTGTTGTAGTTTTGACAACCGGACTAAATGTTTGATCATAATCGAGTCCCAACTGTTGGAGGAAGCCCTTGGCTACTAAACGAGCTTTCCTACGCTCGATAGATCCATCTGCAAGTTGCTTGGTTCGAAAAACCCATTTACAAGAGATAACATTGGGAGCTTCGGCTGGTGGTACAAGAGTCCAAGTATGATTTGCAAGCAGTGCATTAAACACTTTTGTCATTGCTGCTCTCCACTCTGGAAATTTTTGTGCAGTGGAAAAACATGTGGGATTGTCTGGTATGGAAGATAGAGCTGAAGTGTGCACTTGCGGTGGTGGCCACCTAATGGTGTAACACCCCGTATTTTAGTGTATTTTTAATGAATGATTATTTTAACTAAATTGTGGATTTTTACCTTGTTTTAAGATTTAGAGGTTTTATTATATTATTTTATGATATTTTAAGTTGTGAAATTATTTTATTGTGCTTTCAGAATTTTTAAATTAGAGTTCTGCAATTTAATTGCTTTTTATTTTAAATGTTGTTTTGTCGGAGTTTATTAATTTACTTTAGTTAGTTTTGGGTTTAAATAGATTTATTTATTTTACTGTTTTTAAAATAGTTATTTTGAGGATCAGTTGTGACCCAAAAGTTGTGAGGATTGGATCTCATTTCTTTTCCTCATCTTTTCTTTTCTCTTCTTTCTTTTTTACCTTTCTTTTCTCCCGGATTTCTTCTTTCACCCGCGTACCCTCTCTCTCCTCGCCCGACTCCCTCTCTCTCTTCTCTCTCACGTGTTTCGGTCTCTCCACCGCAGCACCGCCGCCGGCCGTCCGTGGTCAACACCGCCGGCACCACCAGACTCCCAATCGACCGGCCACCTTGCCCTACCAGTTTCAGCTCGTGCCTTGCCGCGGTTAGCCACCACGGCTCGTTCGAACCTGCGGTGGTTTTCTCGTCGTCCCGCCACCGTCCGGCCACCGTCGACCACCAAATTTCGACCACTTCATTATCGGCTCCTTGCCGTCCTAACCAACCCACTTTTGGCCCCGATCCGTCGCCGGAGCCGCCCATACGAACACCATCTCCGATTCGAGTTTCTCGGCCTTAAACCACCGTTTCGGCCGCCACCCACGGCCAGCCATCACTTCTATTAGCTTCACCACCTCCTATAGGCCCTACCCTACCGTTCCCAAGTCTTCATTTGACACCGTGTGAAATTTGAGTTTCACTGTGTTTCAGCCACAGTGTTTTTACACTGTGGAGTTGCTGTTTTGGTACTTCTAATTCCTCTGTGATCCTCCATAAATTATTTTAAAGCACTGTAAGTATTTCTCCAAAAGAATTTTAAGATTTAAATATATTTTTGCAATAACCTATTTTATAAACTGTGATTTGGTTATCTGATTAGACTGTATTGGTTATTTGGAATTACTGATATCTGTTGGTTGTTGGAAATTAGTTGATTTCATGGCATTATGCACGCATGCGTGGGTGTGTATTTTTTGGAAACTTTGTTTTGTAAAAAGGTTTTGGGTGTGTGTGTATCACCCCCAAGTCGAGATAGGTTATTATCTCGGTGGAGCTCCTCTGGGCACTCAGGAGCGGAATATACTAAGTGTCGTCTCCTGGAACTATTGCTAGGGACTTGGACGAGATGGTAGCGCTCTCGATCCGACTCCGTGATCCCTCGGGCTAGCGGGGATCAGAGGATGCTTGGCTATATACACAGTGGGCGCGGAACTGGGCATCACTCGTGTTGTATCACTCGCACGGTCGCTACCTGTGGTGTGATGAATGGAGCCAGTGTATGTAGATGGTCCCTAAGGGAGGCCATGGTGCATACGGGATAAAATTGGAATTAATGTAACTATTCCTGGATATTAATTTGTGCCAAATGGTGATTTTTGGCGTGCGTGGAAATTGTGATTTTCGAGAAATGGTGTTTTTCTCAGATTTTTACACATGGGTCATCATGTGCATGCATAGTGTTGTTTTTTTAATATATTTATGTCTTTGAGTATTTTGGATTTTACTTACCTGCGGTACCATTTTTTGGTACTGTAGATTTTGATGCAGGTTTTGAGGAGGCTGAGCCCGAGGATGCGGCTCCGCCTGAGGAGTAGAGACATTTGGCTATGTTCTAGCTTGTATTTATATTTTTATTTGATGTTGTTTTATGAACAAGAAAATTGTATTATGTTGACTTGTGGATTTCGGTACTATTTTGTATTGTATTAAACTCTGGTACTTAGTTATCTGACTTAACATTTCCGCTGCATTTTATTTTTGTATACGTGTTGCATTTCACACACTCGGCACGTGTCATTGGGGTGCGTGACCGTGTTGTCATCATACCGGGTGTCTCGATTTCTGTGCGTGTCCGTGCATGGAAGTTGGGGGCACCACAAATGGTACCGTCGTCGATAAACTGACGAGGTCGAGTAATGCCAGCTTGTGACCGAGTCAACATAGAGTGAATGCTGCGGAACATCTGGTAATGAGTTTTCAGTTGAGGAGGGTAAGGTTGAAGATGAATATGGAATTGGACCGAGTATGGATTGTGTTTAAGAAAGGGGATTCTCAGTAGATACGTGAAGTGGGAAAGTAACGTGTGTGGACTCAGTTGGAGTGTTTGATTTTGAAAGAAGCGAGAATGGAAAATGGACCTCATTGTGTTTGACATCCTTAGAAATGTAGATTCTGTGAGTAGGGATATGGTAACAAATGGAACCTTTGTGAGCTGGGCTTCGACCTAAGTATGCACATTCAAGGGCACGATAGGCAAATTTATGTTGATTGAAGGGTTTGGTGAGGGGCCAACATGCTGAGCCGAAGATTCTAAGGGAGTTAAAGTCAGGTTCTTTTTTATACAAAATTAGAAAAGGAGAGGAATCTTGAAGTGATGAGGATGGAAGTAGATTAATTAATCGAACGGCATGTTGAAAAGCATAAGGCCAAAATTGTAAGGGAATGGAAGCATGTGCAAGTAAGGCCAAACCCGAGTCTACAATATGCCTATGTTTCCTTTCTATGATACCATTTTGAGTGTGTGCATGAGGGCAAGTGATGCAATGTTTTAATGCCAGCGTTGGATAAGATACCTTTGAATGGTCTAAACACCCCTCCCCAATCTGTTTGAACTTGTTGAATTTTTGTTCCAAATTGTGCTTCAACATAACCTTGGAATTTAATGAAGGTAGACAATTCTTGAGACTTTGTTTGTAATGGAAAAATCTATGTGTATCGAGAGTAGTCATCTACGAAAGAGATGTAATATCTGAAACCTTCATTAGAAACATTAGGTGAGGGACCCCAAAGATCACTAAAAATAAGAGAAAATGGTTCAGTTGATTTATGGAATCTTGCATGTGCTGGCTTTCTATGATGTTTAGCCATGGCACATGCATTACAGAAGTTCATGGAAGAAAATTGATCAAAAGGAAGGCCACTCTTGAGGAGAACAAATTTGACTATCTTTAGAGATGGGTGACCAAGTCTTGAGTGCCATAATGGAAGGTTGGACAGTGAGCTGGTGTGAGCTTGAGGCGGAGGTAAGAATGTGTACAAAACATTAGTTGTGTTCCCTTGGAGTAGAGTTTTCCCCGTGATGCATTCCTTGACAAAAAAATGGTTTGAGAAAAATTGGAAGAAGACATTATTTTCTAAACAAAATTGTCTTACAAAAATTAAATTTTTGGTGAAAGAGGGAACACATAATAACTTCGTTAAAATAAAGTTGGAAGAGTTTGAAGGGAAAGTTGCAGAACCAGAGTGTGATATGGGTTTTGGAGTGCCATCTCCAACTCGAAGTTCATCACCATGATGTTTAGCAGCATGCAAATTTAGCTTGGCAAGCTCACTTGTAACATGGTTAGTAGCGGTTGTATCAGGGTACCAAGGTCCATTAATGTTATAGTTCGAGGAACTGTAGTTTGTAGATGGTAGGGCAGCTACTGTGTATGCTTGATTGAATCTATAAATGCAAATGAGGGCCGAGTGTCCAACTCTGTTGCATACTTGGCAGATGGGTCGTGAGTCAGTCATTGAAGAAGAGAAATGAGGTGAGAATGTACCTGAAGGTCTGGATGAACCACGTGAATAGGATGAATTTGAACGACCCCCATGACTGCGATTAAAATTTTGACGTCCTCGTGAATAGGATGAGCCACGGCCACGTCCAGGAGAAGAAAAACAAGCAGAAAAATTTGCCGATGTTTCAGGAGTAGACAGCAGAGAGATGTTGGTTGAGTGGTGTTGTAGTCGAGCCTCATGAGTGAGCAAATGACAAAGAAAGGCCTCAGTGGAGATAGGATCAATTCTTGTAGTAACAAACGAGACTAAGGCATCATAGTCAGGTCCTAGGCCAGCCATTAAATATGGGACAAATTCTGTAGATGGTAAAGGTCTTCCAACTGCAGCCATTGTATCGGCAAGGGTTTTAGCACGTTGAAAGTAAGTTGAGATAGAATCAGTACCTTTCTTTAGACTAGCCAATTGAAGTTGTGTTTGAATAAGGCGGGCTTGAGAGGCAGAGGCATATGTGGTTTGAATGGAGAGCCAAACATCACGTGCAGTTGCACAGCCAAGTACTTGAGATATAATAGACTCAGAGAGGGAAGAGATCAGTGTAGACATAACCAGCTGGTCTTGTTGGATCCAGAGTTCGTGTGCTGGATTAGATGAGTTATTAGGGAGGTTGATTGGGGGTGCAGGACATGATCCATCTACATATTTGAATAGCCTCTGGCCTCGCAGATATGGGAATATTTGAACTTTCCAGAGGAGGAAGTTCTCGGGTGTAAGTTTAACAGAGATAATATGTGAGAAATTGGGTAAGGGAAGAGTAAGGGGGGTGGAGGAAGAAGAGGAGGTTGAGGAGGAGGTAGACATGATGGATGACTACTCCTTGGTATGCTCTGATACCATGTTAGGAAAAAGACTCCTCTTGTATACTATATTTTCATGCATGCTTTACAATGAGGTAGGACCTCGGTATTTATAGTATATTACAGGAAAGAGGAATATTCCTCTGTAACCGAAAGTCTGCTGCTAGCACTATAAGTGAGTGTGTGAATTACAGGTCTGCTATAACAGATGGTTAGTGGAGAGGACTCTGGATGGCACAGGAACTGCAGGCGAGGCCTTTGGGTGGTACTGCATGAGGTGGTCCTGCACTAGGTGGTCCTGCATGGTATGCTCTGCTGTGTGCCTTGCACCTGCACTGTGTGTGTATAAGTCTGCTGTGAAATCAGTAGCTGCTACGTGCCTTGCACCTGCTGTGAGTGGTGTTATGTGTACTGCATGGTTATCTGCTTGCAGTGCTTTAACAATGTTCAATGGAAAGTCACCAAGAGGGGGGTAACCGTCTAACCAGAAAATGTTTTTTCTTTTGCATCAGCCTATGAGAGATGTGGAGGGAGCTGGTGATGTTGGCTTGATAAGGGAGTGGAAAACATGAACATTAGGAAGGGGGGCTTAATTTCTGGTATGATAAATGGGCTGGAAATGCATGGTATGATAATAGCCTAGCCAATTAAGGTACAATAGGACACACGATAAGCTTTTCTTCTCTTCTTCAACTCTCTTAACATATGATTAATCAATTCTCTCTCGATCATGCATATCTTCTATCTATTCAGCGCTGATTTCTTAGATCGTTACTTAGTTTTGTTGTACTTTCCCCTTTATGGTTCTCCTTTCCTTTTAGAAACTTGGTTTTGTGGATTTATCTTTTCTATTTGTAACGCTTCAATGGAAGGTTCAAGCCACAAGACCTATATTCCAAAAAGACTAGCCAATAATACAATTGGAACCCCATTGGAACATTATAAAAAGTAATAACTTCTTCTTCCCAATCAATATGGGATCTCATACACCACATACCCTCCCTTATCATATGGGATATCACACTATTCTTGTAACTCCCAAGTTTTTTCTTTTTATAAAAGATATTCATCCGCCATAAATAAGGATTACCGAGAAAATTGGGATACCAAGAAAATAAATCTCTCTTAAGCCATTTGATCACCTTATGCATAAGAGCATCAATGGAGGGAAAGTGATCTTTAAACTTGCAGCATTTTTTGCCAACCATAAACCTCATATTATGAAAATTGGGAGTAGTTGATCAATCAAGTCATGATAGCAGTAAGTGCCCTAGAAGAAAAATCACCATATGGTCTTGTCCTTACAACTGTTTATCATTATGTGAGAACAGCCAAAAGGTAATGAAAAATAAAACCAAAAGTTTTTAGCCGCATGACAGTCAAGATATGTTTCCCCACTCGGGAGTCAAGCTAGACTCTCCCTGAGTTTAATGGGGAAAATGGATAACTTTTTCGATTAAAGAAGGATAATTAACCAATAGTGGAAAGTTTCAAAGCACGCAGGATATCTCATTTTTAAATGCAAGATCTGTACATAATTAAAGAAGATCTCATTTTTAAACCTTTCTTTTTATGTCTTTACTTTAATTACTGATTTTCTTGCCATGTGGGGCAAACAGGATGTTCAAATTTCTGATGTAGCTAGATTTGTAGTATTAATGGAGTTCTTATGTGCATGCAGTAAGAAACTCATGACATGAAGCTATTTTTCAGAAATTAATTCCAAAAATCTGCATAATTGTACGTCCTATATATGCAGAAATTAAAGAGGGGAATAACATTGACAGCTCATGTCCTAGTGTTTTACCTCCGGATCAAATTCAAGAATAAATAAATAAATTTATTTTGTTGGATTTAGAACATTATTGCTTATAAATAACATGCACCGAAATTCGCATTAAATGAAAATTAAGTCGACCGTTTATTTAAACACCAGCAATTGATCCTGATCTTGGGAACAAGAGCTCCCAACGAAATAGCAAAGGAACTGATCTACTCCAAACAAGATGAAGGCCTCATGCCCACCTTCAATCCCAATATTATTGGCGATTATTCTGTTCTCAATCTCATGTACAAATTCAGAGCAAGTTAATCTAAACATGTTTTTCCGATGCCTTTCAAATAATTCTTCAATCTTCCACCCAATCTCTGAGACCATCTACACCCCCAACAATGCCTCTTTTCTCTCAGTTTGAACTCTCATATAAAAAAACCGCAGATTTCTAACATCTGCAACCCCAAAACCGCTAACTATTATAGCTGCCAAACACCAATCGCATGTCCAAGCAACTATTTTTGTGCAAAGCGTTATGGCTTGGAAACCAGGATTCGAAGTGGTGGCCACGACTATGAGGGCCTTTCGTACGTATCGAATACTCCATTTCTAGTCCTTGACATGTTCAATCTTCGCGCTATAGACATTGATATAGCATCCGAGACTGCATGG